>JAHWFO010023306.1:2850077-2969174 GCA_023313115.1 Rhysida immarginata
CCCCCCCTACTTTAGGGACATGTAAACCTTACTCTGGACCGAAGGAATATATATATTGCAAATATGAGCTCAATCGGATAAGTGATTCAAAAGTTTTTAAAACATTTACAGACGCACCCTGAGCCTGAATTTTTATATATAAAGATATAGTTATGAATAGATTATTGAACAATTTTATATACGTTCGATTTTCTTCTGAACGGACAATACAATTCATTCTAATGGGTTTTTCTTAATATTTAATGAAAAGAGCTAAATTACTTCTGATTGATAATACCGCACGGATTTCCTCACGAAGATTTATCGAAGAAGTGTCGTATCTGAGAAAGAGTTAATTAGAGTACTCATATATAACTATCTACGAACAACGCCTCACGAATCCAGTAGAATGTCAATCGGATGACGGGCATTATCATACATAAATACCTGTCGAATTTGTTTGTACTCCTTGATCCTGGAGACCCAAAACGTCGAAGAGGCAATTCGAAGAGATAGGGACGATTAGTCGCTTTGCCTATATTGAGGCATACAAAATCGAAACCGTCGCACAAAGCAGATACACGGGGTGCTAATCCTGCACGGGAAATATTTCTCAGCACACCCTATCACTTATTACGCATACCATCGAGAGCCACTTAAATATCGGATGACCACCGAAGCGCAAACTATCATAAAACAGTATAGCTTTGACACTTAATCGCAAAAACCCTCGTGTCACTTATTCGGTCGTTTGACGCTCGATAATGTCATTTATTGAGGTTCGAAATAAGGAAGTGCCTGCCTGCACTCATAGTTATGGGCTAACGTTGCAGAAGATTTCTTCAATAAACCCTGTAAAATGTATAGTCCGCTCGAAGGCTCGGGAATAAACCTTCCTGTTCCTCCTATGCGATACTCACCAAAGGAGAATGGGAATATCCGAGAAGTCGAGTTTTTATGTTCGTAAGCGAGCTAATGTCCACAAACACCTCCGAGAATAGACGCTCGCTCCCGCTGTGGTACTCGCAGCTTATCACCGTCAGTCTTAAGAACTGGCAGCTTTCTAGATGCTGATAAATTACAGAGTTTTCATCAACTCGACTTTGCAGCAACCCGCATAGTTGGACCACACTGTAGATTCACTGTGCGTTTCCAAACATTTCCACTTTTGCATTTCCACATGTGCATTTCCACATGTGCATTTTGGTTCTATCAGGAATCGCCTCCCGAAGTTGTCCCTATCATTTAGAGCCATCAAATTCTCTACACCTTGCCTGGCTGCTGTGGAATCTTCCTCCGGGGAGCACTCACTCTCCAGCTCCGGATATCGGGATGTGATGGCAAACTTTACGAAGTTTTCTCCGAACGGGTTTTGCAGACAATAACTAGGAGAAAGCTCTAAAACAGAAGAAGTGTTTTTAAATCCATAGAACGGCCTTGCTCGATTCGAACGACTCCCCCGTCGAATGCTAAACGTTCCCACGTCGCCCTCGGAACTCATAATACGCTGCTCCGCTCCCACCTCTTCACCGTCGCTATTAATCTCTAGGCGGAGTTTTGGACATGGAGAACTTAGAATTCATAACTGGGAAATCTGTTCCATTAGGTTTGGTTCAGACATACTTTTTAATCTGTTCCAGTAGATATGGGGCCGAATAGACATCGGCGTTTTCGTCACCGCTCCCTTCTTCCATCTTTCTGTAAACCGTTCACTCTCCTTTCTCCTCTCGTTTTTTCGTGATCGCCTCAAATAGACATCGAGGTGACGTTTTCGTCATGTCACCGAGGTTCGAGTTACTCACGATCCTCGTGCAGAATATTTTGCCACTGACATAAAGTATCAAACAAATAGGAAACCTCTCGAAATTTATCTAAATCACAATGAATCACACGCTTTTAATATGGGGCAAGCGTGTCATCCGGCAAATACATTCTAATTCTTGCCATCATAACCCCCTTCTGTTTGAAGATTGTAATGGCTGTATGGATGATGGATGAACTGTAAGGGGTGGTTACCATGAAACCAAAGTGGTTATACTAGAAACCGAAGTGGTTATACTAGAAACCTGAGCACTGCGACTCTCTGAGTCTATTGTACTATCCCCAGTAACGACTGCTACACAGGAAACAGTAGCAGCCAGGACCGACGGTTTAACGTGCCCTCCGAAGCATGGGGGGCGATGGACATTTCCAGGTAGTCACCCAACCTGTCATTAACCGCGCCCAAGGTGGCTTAACTCCAACATTGCATTAAGCAAGGCGAGACGGCTGCCCCCGTAATGGCTGTAACAATTCATAGTCGTAAATCGGGAAAATTTTCTGTTACTAGTTCTGCCCAGTACACCAGATGGTGGAGTCTGCTTGCTTTCTGGCTTTTGGTTGGTCGTGAGTTGAATCGCCGTTTGTACACTTTATTTCAGTGTTTCTTAATTTTTTTGGCTGGCGGCCCCAGTTCACACTTAAAATTCCAAAGGACCTCCGCGACCCCCTTAATTGGGTGCCCTAATGAGTCTGTATGTACCATCCAAGGTCTATAAACACATTTCCTAATAAGTATTTAGAGATCTTGGTTCCATCAAATTTTCTGCGATCCCCACTTTTAAGATACACTGCTTTATTCAACCCGATCATAGCCATGGAGGAAAGAGACACGCAGAGTTTGACTCGTCACGGGATACATGTAATCGTTGAGCGTCCCTCCAAACAAAACAGATGCCACTTAAGTGTACACTTCCGAACTGCGAAACCCGAACGGGAATAAACAAACGAATAACTTAATTTACAAGAAACAGTAAATGGATAACTATTAATTCATAGAGGGGGGAGGGTTACAATGGATTTAGTTTTGCATGTCTGTCTTAGTATTCACATCTTTAGTAGTTGGCAGTATCAAAGCCAATCCAGCGATGAGGCAGATGTTGGTTGGTTGGTTATTACGCTTTTTGGACGCGTCATTTTGCGTGAATTATATCTTTACGCACTCCTGAGACATTTCCACATAATAATTATCTTTACTGGCACATGCAATCTCTAGATGTATGTGTAATCGGCACCTTGATGATTCTTCGACATCAACCAACCTTCGCTGAAACGCAACAACACGAGTCAACACAGTCAGTTCCAAGCGACCTTGAAGTGCATTCCTTATCTGTTAATCCCCTGGGCATGATCAAAGTCGACGTGGGAATGTCCATTGCGGTTTCTCGAATGGCCATTACACTTGACGTTAGATCCGCAATCGCTTAAGCTCATCTACTTATATCTGTGATTCCTTTCACTGAACCAGTCTAATTTCTAATGAAATAGAATCGAATTAAATAACTTTATTACATGTGCAAATAGAGAATAACTGATTACAATTTTAATTTCTTTTGAGTAGAATTAAATATTACAATTATAAATCGTCAAATCTGACGTGTATGCTTTAGCGATGAACGCAAAGCTACTATATTTGCTCTCATTTATCTGCTGAAAAAAATTGTAATAAAGATTTAGAATAACCATTACTGTTCTTTTTTATGTTATTATACTAGCCACGAATAACTTCAATTTAGTTTATTACAGTATTACATGCAGGTGATTTCTAAAAATCTAGTTAAAGTTTCGGAACGTTTTGTTGTATTGAGCATATTAGAAAAAAATACTTTTTGAACAATGAATCATACAAGGTTCCCTCCTTCGAAATTAAGGAGGCCATAATAAAGACGTTTGGAGCCCAAGAATCAAAAATCCACTGGATGTGAAAACCGGCATTGAAATACTAGTAAATACCGATTTGAAAATTGGTGGCCAATAACCGATATTGCTATGTTGTTATCGGCATGTCAATATTGGTTTTCCGTTTCAGACGGCGACTCCCGAATTATTGCTTCTTCCGACTTTCATTCGCCGACAACATTGCTGTTTACTTAATTGAATGACGCAGAAATCGTGAATTAAATAATAAGAATTTAAAAAAATGCTAGTTTTCAGTTAACGTTTCATTTATTCTGCTATCTTCTATTTAGCGAGAGATACAAAACTGTATGAAGCAACAGTAAACAGAATGAGCGTTTGGATCAACGTTACAATAGTTCATTAATCACACAAATAATTATGGAGAATCTAAAATTTTTATCTTCGGAGAATTTTGTTTCGAAGATCCCTTCTTAGTTGTTACCAAAAACCTTTGTTGCAGTGTATTTTTAAGATCCCATTTTTCAAATGCCAATATGTAACTATAAATGTTTTTTAAAAAAACGTTGGGTTTCAAAGTATATTTATTTACCTCAACATGTAAAACTTGAATAATTTAAATTTCTGTCATATAAAATTGTGTCATCAGAACGGCTCATTCGTCGCACATCATATCCAATTTCATATTATTATGAACGTAAAATTCCAAAGAGGAACTTAATCAACATACTTAGTTTCTTTGAAAGAGGAATTATCGTTGGCTGCCACTTCGATGCCGTGTCTGTCCGAAAAATTTCGGATAAAGTATCACGACATTAACTATTGGTGATGTCCTGAAGAAATGAAGAGAAAGGCATCGGAACAAGAAACTCCTACGACCCAACAAAACAGATGCTGCAGTATGTAGTGCGTAAAACTACATTAAAACCCTCCACATTATCAACAGGAGTCTAACAGGAAAAACAGCACACAAAGTAGATGAATAAGCAAGGAAAACAGCTTTTTTGTGTGCTTTTTACGTGAAAAACTACCGAAAACTTGATTTTGAGCTGAAATCTGTTCTCTTTCTGAGATCTTCAGTTTGGAGCAAAAAGAGACAATAAAAGATAAAGGGAAGGTAATTTTGTATTAAATGTCGGATTCAATAAAAGATCTAAGAGTTAAAAAAACAATAATTAATTGTAATAATTTGTTCAGTACACTCTTAAGAAAACAAATAAGACCTCGTTATAGAATTGTGTAAGCAGTAACGATTTAGAATAGTATGATTCAGCTGATTAGGCAGGACAATACACTACGGCAGAATTGCATCCAAGGAACCAAACATCTCACTGCCCAACAAACACGATCCGGTGGGGTTTAAATATCAAAAGCCGGCTCGGTGGCCGAGAGGGTTAAAGCACAGGTCTTTCCGCTCTCGACACCAGCGAGTCGCGGGTTCGAATCCCGCCCAGGGCATGGATGTTTGTGCTTGTCTCGTTCATAATCGTTCTTTCATCGTCATTAGGGGATAGTACAATAGACCTGAGGTCGCAGTGCTTGGTTCTTTGACAACCACCCCTTTAAAATTCATTAAGCATTAAACATCGAAAATGGATAATACAGCAAAAAAAAGAAAGATCTTGGGATGTGGCAAGTCCCATTACATTCTCTGCCAGTCCGTCGGACTGGAGAATGCCAGGTGAAGAAGTTTTACATGAGTGTATGTTCCTACCTGATTCGGCATTGTATGAAATGCCGTCGTATAACTTGCTGTATAAACAATTCAATGTGATAAAGATGGGAGGAGGGGTCTATCTGGAAGAATTTGACAAGTTCTAGATAAGTTAGCTGCCTAAGTTGCGGAATAACAAAATTGAGTGACATACTGCTCGGGTCTTAAGAGGATATGGTTGGCTTTAAAAGGACAACAGTTGTTTGAGGACATGAGCTGGAATAATTGGATTGGTCAGCCTAGAATATCGAGCATATTAGAGGTACACTAACTTTTAAGTTCCTTCAAGCTTTTATAGTATTACCCTCAAAACACATTATTAACTTGGTAGGGATTAAAACTTGATTATCACAAAAAAGCGAAAACAAGTTGTAACTATTGCATAAATCGCTGTTGACGTTGCTTCGTTTAAATTTTGATAAGGTTGGGATAATTAGGTGTTCACTTAAGGAGTAGAGACAAGAGAATTTGCGAAGGTCAGACGGCCAAAACGTCCTTGTTACGAGAGATCAACGGAAAGCAGCTTAGGTCGGGATTTCATGTGAACAGACCATTTACATGGCGATCTGGAGGGAGATTGAAGAAATGAACTTGACTTGAGTGGAGAAGAATCCAAATGCTAAACGAAAGAGGAAGTGAAGGAAATTAAGCGAAAGGGAAAAAACTTTGCTACGACTACGAAGCAGGAACACCATAGACATTCACGATCGATGGCATCTTTAATAACCTTAACGCTGCGAAAGCAGGAATATGTTCACGAGATAAGGAATAAACTTAAGAATATGAAAATCTTAATGATCCAAAAACTTCTCTGTAATGCATTAAACAAGTGCATTCCTCTTGGTGAAATATGAAATAAAATAATATTCAATTATTCAATATGCGGTTTCATTATTTTAACTTTTCATAAATTGATGAAACTTTCAAATTTATCCTTATTCTAACTTTTAACATTTTTCATTAATAATCTAAACGTATGAGGTGTGGCATAGAATTAAACCCTCATTAACCATTCTTAAGTTATTTTTCAAATTGATATTAAAACTCAAGTTTCTTAGTCTTTTTTTATCTACACTTGCTATCAACATTACTACTATAGAAGTATAAAGGATACTAAAAATGTAAATTAAAAGTGAAAAAAAATAGCAAAATTGAAAATACGAGCTTGATTCGTCTGTAATGAAAATTCAATTTTATGTTCCTCTTTATATTCTTTAAAAAAATTTATAATATCTGATCTCCCTGGGAGACGAATTCCAATGTTTTGTATTGAACCTACTCTTCACCTGATATCAATATTAATTTGACCGAAGAACAAAAAAGACAAATCAGAGTGAAAAAGATGTGATCAGTTGCAGTATATCCATCTTTTAACAATCATGATTATTTAATAGAATTTAAAATATTCTTCGAAATAACATTGTAGTTATCATGGGTTTGAAAGTCCTAGAAAGCAAGTTTAAATTGACAACCATCTTTTAAGATGGATATATTACAACTGATCGCAAACTTAAACTTCCTTTTAGGACTTTCAAACAAATGATAACTACAATATTATTTCGAAGAATATTTTAAATTTCAATAAATAATCATGATTATACAGGATGTCCGGAAATAAATGGTAAATATTCATACACGTGAGAGAACATGTATAAAGAAGCATTTTTATTCCTATGAACATGGTGTCGCAAGCCAACTCCCACAGAGATACAGGGGGATTAAAGTATGTTGCACTGCCTGATTGTTGGTTTCCCGCGAGCGACTAGGCAATGTGATGCAGCCCACATCTGTTCAAGAGATGTCAAAGTATGCTCGAATGGCTGCCCCTGTCGGGTCACTCCACAAACCTTTAATACCTTAAATGTCACTGGAGGTCGTGGCACACGTTTTGATTTGCATACATTTACACAATCAGGACCATTTCACAAATAACTACCTGAACCCTCACAAATGGGATTGTTGATGCAGTTATTAAGAGCCCGTGAGTACTGAGGTCTGTAGGCTCCAATGTGGGCTGCACCACATTGCCTAGTCGCTCGCGGGAAGCCAACAATCAGGCAGCGCAACATACTTTAATCCCCTGTATCTCCGTGGGGGTTGGCTTGCGACACCAAGTTCATAGGAATAAAAATGCTTCTTTATACATGTTCTCTCACGTGTATGAATATTTACCATTTATTTCCGGACACCCTGTATAGTACGTACTTCTAAATCACACTATCAGTCTATTGTTGAAAAATTTATTGAAACTAGAGATAGTCTGATTTAGTCTTAAACTAGAGATATACCCGGCGTTGCTCGGGCTCTTTTTGGATGAAATTTTGCAATTTATGAATGTGAATATACAGAAAAAATGAACATTATTATCCGCCTTTTTTCTCCGGCACTGCATCAAACTCACTCAACATTTCAAAGCGAGCGAAGTCGTGTAGAAGTCCTAAAGGGCGGTAGTTGGAGGGCCATCCATTGGGAGCATTTTAAAAAATTTTTTCGATTCTTCAATATGAATTTTTACTGTATTAATTCAAGCTTTTTTCATGTGTTCTTTTTTCTGTATATATGACGAATGTTTATATATATATGGCTTATTTGAGACACAATGGCAATAGCGGTAATCATATCATGATGATGGTATTTAGGAACAAAATCTCCCTTTTGGTTTGGTTTGGTTTGTTTTGTATTAACGTCCTTTTCAACTGCCATGGTCATTTCACGACGGCGTTATAGGGGCCGCAAATTTTGCCTCGCAAGGGTTCTTTAACGTGCAAACGACTACACGGGACCAATGGCTTTACTTCCCTTCCGAAGGAAGTGCGTGATCTCAGGATTTTTCCCCTGAAAAAATCCTCGTCGTCCTCGGCCGGGGTCGAACCCGCGTACTCTGGCATCAGACGCGATCACGCAACCACTACGCCACCGAGGCCGATATCTCCCTTTTGTTGCAAAACTATGTGTACACGGAGAGAAATGCTTTGGATATAGCAACAATAAAGGAGTTGCTTTGTTGAAGCAACAATACAATTTGATGCACCACGGAAAAACTTTTATCTTACTACATTATCAAATTCACTATTAATACGTAGTTTTTTTGGGACAGGAGGAACAATTATTATTTTTTCGAAATTTCATGTAGACAGTGATCTTCCTCTTGCTCTGAAGGTCAAGTGTGCACAATTTTATCAAGATCGAAATAAACTGTAGATTTGTATAAGAGAGAAACCTATATCTATTAGAAGAAAGTAGGAGGCCAACGGGAGGTCGGACGTGAACGGGACCTAGCCTATGACACTCTCCGGGTCTTCGAGTCCTCTGTGCAAAATTTCAGCCTCGGGGGTTGCCCGGTTCAGAAGTTATGGAGGGAGGAACAAACAAACAAACAAACACACAGACGGAAAGTGCGCAATAGATTGCAATAAATTTCGCGTTCATATTCTCAAAACCACCCATCCCAATTTGTGTATGTATGAGGGTGGATCGAAAAGTAACGCACAACAATTTTTTGTGATAACATTTTTAATAATAAGCAAAAATGAAAAAATGCACAAGAAAGCTGCAGCACTAAGTCTGTCGAGACATTTCTCTCACCGTGGCACCAAATTTAATTCATCTCTTTCATTAAACTCCATTTTCTGGTTGTAGAGTCACCTGTAGAACCACTTGCTCGCAACCGATTTAACCTATCCATCCGAACCAAAGCGTTGGCCTCCTCTGAAGAGGCAATAATCAAATTGTGCGAGGTCTGGACTATTGGGTGGATGTTTGAGCACCTCCCAGCCAAATTCCTCGATTTTTCGTCGGAAAGATTTTCTCGTCCCTCTTCGAAGAATCTGCAACACCTGAAGATGTTGCTACTGTTCAGACAATCAGCACCATACACCTCCAACATTTCCCTGTGGGTTTCACTCGAACTTTTTCGGTTGAACCACAAAAAATGGACTATACCTGGCTGTTCTTCACGATAATGACGATGCTAGCATACGCGCCATCTTTAATCAGTAGTTATCGGTACTTCTGCTAGGGGAACACCTGATGAAGCCATTGCTGTCTGTAGCGAAAGATTTAAACTATCAATTTGCCAACTTTGAACATCCGGACCAAAATAATATTCCATAAAAAACTGTTGTGCGTTACTTTTTGATCTCATTGCCCTTTCATTGACTTCGCTCTCCTACAATGCATTATCATCCACAATCGCTTGGTTGACTGTTCATTGCTCATTCGTTCTTTACGCCCAAATCTCTCAACACAGGTTAGATTTGCAAGCTACTTCCATTGCATTTCTCTTCACTACATATTTCTTTCTTAGTTGAGCGGATTAGAAAATAGGCAATCTTATCACAACAGTTTCTTTAAAAACTTGTGTTTTCTTTAAAGGTTTTTAAAATTCAGGTGCATTCCATTTCTACAGCCAGCCTCTTACTGGGAACATTTGGTAATTAGAAGATTGCCATCAATCACTCCATAATTGGTGGATAATTTTTAATTTGTGCCAATTAAGGGATTCCATGTTGCACAATTAAATGACATTTAATTTATTAAACGTCCATAAATCATTTTCCGAATGGCAGATAACATCGAGTTCATACCAACAAGTTACAGTGCAATTACGAAAATTTTCGCCATCCCTTACAAAGAAGGAATACATATAGGATGATGAGGAGCTTCATCATAAATATTTCATATCATACAAAACGAATGATGCAAAGGAGAAGATGGATTCCACTATTTCCACAAAGAGTTTTTTGTGGAAATAGTGGAATCCATCTTCTCTTTTGCATCAAAGTATCCACAGATCGGCCAGGTCAGTCTTGTTCTTATGTATATTATTTATATTATAAGTACTCTGTTAAAACGAATGATAATTAATTATTTGACATAATTATAAACCCCACTGCGTTTGCAAAAAGGTTCAACAATAACGATATTTTCAAAAAAAATGACATTCCAGATTTTCATGCAAATTTTAATACATTTCATAACCAAATCTACATTTATGATGACATTCTTTAATAATCTTACATTCCTTTATTTGAAATTCTTTGTATAAAACACCAATTTTATTTATCGTATTATTTGCTCTATTTTCCAAATAATTTAGCGACGAAAATTTTTTTTTTACTAATTTTCTCTACAACGACTTAGAAATTCATTGCAACTGAATCTAAAGATTTATCATCGCCATATTTACAGTGTCAGCTCCTCGTACATGCAAATAAATTTTGCAGCTCATTTAAAAAATGTTAACACTTCAGTAGTCTTTCGCTTTCTTTCAGTATCGCTGCTCTATAATTTACGGATAAACGAAAGGATAAGAAATATTAATGTTGTTGAGTTTTAACGAAGTGTTTGATAATTGCTGCGTTTAAGTCGGCTGGGTGGTTTATGGGGATAAAGAAATCGCTCCGTGTAATGTTGTGGGATATAAATCACGAGGGAACAGTTAACGTTCGAGCCATTCGACGATAAATTATGGCGGCCTTTGGCTTGCTTCTTAAAAACATATTTCTCCGGCGGCTCGATTATAATTTTTTTACGAAAGGGTTGAAAGATATATTGGTGTAAACTTTCTTTATCAATTATTAAAAAATACGTAGAAATTAATGATCAGAATGAATTTTGATGACCTCGGTCTTTAATGCTTTATAGAATAATTTTTAGGAGAAAAAAACGTATTTGAAATAAATATTTGTTTTTAAAGTATTGTTCTTAATAAATTAGGAAAAAACATAAAAGTTATTTGTTTTAACATCCATTTTCGCTCCACGCAGGGAAGAATGATCCATAAATCGAAGATGAGTACAAACAAAATGTCCAAGAAAAGAAATCATTATGTCGTCTGATGTTTTTTATTTCACTCTTCTCTTGATTAGTGCTTTTTTATTTCAAGAGCACTTGTTTATGAGATGAGTCTTCTACAAAAATGACATAAAACCTGAAAATAATATATAGTTGCAATACTGAGCTGTTTTGTTCTACAAAAATCATTTCACAAGTCTTGTTGTTCCATTGTTCCTTAACACGATTTCCAAACATTTAGACAAGTTTTGTATTCTGGACAGGACACCCTCATTGTTGGGCATAATCAGTAGTGCATTTCTTAATCCGTAATCTAATGCTCTTTAGACTGAAAAATATTCGATATCGTGGAAACAGGCAACGCAAGTTCTTTGTCGAGCAATTAATCAATCTTCCATTCTTTAGCGTCTCTTAGATAGCTCATAAAATTCTTTGTAAGAATTAAACGCATTATGTAAGTACCAAGCTTTTATCTTCTAAAAAAAATTCCGAAGAGGGTAACAAAGTGTTTTTGACCTTCGAATGTATCCCGAAGAACGAAATGCTGAGGGAATCTTATTTAATATATTTTCTTGATATAAATTAACCACCGCAATAAAGAAAGGAATTTCCTTTAACATGGCAGTCTTCGTTTTTACATCGGAAAGTCCTGACAGCTTTAGGAACGCGTTTCAAGTCTCAAGAGAAAAGCATTTCATATTTTTCATCACTAGAGACACAGTATGATGCAGGCTTCACGTCAACGGACTATAAATGGCAGAATTTAAAGGCCAACAACGCATTCCGTCAAGGGAATCAATAAAAATTCATTGCAAGAAGCAAACTTTTAATAAAAAAAAGGAAGTCGCAGCGGATACTAAAAAGTTTTTCAGAAAATTTGCAATTCCAAAACGCTCTATTGCTCATTTTTTTAATGCGACTAATTGATAAAAAAGGTTTAAATATGAAAAATCCGATGATGTCAATCAGATTCCAGAAAATTAGTTTGAAATTTTAAGATTTGAATTGTTTTACTTATTTAGAAAAATAACATAAAAGACATTTAGGAAGTGCCACACTTTGCTTCGTGTAAAATAATCTTCAATATGGTAAGACGGTTTTCGAGTTTCTCGCAGACAATTTTACGCGGAGATCAGCAAAACTGAATGAAAACACGGTAAATTGGACTTTTCTCTTTATATATCCGTATAATTAAAATTCTAATGTATAAATTAGGTCTGAATATTTTGTTGTCGTCTATGGCGAACAGCTTGACAGTCTCATCGGAAGCAATTTATTCCTCTTCAACGAAATCGCAACGCCCAAAAAACGCAGACAGCCCATAATCGATACTAATCGATACTATAAGGAGGAAACTAGTTATTATTATTATGCAAAGAAACTGACATTCGACAGCTGGGAAATTGGTTATATCTGAATTTTCAGTAGAACCTACTAATTTAGCAAGCGATTAGCGCTCCTCATTCACGTAACCAAGTTTCTGAAAAGTAGAGACCTTGTTAATTTAGAATAAAATTTTCTATTACAACGTCAAATAGTATTAAGAGCCCAGCATTTTACAGGATCGCGATATACTAAAGATTATAGAAGACATGTTGAGTTGCTAGATTTTTCTTCGTTTTATCTCGACCGCCAGTCCATTCAGAAATTTAATGACTACATTCTTCAGCCCATCCTCATTCGGAAAAACCTTTTCCTCCTAAAAATTCCAAATTACGCGAAAGGTGAAAGCTCTAGGGACCTGGATAGGAAAATTATCCGTAATGACAGACGGAGAAAGAGAATTTTCTCGATGATGAACATTCTCTTTTCTTTCATTAAAGTTTCGACATCATCGCCGCAATGTTGATGTCACTACAAACTTTTTTGATTCAATGACGATCTGAGATGGTCGCGTATTTTTTTTCTTTTTTTTGCGTTCAGAAATCAAATCTGAGATCTTACTTTACACGTGGCGAAGATTTTTCAATATTCTTATTTATTTTAAACACGTAAGAGGCAACACATGCTCTTAACCTGATGAAATTCATATGACAAGCGATTGAGACTGGCTGGTCTTCAACTGGCCGGATTAATCGACCGCATTCGTTCACACGAGTAATATTTTCCGAACAATTCGGCTATTTACTTTGCGAGATTACGGGTGCTCGTTATTAAATAACTTCGGTTAAATAGGAATAGTGCCTGGAAGTTAATTTTCGATTATAAAAAACGCTTTCACATGAAAGTGTAAATCATGGAATAGTATTTTTTCTTACGAATGATAACCTTTTTTAATTAAAAGAACATCGAGAGTAAACATAAAAGACTGTTTAATGAAGTAAAGTGCCTAATTGAGTTTCATTGCTCCATTCTTAATGAAGTACGAAGAGAAGAATGAATGGGTCCTTTAAACACTAATTACATTCACGGCGGTTGCATTGCTTTCGAATGAAAATGAGCGTAATTGCATCTCGATTAATTACATCTGGGTTCCGACTGAATAGATAAAAAAATAA
Source organism: Rhysida immarginata (assembly GCA_023313115.1). Classification (NCBI taxonomy): domain Eukaryota; kingdom Metazoa; phylum Arthropoda; class Chilopoda; order Scolopendromorpha; family Scolopendridae; genus Rhysida; species Rhysida immarginata. Next base: position 2,863,740 of record JAHWFO010023306.1, read on the forward strand.
CAGTAATTGCAAAATTCAACGAGCGTAATTTTCTTGAACTTTCATTTAAAATGTCTGAATATTAACCGAACTTTAAAGTATTCAAAATAATTCAGTGTGAATTAAAATGAAAGAATTAAAAAAAATTGAAAACTGTTCCACATAAATAAACCTCGTTCAGGGTGTCCCACAAAGGACTCCGTGATTTTAAGAGTAAATATCTCGGGAACTGAGATCGATAGAAGAATGAAGCAAGGGATATGTTTATTGATACGGAATAAAAATCTGATACGGAAGTTTTAAATTTAGTTAGAAATGTTGCCGACAGGTGGCGCTGTATGTAGCGTAGTGACAATTCCAGTCTTCGTTTGTGTATAGTGGCTAGAAGAATAGTGTGGCAACGGCTACTACTCGCAGTGCGACGTGTTTGATTCCCGATTTGATAATTGTAGCGGTGGCGCTGCAATCGACATAGATGCGAGTTACCTGGGAGATGAGATGGAAATCTCAGGATGACGGAGGTTTTTTTCAGCTATATTACGGGTGAGTTAAGTTTATTTATAAAAATTTAGTATATTTTAAGTAATTGTCTTCCACAGAACTTAAGGATACTCTTTAACGTTAAAATAAATGAAAAAAAAATCTGCTGTTTTAAATAAGTTGAGATATAAGATCAGAGATGGATGAATGTATCTATCCATAAATAAGATAAAGCATGGAATATGAGCCGTTCCGAGCTAGAGGAATTAAATTTTGAGTAATTAAACATTAAACATAGATCTGCTAAATTAAGTCTAATGAAATATAAACATAAAATCTATAAAGCTGTATACAGCTGGCTATCTCACAAATGATAGAAAATGAATTTTCACAGATGTTTCAGGCGAAATTAAAAAATTCAAAAAATGAGGCGTAGGTATCAGCGATGCCAGACCTGGGTTTTTCCACCCAGATCTAGCTTTTTTCCTATCCCAGCGACATCTGCTGAGAAAATAAAAACCCAGAAAAAACCTAGATGGGAAAAAAAACAGGAAAAAAACCCAGAAAAAACCCAGATGGAAACAAAAAACAGAAATAAACCAGAAATAAAATAAAAGTTCGGAAAGTCACTTTAGAAAACCATTCATACATATAAAAATGTAAAAATAAACGTGTGTATAAATGTATATAAAAAACGAATGTTTATAAATGTATATATAAACATCCCCTATTTAAATGTAAAAAGATGAAATATGTTAAATGTAAACATATAAATGTTGGTTATTCTAAAGGAAATAATTATAATTAAATGTATTGAACGCATAAACTACAGTATAATATATCAAGCCAGAAAATAAATGAAACCCCTTTAAAAAAATTTATATACATGAACAAAAAATTAATAATATAAAAATTAATTGTGTACATGAAGTAAAAATCACATTGTCTTTTTAAACTGAACTGTGCTCTCTGCTAACCTTGAGGTCATTCTCTCTAGGTTTTTGCCTTTATATTACATTTGTATAAGAAACGTTTCTTTTTTTCTTTTTTAAACTGTTTTGTTTCGGTTTGAGGTTCTTCCCCTCCCCTTTCTATAACGCAATATTCAGGGCTGATGAGGTCGCTCAGTAGAAAAAACCCAGACCTGAGTGGAAAAACTTATTTCCGGCAATATACTTCCGCTGGCAACGCTGGTAGGTATGTGAAATGCACAATATTGAAAAATACGAGGGGCGATTAATAAATAAGGTCTCCATGGCTGTAATTTTTTTATTTGTTAACCGATTTTCAAAATTCTTTTTGTATCTTATACTCACATTTGTCCTCTATGTAATGCACTATTCACTTTTCGACATAGTCCCCATCCTTTTCCACGCATTGCGCCAACGCGTGACTAGTTGGGTGAACCCGTCGGAGAGGAATTCCGGAGTTGTTGTCGACACCAGGATTGAATGGCAGCTTTGGACCCTCTTCTGGAGTACGATAACGTCCGCCCGCACACGAGTCACCATACACCAGAGGCGTTGCAGCGCCTCCAGTTCAAAGATGAAAAATTGCAGTTCAAAAATGAAAGACTTTGCACATTGCGACTTTCACCACTTCCCAAAGAAGAAAGAGCCCCTTAAGGGACATGAGTTGGTTCTGACGGCGAGGTAAACTCTGCCATTCAATCCTGGTGTCGACAACAACTCCGAAATTCCTCTCCGACGTGTTCACCCAACTAGTCACGCGTTGGCGCAATGCGTGGAAAGGAATGGGGACTATATCAAAAAGTGAATAGTGTATTACATAGAGGACAAATGTGAGTATAAGATACAAAAAGAATTTTGAAAATCGGTTAACAAATAAAAAAGTTACAGCCATGGAGACCTTATTTATCAATCGCCCCTCGTATATAGATATACAAAGAGAATGTCTTTTTTCAAATAAAATTCATTTATCACATGATTAACAACCAAATTACTTTTTTACTATCATATTTTAGGTTAATAGGTTTGAAAAAAAAAATTCTTATTATTTAAAAAAAAAGTAAAATATATAATAAATTTGTATTTAAAGCTGCTTTGATTGCATTTTATTATTTAAAAATAAGGAATTTTTAAAAATTATTCTGATTTTTTTAGATTTTACATAAAGAAAAAAATAAATGAGAAATATAGACAGTAAAGTGGTTCTTGAAATTTTAAAATGCAAGAGTGCTATTTTATTGGAAAACTAAAATCAGATGAAGAAATCGAAAACTTATCTAAAGAAAATAATTCAGTGTGAAACGGTCGTGTATTTCTCTATACCAAAAATAATTGAAAAAGAATAAAATCATTTGAAATTAAAAAATTCTGCAAAATCATCTCTAAATTAAAAACAAAAAGGGGGGGTTGAAATATTATTAAAATGGTATATTATTTGTGTTTTGCAATTGAAACGAAAAAATAAATCAAATTTATAAATTTTACGAAGAAATAATGAGTTTTATGGATGTAAAGTTGGATGTTTAGCTACTACTGTACAAGGTCTATAAAAGAACGCTCTGCAAAGGTCTTTTATAGACTTTGCTACTGTATGTTGATGTAGCTGCCATCTGGCGGCATCATCATTCGAGGAATCAGATTTGAACGCTCGCTGCCACACAATTCTTCTAGCCACTATAGTTTGTGTCATCTCTGTGCTCGAAAGTTGCACATTTTGAATCGATTGTGATGCGATTGCAATGGCTGCTTGGAAAGGAGAGTTTATAACCATTTCTCGGACTCCGTTCTGCAACTACAGCGTATTTCCAGCGTAACTAATTTGAAAGTAAATTTGAAACTTCCGTATTAGATTTTTACGCCTTTCGAAATAAACATATCACATGTTTCATTCTTCTGTCCATCTCCGTTTCCGAGACATTTATTCTTAATATTAGGGAATCCTTTGTGGGACACCCTGTAGCTATCACAAGATTTTTGCATTTATTTTTAAAAATTCAGTTTTTTTCCGCAAATAATTATTTTTAGGACGTCCAAACCACAGATTAAGAAATACAGATCTTAAAAAATGAGTTTTTTAATCTGTGGTCCAAACCGTTTAAATAGGCATGGCGCAGTAACCCCCAATGGTCATGTGTTTATCGCCTGCAATTTAATTTTTTTTTAAATTTTTTTTGTGAATGAGCTATGATTATAGCATTTCTAGAACAAATATTATAGTATATTTTTTCTGTAGGCGAACAAAAATATAATTAGCTCAAAGATAACATTTATTAAAATCACAAATAAAATCGATGCAAGAAGAATATTTCAATAGAAATTTAGAATAATAAAACATTATTTTTTCAAAATTGTCACATTTTGATACGTGACTGAGTGGTTGAAAGCATGAGCACAAACGACATTCCTTCAGAGGGTCAGGAAAAAATACGGTTACGGATTGACAAATTCAAGCAATTTATTTTCTAGCTGTAGCCCTTCACCAATTGACAACGTCCGAGAAAAAAGATGCTTTGTCACGAACCTTTAAGCAAGAGATTTTTCTGACCAGAGCAAAATAATTTTAAAAAAAAATATCTGTGAAAGCATGAGACATTGCTTCTTTCTCGTTTCAAATCAATTTTTAAAATTTCATTTACCGCTAAATTAATTTAGATGATGAAATCCTAATTGATGGAATTCTCATTGCTTGCATTAAAGAAATAATATGTAAAATTAGTTGTTTCATAATTTAGAAATAAATATCGTATTTCATACAAGTAAATCTATAGAAGAATCTGGAGGTCGAAGAACAAAATTGAGAATTAAATATTTTAGATTGTGTAAGAAATATCTACATAAAAAGACAATTCCGAATATTACCAACAGGGAGGAATATAGGGCCTCCAACTTTTATTGGACATACAAAACCTACCAACTTAGATTATCTTCAATAAGGTCCATCCTTGCAGGTCATCTAAAAGAAAGCAATAAAATTGCTAGAACCTTCATGTTCCACTTATTCCTAAGCATCTAGCTTCATCGCTTTTATAAAATACAGTACCAGGAATCCATACTTAATACACTCTTGACAGTACAGTACAGGGTTGCCAGGTTTGGCTATTTATAGCCAATTTGGCTATTTTTTCACTTAGATTTGCTACCAAAAATTGGTGGTTGGCTAATTGCTATTTTTTTGGCTATTTTCAGTCTCGTACTTTTTCGCTGTCCCAGGTAGAAGAATTTCACATTTTCTCATGAACTAAAATTGAGTGAGCTCAGATTTTAGTTTCAGCTATACACTTCAGTTTCAGTTTCAATCTCAAATCGTCATTCCGTATGGTAGGATTGATTGATAGCCTTAGAACTTGTTTTCCATTTTATCCGTTCACTTTCAAAATGAGAAAGTGGAAAAACTATTATGAGCTCGCATTGACAGCATTGTGTTTACCATTTTCTAATGCTTTTGTAGAACGTGTTTTTCACAAGTCACTTGCCTAAAAAACAAATATAGAAATCGTATGAGTTTAAAGTTATTAGATTCATTAGTAACAGTTCGTATGTATTTGTCAGGACAAGCAAATTGTTGTAAAGACTTAGTAGTTACAAAAGACATGCTGTCACGCTTCACTAATGAAATGTATCGTGCAAATTCAAACAGAAATAATGAAACCGATGTTCTTGATTTTTAATAATTGTTGAATTTTAGTTGTCATAACTTGTTTATTAATTATAATATATTAAATGTTTAATAAAACCGAAAATTGTTTTCAAGTTATAAAATTTTAATTTGTATGAAGTTACTAACATTACCGTTTGAGAGAGCCATTTGGCCTAATCTGGCTACTTTTCTCATAAAAGCTGGCTACTCTATTATATAGAGACCTGGCAACCCTGGTACAGTATAACGAACACGTCACAGCTTACTTTCATTTCAAAATCTCTACAGTATCTCTGCATTTGTTTGTCATCAAGATGTCGTTATTCAGAAAGTATAGTTCCATAATCGTCCATGAAATCCTTTCCACTTTTAAATCGGTTAAAGTTAGGCTTCTTTGTCGTGCAGTAAAGCAATGCACACGAAATACAGTCGAACCTCGATATCTCAAATTTCACGGGAAGAGAAAAAATTCGAGATAAAGAGTTTTGAGATATGGAAGGTTTCTTTTAAATCATGATTTTTAGGTTAATAAAGGATCAATAAGAGAATAGAAAAAATATGAGACAAAATAGTATGTAAAAGTGGCGTCATTAACGTCAGAAACGCATAACTGCGCATGCTCAATATCTCGTACGCAACAGAGACTTGCCAAGGAGATCTAAAAATGTTTAGGTGAATATTTTTCGTAATGCAGGAAAATCGTCTAACTTTAAAGGAAGTGAAGTCAAATTTCTTCGTTTTCGTACGAAAATTTCTCTTAATGGAAAGAAAAACTTCAAGCATTACTGCTTTGCATTTTGCTGGCACACGAAGTCAAAATTTGACATAGCGAGGTTTTCCGAGATAACGAGGGAAAATTGCATTGAATTAATAGTGAAAATGCAGGGAAATAAAAAATTTTCGAGATGTCGAGGTTCGACTATAATTGCTTGGGTTATCTCAACATGTGTAGACAGAAAGTGGCTATAAAAGACCTTGGAAACTATAGTGGAATGCCATACCACTTGTTAGTGCAAAATAAAAAATATTTATCACGTGAGAATTTAAATAGGTGAAAAAAATCGTTCAACGTATTTAAATTCTGGATTTGTATAATACATTTTAGAGGTGCTGTAAGGAATTTTTCCAGAGCAATAGTTTTTCTTATTTGATTTTCGTATTTGATCTACCTTATAAATTAAACAAAGTAAAATGTTGCGCTTAAAAATACTGCATAATGAAAATCAAAATCATTTTGCTCACCTTCTTAAAAACATGCTGCAAGAATCCACCAGTCAGCGAAAGGACTTTCTCATCATCACAGAGATTGAGGCCATAAGACATCAGTATCCTCTTGGATGTTCAATTAAATAAAAAATAAATAAATAAAAAATAAGATGGTGAGAAGTGCGACATAAGATTGCATCATTTCAAAGCGATGCAGCCTTGTGATAAATGTCCAGAGTTATTACTTAGCCTAAATTAAAGCTAAGTCGCATCCCTATGGGTTCAACTGACGTCCATGAACAGCTTCTATACTATACAAACGATGCCATTATCCAACCTATCCAGATACCATCATGCAGTCTACTTGTAGCATTTCATTCATGGACTGTCGAATAAAAACCGTCCTTCTACAAGATGGAATGCTTAACTCTATTGACAGACCATTTAATTCCACTATCCCAGACAGCACGTTCTAGTATGTCATTTCTCTTCTATATTAAACAGCGTGGCTCTCGAATCTTTCCAATTCGACATGCTTTTCTCTCATATAATGCTTACGTGCTTCTATTGACGGGACTAGCTCACTCGTGGAGATAAAGGTGAGTAGCATGTTTTGGTCTCTAATTCCGTTTTTATAAAGCAATTCCAAGATGAAAGTATGCATTGTGTATAGAAGAGTTTAGCACCCTAGGGCGGCGCTCAAAACAGTCTGAGGGAGAAGAAGCTACATGGTCGTACGTGTTTTGCTAAGGAGCTGTTTAATAACAAAAACAAATTCTTTAAAATTTTGACAAAACCTGGAATGCTGAACTTTATCCAAGTAATGGGTAAATATTACTTTGTTCTAGAATGCACTTCCAGCTACCAAATAAAAGGCGAAAGGATTCAAAAAAGATCTTTAGGATGCAATACATTCTGTTGTATGCAATACCCACCCATACACATAAAAGTTTAGAATTTATTTTGACTTTTTTGTGACAATTAGATTACTTGTTTATGAAGATATAAATAAATCAAGCAAATCAAAATAGAAATCGCTTAACATGCAATACTGACAAAACTATAAATTTGCAAATAAAATTGATTAATAAAACAAATGTTTTGTTCACTTTATATGCATTTGTGATGATAGAGTGTGTATAAAGAAAAGGAAAGTTTATAATAAAGTTAGAGAAAAATAAATTTTAAACTTTTATTTTTAAAATTATTCGGGAAAAACTAATATTTTCTATGCTTTGATCTACCTCTCACTGACTGGAGAGCCACCGGGGACCAAATCGTTAAGGGTGCAAAACTTGAAGCAGTAATATACTGAGTGATATTTTTATATTCTGGCAGTGTTTTTATCTAATTAATATTAATTAATAGCAATCACGACTAGCATATATATTATATACTAGTCAAAGCAAAAAAATAAAAATAAACGATAGTCTCGTCCGAAACGTCAGCTGTTTTCAGGGTCTTATACTCTGTGTCCAATTTTGATTTATTCCAGAGTTTTTGTGCCTCGTCCTTCTTCTACATCCGTCATAAATAATGAATAGCATTCTAAATATTTCAGAAGACTTACGCATCGAACATATGGAGAAATATCAGTTGATGCGTCGCGACGTTCACTTCCGATGCTACTTCCTGGAAGATCCTTAATCTTCTAATAAATTAAAAATGAATTCTCTATTTTGGTCTATTTGTATTAAGCCAAATAAAATATTCCATAAGCTATTTCGAAGAACTATCAAATAAATGAAATAAACCTTTATTTCTCCGGCAGCAAGACTTTGTTTTCGTATATCATCGGAAGATGGAGGTACGAAGTAAGTAATTTCTTCCATGGACCACAATGTAAAAGAAGACAAATCTACAGTTTTGGTCTGCTCAGCAGGAATTGCCATAAACGACATCCCGAGACACATCAGGCAACGGCATCGTGACTTTTTATAAGGTGAAACGAGATCGGTTCCGCTAACTTTCCATGTTAAAGCGAGCGGCCCTTTTTCCTTGCTGCGTGCGTTGTTTTTGAGTCTTTTTACCAACGCCTCACTTTACCGTGTGACTTATTAAGCTTTTGAGGGGGGATCCGATGATATCAAAAGCATGAACAAACATAAAAAATGTTAATATTTTTCGTATATAATGAAAACAATTCCTATACGGTTCCAGGACTTCCCTCATGACATGGACCTTTAGGTTGCCTAACCACGCCACATACGAGTTTTCTAGGCCACTGATAACAACAACAAATATGTAATTGAGATTTGGAATCTCGACCAAAAGGTAGCCTAGTCCAGAGTCTTAGTTTCAAGTATCTTTCAATTACTGGATGTTGTCGGATGGATGGGTCAAATTTACGCGTAACTTAAAGGACAAGTACCACTTAAAAACTAATTCTTGTCTAATTTATTTTCACTCTAGATTATTTAATGTAGTAATATTAAAAATTGCCAAAAATTTCTCTAAATATATAAAAACTGCGTTTATATACGTATTTCGTAAAATCCGTCGCGCTCCATTTTGGATGTGGAGCGATCATCCCCGTGATGTCATCGGCCTGCTGAAATGCGAGCTGTAGCTACTTAGTATTGTTTGAGGTATACGATATGGCTAAGTGCGGCTCGGATAGCAGTTCTAAATTCTCTTCAAGCGACAAAAATTTCGATGGCGATTTTTAAAACTATTCTATGAATTATTTGAAAATCGTGAAATTAAGCCATACAAATTGGAGCCGCAAATAAAAAGATTTGCCAGTTGAACTTCTAGGCAACTGCCATGACGGGGAAAACGCCCCTCCCACATGTATGATTTTTAGACCGTTATCTAATTAACTTTTATTATTTATACAGGCAATATAGATATACTGGCTTGAGAAAAATAACAGAAAAGTTTTTCTAAATTGTGTTGTGAGCATTATCAGGAAAGAATTTCTCTGAGGAGTACTGTGCGTTTAAATACCGAAGATATTAAAGGCATATTTATAGCATACTTACATATATTCCTCCAGTGTTTCTATTCATTCTTCATTTATTCCTACTTAGTTGTCTTTATCTGCTTATCAATAAAATTTGAATTTTCTTACAAAAAAATCTTTGATTAATTTTCCAGTAATAAAACATTTTTGATTCTGTTTCTTAAATAATAGACAATTTGGGATTTTTCGTACGAAAAAAAACCCCTACGAAAACGACATAATTTAAGTGGCAATTTCGTATTTGCTCATGATTATTTTTTGTTTTCGTCAAACAAGTTGCGCTGTGCGCACGAAACCGACTTTTCATTTTTTCGAAACGAAATTTGTTCCCTTGCAGCATTCGTCCCTGTTCAAAGTGGATTATTCCAGTCGATTCGAAAGTTAGTTATCAACATTTTAGAATAGACATTTTATCAATATTTTGCTTAAGCTACTGCAGTAGGTGATTCATGTTTATTTAATAAAGTTGTTTGTGCTGTCGAAATGCACTGTACGTTCAAACGTTTTCTTCGACGGAGCTAAAGTTTGGCGTCCATTATGAATCGGGGAGCTGATGCGCAGATGAATGCGCACTCGTTTCGTCATACGCAAATTGCACACGAAATTCCCTACGAAAATCTTGAAAAAATTCCGTTACATAAGTGATGAAAATGAAAGATTTTTAAATGTCGTATTAATTTTTCGTTTTCGTATTTTTTTGATTTTGGTACGAAAACTCGCAAACTGTCTAATAACAGGCAGTATTTTCATTTATTTATATGGATTATAGCGAGTTTTGTATATATATATATATATATTTTTTTTTTTTGCTTGGACGATTACACATATCTGATAAAAGTGGTGGTTTTGAATAGTTTCTTTTCCTATTTTTTCTTTGGTAAATAATTGGATCGACCTCATATTCACACAGAAGAGACGCTGTTGCTTTTGCCGGGATTCCATTTATCTGTCCGAAATAATCTATCCGTTGCTTTTTTCTTATTTCTTGAGCAGAAAAGGGCGAAGCATAATTGTTACACACGAATACCGAACGAATACAATAGTTACATAATTATTGTTCAAATCGATGTCATGTTAATCGTGAGCAAAACTGTGCTAATTTGGAAGAAGAGTTTCCAAATTCATTCAGTGTCATTCATATAACGTCTCCTTTTTTAAAATCATTTAGTCGTGACTTTACTAATCTAAGCTACACATTTCAATAAACATTCCTTTACACAGAGGTCATTAAATAAATTAAAATGGCCAAGGTAATATTTAGAAACTCTTTCTTGTATGTTTACTTAAAAAAATCACGGTGTCGAAGATTACAAGCAATTAGATGAGCTCTCTAACGTCTCCTACTGAATTGTGGAGCAGGCCGATGACGTCACATCGCCAGCTTGCTAACAAAATCATGGCGGACGCCGTTTTTCACTCATTGTCGTATTTTGCAGTTTTCATCGCAGATTTTTAAGGAATATGATGATTTTTATAGAAAATTATTAATGAAAGTGGGTAACCTGAAAGTGTACTATAAATGTCATGAACTAACAAAATTTAAATAAAAAAGAGTATGTGATTTTTAGTGGTACTTGTCCTTTAATAGAATACTGTAATTTTACGTTTGTGCAAAAAGAAAGTCTCATTTTTGAATTTCCATTCGGAAAAAAGACTTGCTAAAGAAACAGTACAGGTTAAAGAAGTAATCTGATAGCCATTTAAGATGTTTCTCAGAATACGTATGCTACTAATCTGTAACTTTATATTTGCTCAAAAAGTTTTGTTTTCAGTTTTTATATTTTGCTACTTATCAAAATATAATGTAATGTAGAACACGAGCTCAGTTTCTATCGAGCTGTGGTAAAAGGGTAAAGATAGATATTAAAAAAAATATAAAATTCCAAAAAAGGCCAGCGATAATGTCATTCATCCTTTCCCATAAGATGTTTGTCAACTGTTTCACCTCTAATAGGTTGTGCTTATTTTTGGGAATGCTTTTCTGTTTCCTAAGATCTATTAATCATGCTCTTAGCAAAAACCAAATTCTCATACATAATTTATCTACCTACATATATCTAAATTTAGGCCAAGTGCAAAACATTAAAATATTGGCCTTGAACGTGTGTGCTATTTACTTACGCAAGTCATGTCGCGCAATTTCTCTTAGCGGTTTTAGCTCCCGCAAATGACTGTTGTGCAGGCAGAATTCTAAGTAAGACTACTTGAACTTCTCACTTTCAAAGCCGATTAATAATCAGGCGTAGACATTGAAGACCTTTAACTTCATAAAAAGACCGACAAAAGGCGACGCACTCGCCTCTTAAGATGAGTGGTGGTGGTGATGATGATGACGACGACGGCGGCTATGAAACTTCTTTGCATCTCTTTGGCAAGCGTCAAAAGCAATCGAGCAAAATAAGGGCGATTGAGAAGAAGGTTTAGAAATACGTCGTTTGATTGGCAGCTCAATCCACCTAGAAGAAATGTTTTCAAAAAATAACTAAAAAAAAATCTCATGTAGCGAAATAAGATTTAGAATGAAAAAAATGTGCTCGTTTAAAAAATTCAATACAGAAAAATTCAAAAACATGACTTCAAAATGAATCAAGAAAGCTGTGTAATTTAATTAGAGAAAACCAGCAAATTTGTAACTCGTCGCGTAGTGTTTAAAAAATCTAATCCGCTATTTCTATATAGGAATAAATCTTTTTTTTTTCAAAGTATGCAACCTCCGTTTCATCTGTCCTTGTTGTTGTAAATGCTTTGTAATAAAAAACAACGACAGGCAAACAAAAGGAACATTTGGACTTTTTTGTTCCAAAAATAAAATGCTGCTTTAGGAACAATTTAAAAACCAATTTAAAATGCTTCGTTTTTGAGACATTTTCTTAATAAAAACATGTCTTGTGAGATTACGCCAGAAAAGATATAGAAATTTTTGTTGGCCGTTTTCATCTTCGCCTCGGTATAAATGCGAAATAACTTTCATATGCAGATTAGGGAAGGTTATGCCAGATATTCATGCAATTAATCATCATTCCATCTATCTTTACATCCTTAAATCTCTTCTGTGTTGATTGTAGCTAGTTCAATATCCGGCGCCTTGGCTGATAGGCATATGATAAGATTTCACTTTAACACTAGTTTGACATTTAAAATACTTTCTATAACATAAAATATACTCATTACTACGTTTAGACTTTAGAAAATAGATAGAGCTTCCGAGTTTTGCATTCCAAACAAATGTGATTAAGCCATCTCGAGGTATTATTGAACTTGGCGCTAACAACCAAATGTCTTATAAAAGTCTTGTCAAGACCATCCTCATAATTGGCTGATATGGCTGCAGACCTAGACCGCTACGAGCTGGAAAGCGCCGGTTATATCATTAGCAATTTCCTCACTAGAGTATGAACTCAACAACTATTGTTGCAATCGGGAAATTCACAAGGTAACTATCAGAACCTGTATCTCACAGCTTCACACCAAATTGAAAAATGTTTCTCACCTAAAGGTACTATTGATGCTTGCAAAATAAGAAATCGCCATGTTTTGTTTCTTTCAAAATAAACCGCGAAAACGAAAAAATTTGAGCGCACAGCCGTACAAAGACTTTATTGTTATTAACAATGGAGTCTTTGCATGGTTATGTGCGCTAAATTTTTTTCGTCTTTGCGGTTTCATGTGAAAGAAACAAAATATGGCGATTTCTTATTTTGCAACCATCAATACTTCCTTTAGGTGAGTAAAATATTTCAATTTGGTACAAAAAGATGAGATACAGGTTCGGGTGGTTTCCTGTCAGTGATAAAAATGTCCCGTCATTTATGAAAATTGAGCTTCATCAATAACAATAATGACATCTTACAACATGCATTTGGGATTAGAGTTGGGAGAATTCTGTCTGATGCCAATTCTGGCTCCGCCAAAAAATGATTTGTTGCTTTCAGTTGCTGGATTCTAAAGGTGTTGTTGGAGGGACGGTTCAAAAATTTTACGCGGAACTTTAAGTGAATGCTAGATTTTACGTTTCTTCAAAAAGAAAAAAACAGGAAAAAACTTTAAAACTTAATAATTCACACACGAATGCAGATAAAAAGATTCTGTTTGCACAGAAACGATTGAAATGAAGTCGAATTTTTTTACAGGAAAAAAAATTAATGCTAGAATTGTTCGTTTTTTGACCCAACAGATGGCGTTGTCAGGTTACAGACGTCAGTTTATGCACATTTTCAGACGGTAAGATGCCGGATTAGCTACTGGTGAGACGGAATTATCACTATCTGCTTCTGAAATAACGTTTGCAGCGAATGCTGCTCTTTTTATACCGTCTGAATTAAATATCACGGGCCCGAGGACAGAACCTTGACGAACATCGGCCTTTACAACACGGGGCGCGGATAGATTTTCGCCAACTTTAGCTTGGTAGGACCTGTCGGTGAGAAAGGATTTCACCATCGAAATCAAATCGGGAGGAAACCCGTCTCTAATCATCTTGTAGACAAGACCCCCATGCCACATCTGGTCAAAAGCTTTACTTACATCGAGAAATACCATCCCGTAGTATCTGGAAAGGTTCAAGGGGGTGTTCAGGTCTTCAACGAGCCTCCATATCTGCATCTGACAAGAGTGGACGGCACGAAAGCCAAACTGATCTTTCCGAAGTAGATCATTGGTGAGACAGTGGTCTTGGAATCTGACGAGGATCGTTTTCTCCAAAACTTTAGAAGTGAAATACATTGTCATCAGTATATATAGGTAATAACAGTGATAGGACCACCAGTCAGAAAAGAGAACCACTGACTGGTGGTTTACAATTCTGCAAATGGGGGTGTGTTATGAAGAACGAAATTGTGTCCGAAAGGCGGGCCTAATAGAGGTCTCATTTCCGGTCTCTCTTGTCGTCCGCTTATTTATTTATTTATTTATTTATTTATTTATTTATACAAAGTGATACTAGCCCAATGGATCTTTTAAACCTGTATATTGACTTACCCTCGTACATTGCCCTTGAGGATGGTGGATAGACCGAAACGCGTCGGCGTAAATAAATATTGCTGATTCAAGATCGTATCTCTTATCGTGTTCAAAAGCAACATTGGCCATTATGCAAATCAGTTTATAGTTTTCAACAATTATTGCAGATCTGTGTTATTTGTGTACATTACGTATATGAAAATAGCGGAAATGAGTAAACCAACAAAATTATATAATGTCCCGATCAAAAAAGTTATTTTAAATATGCAATAGTAAGAAACCTACCGGCGCGTTGACCTAATTTTTTTTACGCCACAGGGAAGCAGAGGAGAAAGAAATTGAAAACTGCCGACAATGATAAAGAACTATTTCCAGTACAAGAGAAACAACGTGAAAAGATTTCCTCGACACGAACAGTGTAAACAAGTCAACGCAATTTACGTGGAGGATAAAGCAGGAGCTACGGAATGGAAAAGTTAAGAGAGAGCATTTAATGAGGTTGTTTGAAAAAAAGAAAGAGTCGAAAAGTAGAATGAGATAGGAATTAGCGATTTTGGAGTTACGAGCGGCTTAAGAACAATTGGAGAAGGAAGATCGAAGGCTAGACAAAGAGGATCGACTTGCACTACCGAACAGCTAATTACTCCAGAGGATCATTTCACAAAGAAGTTGAAGGTCGTAAGAAGGTCCAAATATATTAGAACCCCATCCCATGAGATTTAGCTGTTTTACATTATCTGGCCACAAAAAGCGATTATATTTGAATAATTGTATGGAGCACCTTTATCGAGGCCTGATGACTGACCTTTCACTTGAAATATAGAAATTTTCCATTCTATCAAGCACATTTCATTTAGTGACCGATTTTGTTTCCTTCACATTGTTTCACACCCTACATTTCTGATTCTCTCTTTTTTGAAATGTTATTTTTCTTTGTCTTTGAACAGAAAATTTTTAATGCCTTTTAAGACATTTTAAAGATATGAAAACTGATCATCTCAAATGGTTCAAATGAACTAATATATTAAAGATGAGTAGTCTAAAAAAAAATCTTAAAAACATATTAACGTTAAAAAAAAGAATTAATTTTTTACATAATTGCATTTCTACTTATCTAAACAACATAAATTTGAAATGAGAATTAAAATAGATTTGCTTCAATTTAATTATGAAATATTCTTTGTTGTTTATAAGCTTGCTTAATGCCGCGTTTCTTCTTTCCCCTTGCTAATGGAAGCGTTAAAGTGCGCACTTACTAAGTCGATTCTCTGGGAGCTCAAGTTCACAACGTCCTCGCTATCTCCTTCATCTGTTCACTTGGGATTTCTAATTAGTTTTTACATATCGCTTTCTTTATTAGACAAAGGGAGCATTTTTGGAGCGTAAGCTTTCGCGTGATAATCGTAATGCAACATTTAATATGTTTTTTATCTTCTCTCTCTTTCTTTCTCATCTTTGGAACTCCGATAAAGAAAAGAGGATTGCTCAAAAGAAAATGAATCCCACGTACTTAAATTATTTTAATTCTATTATCATGGTCGAACGATAAGGAGAAATTGCATTAAGAGAAAAATAATATGATTAGTAATGATCAAGATGATGATTACGGTGATGATGTGCTCTTCATAGCTTATTCCTAATGTAAAGATTTTTACCAAACAATTTTAGAATATATATGGCCCCTTCTAAAAAGTAAAAAATAAGGTCAGGCTTCCGTAACTTTTATTACCAAAAGATAGTAGTTTTTATTCCGTAACTTTCATTACACTTTTTTGATTTAAACAAATCGAAGCATTCCGATAAAATATTTCAGAAATTATATGCAAATACCTGTTGGCCAAGCATTCATCTAAAAGCATTCATCTTTTTTGATTACTGCGCGATAATCTTGGGCAGTTTTCAAATGACTTTGCATCGTTTTAGAACGAACTAGCTGATATCACCGGCGTTGCTAGGGCTCATTTTTGATGAAAATTTGCAATATCTGTATGGGAATATACAGTAAAAAACTTAGAATTATTACAGTAAAAATTAATGGCTAACTAAGCCCTCTAGCAGTTCTACCCGGCTTTGCTCGAAAACGACGCTGAAGTGTTGTCGTTCGTTGCGCGGCCGACTCCTCTTCATCAAATGTTCGATAAGTGGCCTCAATTTATTCTATGGGGTTTGCTTTTTCTCTTCTTGGGTGGCGGTAGATGCACAGTACATGATCGTTTGTGTCTGTGTGCTCTGCAATTCCAACAATCTGCGTGGGATTATTCACTACTTGGTAATATATTGTTGCAATTCCCACTCTGCTGTCGATGTCTTGAAGCAAAACTTGGGCTTATATCAGTTGGTGTGGTCTAGCAGTCACCGTTTCTTCTGTTGACACGGTTGGATCGCCGATGGCCGCCTGGGAACTTCGAAAACCACTGGGTCACTCACCACTTGCTCAGTTGTAGCACTGCGCTGGCGAGACCCATACACCATCCAGTGAAGGAACTGCTTCCTCTGCCGCCCTTTCAACTGTTTCTCAGTCGTCTGCTAACTCTACATTATCTCCAGTTACTGCTCATTTTTAAAGATTTTCAAGAAAATGTTAAGTCCTAATAATTATCAATTCTAAGAAAAGCCCGAGCAACAGAAATAGTATGCATTGTTACGAATTCCATTTTGTTTTTAATTTGCATGTGTGGGGTGGAATCTTCACCATGAAAATGTTTTGAGACCTCTGTCCATACAGAAAACTGAATGGTCATGAAATGTTACATTCGCCGAAGAGCGAGTGCGATTTGGAAACGCTCGAATGGCAACATGAGAGTTCTACGCATATAGACGATGTGAGAAGCCGAACTCTTCCAGCAGTTTGCTGATGACCATTAGGCGAAAGTAGAAATTATGACCAGGAAATTAAAAAAATCTGAAGAACATTACATTTTATAAGTAGATCTAAGCAGATAAGTTGTGTGTCGTCAAAATATTTTTGTTAATGAAATTTATATTACCGTAAAAAAAATCATGATATTAACGAAGAAAAAAAAATGATCAGTCTTGAGATTAATTTACATGTCTTAATGAACATTATATATTTGATTGGTTGAACCTGGTACATTTTCTCTAATTTTTATATGTAATATCAGATCATTTTTAAAATTCTGTGTTGCTATCACAAACACGACCGGCCTATTGTTGCACAAACTTTGCCTTGCTTTGTTGGTCATGTACATTGTTGGTGAGATACTTCCTATTAGTAGGCGCTGCCATCATATTGAATGTTGATTTTTATTGATAATTATTTTTTTTTTGAAAGCTCATGTAGACAGTGACCTTTTCTCTTGCTTTAAAGATCAAGTGGGCAAAATTTCTTCAAGATCGAATAAAACTGTAGTTTGTATAAGAAAGAAACAAACAAACATTCTTCTTCACTGAAACCTTGGAACGGATAGCCACCACATTTGAATACGGAGGGAGAACATTCGGGCTATGTTCCGACTCCGTTGGTGATATAATGATCAGGAAAGTCATTTCTTTATCAAGCATATCTGGGACGTCAATTGCAGTTACCAATTTGCATCGAATATCACTGATACATGGCATAACGAGACCACCATGCGTAGCGGATGATCTTATCTTACTACGTACACAGATTAACATGGAAACTTTATAATTCGCCATTTTTGCAATAATTTTGTATCCCTATCAGGCTCTTCCTTCGGGATCATATATTTCTTTAAGAAAAAGTTTCAATATTCCAAAAAACGACAGTTTTCAGGAAAATGAAGCTCTGAAAAGCGTAATGTCAAAACATGAATTAGTTGCCTTTTAATGGCATTAATCGAGATCATAAAAGAAAGGCCTCCTCTTATTAATAATTACGGGAGCTTTTAATCATAATAAAAAAATTTCAATATCAATTATGTCGTTAAGTATGGAGAGCACGAATGACGTATTTTAATGAATGTTGATTGGCTATAGTCACTGCGCACAATCTATTTTGCATGAACGACGGAAGCAATTTTCTGGTTCACTCTGAACAGACAGTAAATTTTGCGCAAATTAATCCATAGTCAGCACCGCTTCGACTGCATTTTCGATTGCTGGCGACAATAGGCTGGTTCATTTCAGAAGCGCTAATGGAGACCATAAAATACAATGCAACGGCTTAGCAAGCCCTCTGAACACGTAACTTATATAATGCCCCTTTCATTAAGGGCTAATTTTCCCATTATAATGCATTATACACGTGATTTAGCATCCTCTTTTCTTAATTTTCTTGTTAGCTAAATTCCTTGTAACAATTTTAATTTTAAATTTTGAATAGAAATCAGAGAAAGAGAAAATGTCCAATATTTGCGTATGCGTTTTAGTTGCGAACTAGAACTGATGTAACTGGCCTTGTTCGGGCTCTTTTTTGATAAAATTTTGCAATATCTGAATGTGAATATACAAAAAAATGAACACATGAACAAAAGCTTGAATTAATATAGTAAAAATTCATATTGAAGAATCGAAAAGAATTTTTTTTAAATGCTCCTAATGGATGGCCTCTCCAACTAACGACCCTTTAGCAGTTCTACTCGACTTCGCTCGTTTTGGAATGTTGTCTATAGCAAAGTGAGTTTGATGCAGTGCCGGAGAAAAAAGATGGAGAATAATGTTCATTTTTTCTATATATTCCCATTCAGAAACTGCAAAATTTCATCAAAAAAGAGCCCGGGCAACGGCGGGTATATCAGCTAGTTCATAATAAATCGAAAAATAGTCCTAGATACTTGAAATAAATTTTAAGTCAAAGAACAAAATCCATATTTTATTACCAATGTAAAAACTAAGCTTTCAACATGCGAGTTTGTATGTTAATTTAGGGGGGGGGGAATCCGGTAAAAATCCTGAAAACATAAGATATCGGAAAATTGGATCCAGGTAATCAAAAAATAAACTAAGCAGACAGTTGATCTCGTTAATTGCCATCACCGTACCAAATTTCATTAATCTAGACCCAATTTAACTTGCGAAATACTGGAAAGACTGCGAGAAATCGCATAATTTTACGGAAGGCCATAGGGGGGCAAAGGGGTAAAATATGAAAAAAAGCAGAAATTGTTTTGTTTTTTTTCAAATTATGTGAACTATTCTTGGTCCAAATATCTAAGTCGTATCTGAATTTGCCACCGGACGCGAACGTCAAAATTAAGCCTATTTGGGAATTTTTTTTTTAATTTCTGCCCCCCTCTTAAAATCGATTTTCAAAAATCAACGAATGCTCCCTGTTTATGTACGTCTTTTACATCCTCGTGCGCAATTTTGAAGCTCTCTGCATTTCCGCATTGGAGCTCTCATTATAGTTAGGGCCAATTTTTGGGTCCCCCTGGCCCCCTTCATAAAGCGAAAATCGAAAAAAAAACAGAAATTGGTTTCTTGGAAACATCCTCCAGAAGCTTCCCTCCGAGTTTCGTTGCTTTATCTTTATTCCCCGCGTAGTTGGATCAAAATATCAGAAAATTTTGTGAAACATCCCCGAAAATCGATTTTTTTTCAGTTTTCGCACCCTTAAAATTCGAATATCGAAAATCGGGGAAACTACTTTTTGGCACGGTAGCTAGAAACCTTCCTGCAAAATTTCGAAGATCTGCGTTGATTGGGGGCGGAGCTAGGCGACCGAACATGCAACTCCTTTCTGCGCCCCCCCCCCCCCCCCCCCCCCCCCCCTGGGAGAGCAGGGGATCCGAGTCCCTACGCTATCCGACCTATGACCCCACCGAGTTTGGAGACGATGTCCCCAGTAGATTTTGCTGTGCGTTGATGTGTCAGTGAGTCAGTTAGTGATGTCCTTTTTTATATACACAAATTTTATATTTTATATAGATTACAAATATTTTTTATCGAATATAGGAATACAATTAGTTTAAATTTGAAATGAATTTTGTCTCCTTATAATGGGGAAAAATTGTGTAATAATAAAACAAAATTAAAATTAAAATTAAAGTCACCAATCTTGAAAAAACTTTGGAGATGAAACCAGTCTATTGAGGATGTAGATGAAGTTCTTGTGTAGTCTATTGAAGATGGTAGAAATAAAACCAGTCTATTGAGGATGTAGATGAAGTTCTTGTGTAGATGATGTTGATAGGAGAAGACGGTGATCTTGAAGTACTGATGAAATTTTGAAGTGTTGATCCAAATTTTTGGGGTAAATTTCAAATAATAACGTTTTCGAGAATTTTTTTTTCTCATCATCAGTTGGTAAAATATTTGACAGTTGTAAACAGTTTAAATAAGAATGTAACAATTGATAGAAAGGTGATGAAGCTAAGTTGATTGTAATTGTTGGTTACGATTGTTGGCTATTGTATATTAGGGTGATTGTTAAAAAGTAGTGTCCATTTATTGTTTATTTCTATTGATGGTTTGGCTAAATTTTTGTTGTTTGTAATGATGTTTATTGTTTCTTTAATTAATCTTTTTTTATAATTTTCTTCTTTTCCAATGATTTTTGTGTTATTCCAATCTGGTGTGTGGTTTTCTTTGATACAATGATTTACTAAATGGTTGTTTTTGTCTCTGTGGCGAAGTGCTCTTTCATGTTCTTTTAATCTTATTTCTAATTGTCGTTTAGTTTGACCTGTGTAGATATGTTCACAATTTTTACATGGTATTTGATAAATTATATTTCTAGTGTTCCATTTTTCTTTATTGTTTTGACATATTTCTTTGAAATTGATATTTGTGTTATTATTTTGATTGATTGTTGTTTTTAGGTTGGTGGTGGTTATTAATGATTTAGTAATGTTATTTGTTATTTTTGGTATGATTGGTATGTTTGGTATTTGTTCTAATATTTTTTTCTGTTTGTGGAAAATTTTATTATTGTATTGTATTGAATATCTTTTTTGTTGTTCTTGTAGATTTGGTATAGTTTTTGTTGTATTATTTGTAAACGCATCTATTAAAATTTTGTTTATTAAAGTTACTGGATATTTGTTTCTTAATAGGTTCAGTTTAAGTTTTTTTAAATTTGTAGGAATATATTTTGGGGATGTAAGATTTTTTATTCTTTGTAAATATTGTTTAATAGTGTTAATTTTTTGGTGTGTGGGTTGTTGTGATAAGTAATGTGGTATGTTGTTACCTTTTGTTGGTTTTTCATATATCTCAAAATCTAGATTATTTTCATTTTTTATAATGTTTATATCTAAAAATGTGATACGGTTGTGGGTCATGTTGTTGTGTGTAAATTTTAAAGGATATCGTTCTTCTAATAGGTGTATTAATATTTCTATTGGTTTGTTTGTTATGACTAGGATGTCATCTACATATCTCATCCATATTTTTATGTGTTGTTTGTGTTGTGATTTGTTTAGTAAATTGTGTTCCATGTTATTTAAATAGATGTTGGAAAGGATTGGTGATAATGGGCTACCCATGGGTAAGCCTTCAATTTGTGAATAAATTTTTTCATTGAATTTTAATTGATTGTTGGTGAAACATAGATTTATGGATTGTATGATTTTTAGTACTTTCGTGTAAGGTAATTTTGTTTTTAATTGATTTTTTATGATGTCGAGCGTTGGTATGATTGGGATGTTATCCTACATAGCTGTTATATCTATAGTATAAATTTTGTCTTTATTTTCTAATTTTAGTTTTTCTAATGTTTGTTTGGCTAGTGTTGAGTTTTTTATTGTGTAATTAAAATCAAAGAATTTTTTTTAAATAATTATCTAGAAATTTTGCTAGTTTGTAAGTTGGTGATTTTTTGGTGGATGTTATGATTCTTATGGGATTTCCTTCTTTGTGTATTTTTATTACTCCATAAATTGAATTTGGTGATGTTTCTCCTGGAATTATTTGTTTTTGTTGTTCTTCATTAATTATATTTTCTTTTTTTAATTCATTTATTTTGTTAATAACATTTTTTTGGAATTGTATTGTTTGATCATTATTTTCTAATTTGAAAATTTTATTTTCTTTTATGAAATTTTCTATACTAATAATGTAATCTTTTTTCTTTTGTATGACCATTATTTTACCTTTGTCTGCTTTTGTTATAATTAGATCTTTATCTTCTAAATAAGTTTTAAATTTTTTTATTTCCTTATGCCAATATAGATTTTCTTTATTATTCCTTATTATAGTGGTTATGTTTTGATTGATTATTTGTTCTTTAGTATTTACTTCTTCTTTTTGTAATATATATATTCTATGTTGGTTATCATATCTGTCAGGTTTATTGGGGTATTATTCTCGAAAACGTTATTATTTGAAATTTACCCCAAAAGTTTGGATCAACACTTCAAAATTTCATCAGTACTTCAAGATCACCGTCTTCTCCTATCAACATCATCTACACAAGAACTTCATCTACATCCTCAATAGACTGGTTTCATCTCCAAAGTTTTTTCAAGATTGGTGACTTTAATTTTAATTTTAATTTTGTTTTATTATTACACAATTTTTCCCCATTATAAGGAGACAAAATTCATTTCAAATTTAAACTAATTATTTAAACTCCTTAAATCAATAATTTATATAGGAATACAATGACCATTATAAACATCCTTTGAACTTTTTACCAAGATCACTGCCTACATCCATTTAGCCACAGGATCCCAACCTATGCTACTTTATTTTCTTTCTGAAGAACATTGTCAATGGACCATTCATTCCAAATGGACTTCAGGCAATGAAGCATCACAAATGTAATAACCAGAAAAAGAGAGAGAGTGTGACAGATTTTCCTGGAAAACATGCATGGGTTTAGATTATCGATTTGAAGTGATAGAAGGTGTTCACATCGAAGGGTTATTAAGTTAAAACTTTGAGGAGTTATACTGGCAATGAATATTATACATTATACAATTATAGGTTTATTAAATGTATGAAAGCTTGCTGCTATCCCTTATATAATGTTTGCTCTAGGGTATTTCAATATCTAATTATAATTTGTATTATTCTGATAATATAGGAAAAAATTACCATTCGAGTGTAATCATGATTTGTAAAAAATTAATAATAATAAGTAAATAAATACATAAATATTATTACGTGTTTTCATTACGGTTTTCTATTTATTTTCAGTCTTCAGGAAAAAATTGTTGTTTTCGCTACTATGCCTCTTCGCCTCATATACTCAGATTCAGTACTCACATTCATTTTAATTAGCTACTTCTCTTAAGATTTTAATGCGAACAGAAAATAGGAGCCCTTGATTGAGCAAGTTAAGGCTTACCCTAAACATAAGGTCGAATTTCATTCTTGAATTTCACTCTTAAAGTGAATGTTTTTGGGTATTAAATTTCGAGAGCTTATTAATAATAATGAGTATTATTAGTAAACCGTAATAGGTAACGTCATAAACTCATGGTCATCTTCCTTAAATTGAAACGTCTAATTTCAAGCTGATTCACACAAAAGATCTTTGTGTTTATCACTTAAAATTTATTGTTTCTGTTACTTTGTGACTTGAATTGTAGAAATTTTCTTACAACATTATTCAGCAAAACAGATGTCGAAATTTTACGATCTTCCTAAGGGAATTAACAGATGGGAATGATTAATTCCAGTCTCTTCAGTGAATATTATTAAAACAAAGATTAATAGCAATCAGACAAAAAAAAAAACCAAACCTAATTAAGCTAATGACGTCAGATAAACCAGGCCTCGTTTCTCCATTTGCCCTTCTACAGAGGCAATTCATTTCCCGTCACCTTTACACCACTCTGGGGTTTCTACTCTAGCCTTCTATCATTTGTTCTGACCTATTCTCTTCTGCCTTCTTGTTAACACCTAATGAAGCCTATTAACAGGTGCGGCCATTATCCTTAAAGTTCCCCAATCGGCTTCTAAAATTAATAGAACTTAAGAGTAAGATTCATTACGTTGCCTTAAGACTCTCAGAGAAGTCGCGTTGACATTTGAAGTTGACATCGTGACAAATTGGGCTTTTCATCGGCTGAGAATATAAAATATGCTCGAGTTTCCTTTATTCTTCTTGAGTTCTCCTTTTTACCTACCTTCTAATTAATTAGAGCTATATTGCATCGTTGCTATGGTTGAATAAAAGGATGAAGCGTAAATGTGAAGCACGAAACTAGAGTAATCTCTTAAATTTTCCAAGAAAATCATTTCATTAGTCTTTAAATAGAATGTTAAATTAAAAGGAGTTTACAATTTTTATAAGAAAGTTTTAAGAAACAGTGTCTAAAATTCTAGGTTATAGAAAATTATTTTCCTAAATCTGTCTAACCAACCTCCTTCTTGTTTTCCAGGAATGTTATTGAGAGAAGAGCTCTTTATCTCAATAAACGCTTACCTTGGATTTGTGATATGATTTAAAATGAATATTTAGAAGACCCTGTGCTAATAAACTATCAACGAATTTCATGAAGTCTGTCGTTTCACGTAAACCAATTTGTTCTCTAACATAAAGTTATTCAAACTGCGGGTCGCCAAATAAATAAATGGGTTATGACGAAGAGAAAACAGAAAAAAAAAATCAGAATGCAACTACTATTCAGTATTAAATAAAGTTTAAAATTAAAATGAAACTCACTTAATCCATTAACAGCCACGATTTCCATTTAGGAATCACGTACTTTTTAGCTCATTAGGTGGAATTTCTGTATTTATTGTAAGCTATTGCATCATCTAAAGCAGGGTAAGGTTTCATTTAGTGAAAACTTCTGTGTGTTGTCAAAGATTTTTGATATTTTTGAAAATATTATTTGCTCAACATCAAAATCGGAGGTGCGGCTCAAATGGAAGTTGCTCTCATTTTATAAAATCTATAAAAATATAAATGTTTGTGTTATTCAGTTTTCCTTGAGAATATTAAAGAAATACATATTAGAGAATGAATATCGACTAGTTCTAAGCTTAAAAATTCATTAGGGCGAATCAATTGATTTTTGAACACTGTTCCCCATTTGGGAATCATGGCTATTCCTAAGTAAAAAAGTTGGCTTGTAACACTTCACATATAACTTTATTTTCTCCAACAGCTACAGATATACCGTAAATTCTCTACTATAATGCGAATAATTTTGGCCTAAAAAAGCACCTAAATTTCTGGATCGTATTATACAAAAGGATTAATATCAGTCCTGCAACGACGACTGCGACCGGAGGAGGATTTTGTCCTGATGAAATTACCGTGTAATATACATTAATTACATTGCATATAGTGTCCAGTTCGAATTTCTCGTCGCCAACATCTAATACAAAAATAACTCCTCCCAAAGATCGCTACTTCCAAATAGAGACCATCAATATTGATGGTCTCTGCTTCCAAACTGCTTCGAACTACTGTCCTGGTGAAATTCACAACGAAATTACCGTGTGTTATAGATTAATTATATAGCATATACAGTGTCCAGTTCATTATACAATGAATTAATTCACTTTTTATTTGAATTTCTCGTTGCCAACATCTAATACGAAAACAACTTCTCCCAAAGATCGCTACTTCCAAATAGGCCTACTTCCAAACTGCCTCGAACCAAAGCCTACAAGAAAGCTTATGCAGACACAGATGAATCAGATTTTGTAGGTTTTTGAATTGTAAAGATCCAGATTATTTAAATTTTTTAAAAAAAAGATTTTTTTCATGTATATTTTTGCACATTTTATTTCTCGCGAGGAGCCAAAAATGGGGATCACATTATAGAAGAGGATAGCATTTTTGCTGGTTTTTTGGGCCGAAAAAGTGAAATCGATTTATACAAGGGGTCGCATTATAGTAGAGAATTTACGGTATATCTCTTTCTGAGTTGGGAAATATTTCAAATGATCTGCATTTATTGGATTTTGATAGTGAAGTGAAATTTGTGGAACTCCAGAACCAGGTATAGAACCATATGGAAACACAACAAATGGGCAAGGTTGTTGTCTAATCATCAATGAACTTTGTCAATGGAGACAGTAAACAGTTGGTAAACCACTGCAAAGAAAAAAGATACATATTCCAGAACCTCAGCGTATACACTTTTTATTACTAAATTTATAGCGGGTGATGAAATTGGACTGGCTAGGTAATAAGTATAGAATAAGAATCCTTGGAAAGAATTTTACTTATGTTGTTGATCTGACTGTGGTGAATGCGCATGGACTGTATTGCATTGCAAATGACAGTATTCCCCTACTTGATTTTAGAAGAAATATTGCAAGATATTTTTCACAATAACTTCATTCTAATATCTGAAGAATGCTGGCATACCTTTTCATCAAAATGTATCCTTCAAACTTATCCCTTTCTAGAAAGAACCCATGAAGGGAAGAAAAGAAAAATTGCAATTTGCAAGATTGATATTAGAAAAAAACGTTCAAAACTTAATTTTGGATTAAATATCGAATGTATGCAAGAATGGCATAAATGTTAACGGGGTTTCATGAAAAAAAATATTTTTTTAAAGTGTGATTTTTTTTTCACTGCATCTGCCATGATTACAATTGGGGATCCAACCTCAAATCACTAATCGGAACAAAGTATTTATCCAAATTAGAAGAGCTAAACAGTTAACTTATTTTTAGGATGTATTTTTTTAGAATCAGGAATAAACATGTTTTAAAAAATTGTCAGTTAAGGGTTAAATCTTGCTTATTGATGAATGCCTTTTAATTTCATACTAATTACACTTTCATTTCATTTTCATAATGATTACAAATTCTTAGAACATCTCAAAAAAACAAGAGGACAGAATTACATTAAAATTTATAACTTTTTAATTTGAATTATCATTTGTTTCTTCCCTTAATATGCCAAAAAATTAATTTCTTCTCTAATGGCTTCCGTGATGGTGGTGATGGTTTCCATCCTTCTTATGGCCACATCCTCCCTTATGATGGCCATGGCCGTGGCCGTGGCCATTGCCAGCTGCTTCTCTGGAGCAACAACCACCACAGCCAGAAGATCCACAGCAGCAGCAACAACAGCAGCAGCAGCGGCGACAACAGCAGCAGCATCCTTGGGGTTGGCAACAGTTGCAGCAGCAGCAGCGACAACAGCAGCAGCATTTTTGCGGTTGGCAACCATTACCACAACATGCGCAGTTGCAGCATTGGCAGCCGTTCTTCTTACCACAGTGCTTCTTCTTTCCACATGATTTGTTACATTTGCAGTCGTTGCAACACTTGCAACAGTCGCATCCTCCTTCTTTCTCATGGCAACGGCAATCGTCGCCGCACTTGCAGCACTCGCTCTTCTTTTCGCACTTGCAACTCGAGCAACATTTACAGCAATCGCAACGGCCTTGCTCTTTGTCACATTTGCATTTTCCTCCACATTTGGAGCATTCGCATCCTTTTTTTGGAGCTTCAGAGCTTACTAAAATTTCAAAATAAAAGAAAATCAGCTATTTCATTTTGAAGTAAACATTAGAATGTTTTACAAAGAAATGTATGGGGAGAGTGGTTCAAACCTTAACTACAATATAGAGAATACACAAATATGAAATTGATATGGGGACTATATTTTGGGGTACATGACGAACTTGTTTGGCCGCATTCTTGAGTCCCGCCTTAAAAGTCGTTTTTTTTTGTTCTTGTTTTTTTTTGTTGTTTTTTTCAAATAAAAAGTGGGTCTTGTGACATATCAAACAAATATGAAAATTTTCTGAAAAATTCATTCCACTTGTCTTATTTGATCTATTTGTCCGGTTTATTAGCTATCGGCACTTTTACAGATGTCCAAAGTGTTGCCCTTCGTTGTTGCAGTCCCTTGCAAAATTTGCGATAGCCTTCAAAAGTGACAGATAGGTCAAATCCGAAAAGTGGAATTTCTGAGTACATTGTCGTGTAGTTTGATATGTCACAAGACCCACTTTCCATTTGAAAAAATAAACTGACGAATTTTAAGTAACTTGAAACGAGCCGAAACTGTGGACACTAGGATAATCAAACGTAAAAGATTACAAAATCCACAAAAACCACAAATCCATAAAAAAATTTAATGGAAGACTCAGATGTACAATTCGAGAACTACGTTCTCATCAACACTGAGATTTGATTATGACGAATTTTAAGAGGGCGTGCAAGTTTGCCATGTACCCCAAAATGCAGACTTCCAAATTCATTTCACATTGGTGTATTCATTTCAAATTGGTGTGGGTTTGGAAATAAAAGTCTGTAGTGGGACTTTTGGACCACCCTGTAATATTCTACTATGATAAGTTTAAATATATAATGTTTCATTATTTAAAATTTTAATATTTAAAATAATATGAACAGAATTGCATTTTCAGCCAACAAAATTGTTTATTTAACAACTATGTTAAAGCATAAAAAATATTTTAAAATAGATTAAAACAAGTGAAATGAGAAATTTTTTAGAAAGCAAAACTTACCAGATGGTTGTTCAGTTTCCATGATGCTGGGTGTGGTCCTTTCTTAATCCTCAGCAAGTAATGAAGGGGCTTGATGAGGATTGAAGATATCTTTGCCTTTTTTATAGAGATAAATTATAGTAGGTCGTGTGCAAAACAATCCCAAAAAACATTGCGCCCAAGAGGAAAAATTTAAAGGCGGTGTGCAAAATATTACAAAAAAAAATCATGATTAAGCATAAATAAAAATGACTTCTATAAAAATCGGAATGTTGAACGTCATTTCTGTAGTTATCTCACTTATCTGAAGTTCAATGCCAATACAAAAATCACCTGTCATTGAATTAGATCATAAAAGATTATTAAAAAAGTAAGGGAAACAAAAATAAAAAAAGTTCTATCGCAGTCGCCATAGCTTTATCTCGATTCACGTTGTTTTTCTTAAATGTACTGTTCCAATCAAGATAGGATTGTTTTTCCTAGAATCTATTTTCATTTTTTAATACATGATACTAATTTTAACAATCGAGCTCTTATCACTGGTTTAATCGAGATTCTCACTTTTATTCTGTCTCTTGGAAATGGAAAACATAGCTCTTGTGGAGGATTTAAAAAGTTAATTGCAATGTCAAATGATCTGAGTGAATCTTTGTTTGACAGGATTCGAGAAAATCCCAAATTACATCTTTCAAAAATCTTAAGGCTCATGCCTATCAACGGCTTTTTCTTTTTTAGAGGAATCAAATTCGATTACGTCCATGAAACTGCCAACAGAATCATTGCTGTATGTTTGTATATAGTAAGTCCTCGACTTAACGATTTTTCGATGTAAAGACGTTGCGCTGTAATATCAATATTAAATTTTACATGTACTGTAGCATAAAATATATTACTTTAAACTTATATTCAAAAGCTTTAAACTCCTACGCATTACTAATCTCTTTATTCATGATTTTCAAAACAAAATAGTAAAAGTATAACCCTACACAATTAAGGGAACAACAGGAGTTCTGGTACATAGATCATTATTAAAGAATTTAATTATATTCGAATACGATGCTTTCTTAATAATTGCATCGTAAATCAAGAAAATCTGTATATAATACCTATACTCTCTCTCTCTCAAAACAAAACTCTTGCAATTCCGAGACATTTGAAACGAAATTAAGCAAAAGCAAATTTTTTTATAATATATTCATTCTCTAGTGTTGTTATCAAATTATCAGAGACCTGTGATTTGATATCGTATATCGAAGGCCATTTAAAATCTAATATTTAAAATGAATATTATTTTGTTTATAATCTGGAGTATTATAATCGAAATAAAGGTTCATAGAAAATGATTAGGTTTCCTCAAAACCTCTACTGATATTTTCAACCACATGAAGAAAAATGTGGATCCAAATTTTCTCGTACAATTCCCTCGGAGTCCAAACATTTCATGTGATTCCTGGTGAGATGCATGCTCATTTACGGAGTGGCTTGAATATTTAAGAAAACCGGAAGCCCCTCAAATTTAAGAAAAATATAATTAATGTAATTATATATCAGACGTGGGCAAATGATGCTCTGATAAGTGTGGCTTCCATTAAAAATTTAAACCTGAATCTTTTTCAGAAACTTTTTCACTGAATCTTATTAAATTGACTAAGTAACTAATATTTTGCTATTTGAGATGGTGTATTTAATGCTATGTAACTATAGTGTGGCTCTTTATAATATATGAAAAACCGGAATGCGGCTCTCATTGACCTCAAGCGAGCCCACCCCTGTTATATATTCATTAATTAGTCTATCCAAGATTGTCGAAGAAATTCTCTTTTTCTATCAAAGATCTTTCTTCGATTTTTATAAAATTGTTTTTATTCAATGTTTATTAGAACCCGGAGTAGGAGCTTTCCTTTATGTTTCTGCAGATGAAACCCGAAACATTGAACGCTTCCAAAAAGATTATAATAGTTCTATTTCATATTTAAAAAAATAGAAGAAGTCACGGAAAATCTGTTTTCTTTCAATTAAAAATTGACATATGAATTTGCAAAATAAGGCGCATGAGAAATATGAATAATTCTTATCATCATATGATACGATTACAGCGTTAAAGCATCATAACTTAGATTGCATTTTCTCCTTCAATACTCGTACTGATTTCGATAATATCGCTAACAGTTTTTTGTTTATTATTTTCTAATTGTTAAAGCCTCGAAAATATAGAAAATGGATATTTAGTCCCGTCGTGACTAAATATCATTTTGTAACAGAATATCCAACATTCTTCAGTCATGAAATTTACTCAACTTTGTGCTTTTAACTTAGACATTTTTTGTATTTATTCACAGTACAAAATACGGTGATAACAATTGTTGGGTAAACCTTAAATACCTGATATTCTGGATATACTGGATATGTTGCAATCTACTTATAACTTCCTTGTAAACAATCTTCTATAGTATAAAAGCTTTATTGACATTTTTTGTTTCCTTTCACTGTAGATAACGAGTTTCATTTCAGATTAGAAAGAAATTTTAAAAAAATTAAAATCTGACATCATTTTCCCATATCATTTTTCTTTCCGTGGTCAAAAGTGTCTATTTCGAACATTATTCATCAAAACATTTCATATGGTTTCGTAGTTTATAGAATTGTTCAAGGCCCTACAATAAACAAGGCCAGCTCACTCCAAAAAAAAATAGCGACGATCGGAGGCTACCTAACTTAACCTTGGACTACATAGTTCACAAGAGACATTTGAACTTCACCCAAGAGGATAGTAACGGTACAATACGAGATCAGAAGGTTAGAATAGTTATGACGCGACAATGCAGTGCCATTTCTTCGCCTCGACCAAAGTTTTAACAGTAGGTTTGGGCTAACCTATGTTTGCTCTCCCTTAAAACGTGATAAATTGCATAGTAAGACGAGTATGGTGAATAGGGGGACCGATAAGGAAAAGGTAAGCAAGGAAAGAGATGGAAAATTTTTTGCTTTGTTTCTTAATATTGGCAAATATATTGCATGATATTTGCACGGAATACATTAAACTTTTGACAGGGCTCTGAAACAGTTGCTCGTGTAGAAGATCCATATAATGAATGGGTCGAATTCCTTAATATCCTCTATTTTAATTACCTTCCAAATTTGACTTAATTGGACTCAATTTTATTAAAATATTACAGAAATAAATATTCAAGTATCTACTGTGTTAATACTTTACTTTATGATAAAGAGCCTACCAAAAAGTGTATAGGATCTACATTTTAACAAATATCCATAACGGGCTTTTTTCTAATCTAACTGGAATGTACGAGGTGGTGCAATTGAGTTCCCCGCACATTCTCCTGATTTAACACTTTTAGACATTACCCAAAGTATGTCAGAGAAAACTTGCTACACCGGGGCTCTTCGAGAAGATACTGAAATGACATGTACAGCAATTCCACTAGACACTAGCCAACGAGATCCAAGCAGCAGTTCGCCGTACTAATAAGTATCTGGAAGCTAATAAAATAGCTCTGTATAATATATCGAGGGCTGGAATTTAGAAAAGAATAAAGCGTCTTTGTCCCAAATTTCGATACAAATCCAGGCGAGATCAGTTCTTGACGCCCAATGAAGTCGTGTTTACTCAAAGGTAGCTTTCCTTCCTGTTAAAACATCATTACTGAAGCATTAAAAAGTAAGTAAAAGCTATAATAGGCACACATGGCCAAAGTGAAGGGTAAAGTTAAACATTTTGGTTCCGCGGCCCGGTTCGAAGGACCAAAATGTTAACTTCAACCGCCATTTTGGCCATGTTCTCGAATCGATAGGAAATGTCTGCCTTAAATAACTTTTACTCACTTTTTGATGCTCTATCCGAATCTGAAGTCAATATCAAAAAATTAAATAAAAATTGGTAACGAAACGACCGATTTCGCAACTACAGTAATGATGTTTTTAATTGGCTTGTGATTTTAACATCGTTCTGACAATGCAATTCTACTTCTTCCATAGCAATACCGCGCATTCTCAACTGGTTTGTTAAAATTTACCAAATTAATTTGCCGCCTTGTTTCTCAGTCACCAAAAGTTTTATTTTGATCCTTGCTGCCGAATTAGCCCGTGACATAACAAATTTCGCTTAAATCTGATTATACAGCCATAATTTTACATAATTCATCGTTATCATTTGATGATTGAGAATTTTCCCGACCAAGTTCAGCCTAATCCGTATGCTTCACAGCGAGCTAGTATGCTTTCATTTTGTGATTATTATTTAAGCCAGATATCCCGAACTGTTTACGTTTTAATAACTAAAATAATTAAATTTTAATGGTGACAACAACGAGCTTTTCACCAGGGTACAGCCAAAGGCAATTGCTACTCATATATTCAAATATACACAATGGATAGACCCTATTTTGGTTTCTCCTTCTTGTTCTATCCCCATGAGCTATTTTTAATAAATTTAAATGTTTGGTGTCATTTTGGCCATATTTCCATTTTCTGCTACTACATTTATGTTTCTCCTTTCTATTCCTTAAAACCCATTTTTATTTGCTTATTTTAAAGATCGATTTGTCTTTTGGAGTTAAGGAATAAGAAATCTTTAAACCGCTTCTAGAAGAAGTTAAATTTAATCTAAATATTCCCCGAAACTTTTTCAAGTAAACAATTTATGAAAAGCTTTTAAAATATTCTTGTACAATTTATTATGTTCTTGATTTATGTTGACGGCCATTACATCGCTAAGAAAACGGCATGAGTCTGCTCCAAATTCGATTGCACAAACAGAACGATTAAACCTTCCCGATTTTTCTTAAATGTGATTAAACTTGACAAAGTAGTTGTTGAGATTAATAAGAGATGAATTGCGTCTAAACTGGAAACGACAATCATCACTACTGAAATTCTAAGTACATAAAAAAGAATTGTTTTCTTTAATTTAAATCAACTTTTCAAATTCAATTGTTGTTTTGAAAGTTTTAATAACTTAGAAGTGAAAATAAATAATGAAAATTTTAAAGAATTAAAACGAATTTTTTTTAGAAACGAAAGGTAATCTCTTATTGAAGTTTTTTATTGGTCCGTATTCTAATAGAGCGCAAAAATTGTTTGCGATGGCTCTGAAATATTCACATTTAGGTCCATCTTTCTTTGACAGTTTTTGCATTTTCCTTTGCCTTCATTTCATCTTTCTTTTTAGCCTCTCGTAAGAATGTGAGAAACTCATCTCGTCGCCAGGGCAACGCATCCCATCCATGAACGTCCGCCGCTCCCCTGAGGATCCTCCAGCGCCTCGCCTCCAAAATTCCACCTTCCCTCCTCTTTCAACTCGTCAAATCCGTCAGGGCACGTAAATATGGATATGTATATTTTTAGTATGAATTTTTGTTTGTTTGCCCTTTTTTTTAATCTTAGAAACTGAAACTCCTTTCATAGCATATCTAGTCGAATCCTGACAATTGTTTATATTAAAACATCTGAAAGTGGGAAACGGGAAACAAGCTGTCATTCAAGCTGAAGATTTTGGACAATGAAGAAGCTTCAGTTAAGAGCTGCCCTTAACGCTTCATTCAAACTTTGAGAGCTGACCCCTTTTTATTAAGGAATTTCACTTGTTTTAATAACAGAGATAATATTTAAATGAGGAAATATGTTACGTAAATCACTACTTGATTCGTTAATCAAACTTTTAAAAAGTAAATTATTTAAAGAGCTCTTGATCGAAATAATACCATTTTTGAATTTTAATTTCATAAAAATGACGGCATCAACACTAAGAAGGGTCATTTCGACTGGAATCAACGATTTCGATTATTTTTTTTCCTTTTTAATTTAAAAAATATGTATAAGAAAAATCATCAATAATACTGCACTGCAATTTTTCAGAAAATTTGAAATTTTAGTTTGAATGGACATCTAATTTCCGTATATCGTAGTTTCGTGGTCTAATTAATATCGCTAAAAAATAAAATAATTAAAAAACAATCAAAAGTCAAAACTGCATATCAGTATTCTTGGAAAAAAGTAACCATTGCCGCACAGCATGTTGCACTTGACGATCAGACGAGAAGTGCTGACCAGTGGATGCCTTCTTCATCGGGCCGAAGAGGTGATAATCCGAGGGCGCCAGATCTGGACTGTACGGCGAATGGTCCATGATTTCCCAGTCGCGATTTTTTCCTTGCGTTGTCGTGAAAGAGACGGACGTGGTCACTCCGTAGCTTATCAAGCAAGGAACGGCGTACGAGGTTGGTAAGCGTGGCAGTATTCCTAACAATTTCCCATTTCGCTTTAAACGTGTACAATTCCCGGTGAGCTTATGTTAGGCCATGACAATAAACAAAGCACAAGGCCAGACGCTGCGTATTGCGGGCGTGGACCTTAGCACTCCAGAGGTGGCACGGGAGTTTGTAACAAGGATGGTGACGCGCGGTCTCTGAGACCGCATTTTGAAACTACTTTTTTTTTAATGCTCAAAAATAAAATTCATGAAGTTTTTATCTGTCACTTAATTTACTTCATTGATAATGGAAAATATCAATAAACCTTTCAATATTATCTAAAAAAATGCAACTTTTCCAAAGAAATTTAAAAACTCTTCTTTTTTCCTCAAAATTAGACATAAATAGATCAGGAAAGGCATTTATAGTTTAAAATTTGTATTTTGCACTATTTTTAACCTTCATACATATATATCTTTCTATATAAAGAAAACAATTATAAAAATGAAAGATAGCAATCATTTCTCGGAGGATAAAAAATGTTGTTGTTTTTTTATTACAAAATAACTAAAAAAAAATAATGCTTCTGGTTATTTAAAATTATTTTATTCTAAACTAATATAAACAGTAGTAAAATGAGTATGATTTTATATTTATATAAGTGTTTTTTTGCTCTTGAAATTCACAAACAGTATTAGTATTCTTGCTTTCTTTGCATATTACAATTTCTCCAAATATTTGTTTTCAAATAAAAGTTTCTAAATAGGAAAATATTTGCAAACTAAAAGTATGTTGGGAATTAACTAGAGAAAATGTTTAGGTAATAAAAAATTAAAAAAAAATAAGTTATATTACTTTTTCTTCAAAACTTTTTATATACAACAACATGCATGCAACCACGGATTCAGGCACACTGACTTCATGAAGGGTCCAAAATGGAAGAATACTGAAGTGGCCATTTGTTCCTTTTAAATGCATGAGAAGATATTCACGAAAATGTAGTGATGCGGTCCCTGAGACCGCGCGCCACCGCTGGACTGTTAGTGTCAGTTGCTTTTCGCACGGCCAGCTCTATGTGGCTTTCTCCCGTGTTAGTGAAGCAAACAAGCTCTTTGTTCATGTCCCCGATCATACTAGTTCCAGCGTTGTATACAAAGAAGCTTTATAAAAAGTCAAAAATAAATTCCACGCGTACGAATCGCGGGTACAGCTAGTCTATAATATTTTCCAAATTGTAATCTAGACTAGCGTTTCTCGACCATTTTATATTGCGACCCAAAAAATTTGTTTGTAGCCTACCACTACCGTGGCCCAATATAAGTCTGATTTCTATACCTGTCCGTCTCTGATTTGGGTTATTTAGGTTTGTATAACTTAGCCAAGTAGAAACGTCTCTTTTCTAATAAATGAATTTCCATAAATTTTTCCCTTTCAAATGCTCTTTTCGAACTTCATTTTGCATGGTCGTGTATTATAATGCTGATATTCTTCTGTTATGGTCCGTTTTTCGCATTCGTTCAAAATAGCACTCAAAATGCATCTAACCTATCACAAATATCGACTTACATGAGATTGTCTACTTTTCGGTCTTCTTCTGCCGCAGATATTGATGAATTCAATATGCGATTTCATTTCAATAATTTCAGTAGTTCAAAGATCTTGGTTTCAATCCAACATTTTTTAATCTTCATTTTCTAATTTCACTCGCTTTAAGTTCCCATTTTTAACTAAATAAAACTTAAACAGAATAAAAATTTATGTAGAAGTTTTAATATTTCAACTTATATACAATATTTCAATTTCAGGGCAGGTTATCAAATTAATCGACAAAAAAATTCTCACCAAAGAATCTCCGTTTATCCGTTCTGCCCCAACAGCTCGAAATTGGTTGCTGAAAACTGCGTAGAGACAGAAAACTAGACCGGCAAATAGACAATAAAACTTTTTTCATTTTGATGAAACGCGCTAAAAGAAAGTGCAAAGAATAATAAAATTTCACTTATAAAGTAAAACGAAATATTCAGAATGGCATATGATGCCCTTTGGGCTCCCCTTGGAATTCTCTTTGAAAATCTGATAAAGTCATGATAAGATCGTCAAAGGCTGAGTGAACATTCACCGGAAATATTAGAAAACGCTCAGGGAATCCTTTTCAAGGTGAAAAACTCCTTGAGAAATTAATTACGCTTACAAACGCGCAGGGTCTGTATGCAATATTGCGCACAAACACCTATTAAAACTAAGAAAATGTGTATATGGATCAACATTAAATTTAAGTTTAGTGCAATAAGCTTCATACGACTGTAAATTAAGGTGAAATTATAAAAACTTTCCCAGTTCTTCTGATAATTATAAGATTTATAGTGTGTGTCTTCTTCGTTTGATCGATTGCATTTTTTCTAAATTCGCTAAAAAAAATATCAATTTGAAACAATTAACGAACTCCTTTCTCACAGAAAATCCCATAAAAAGAATATTACAGTGTCCAATCACATTATTATGACCATCTTCCTAAAGCAGGTGTAGAACACTCGTAGGGTTTTTTACTGCACTTGTGCGAAAATACGAGGATTGTTCAATTTGGACTGCGACATGGCAGACAGTTGGAAGATAGCCTTCATGGTAGATAGTTGAAATTGTTTTACGCGCCAAAAGAAGCATTAATCTTAGGGAATTTTCTGAAACGTTGAGCATCAGTGTGGAAACTATTCATTTCATTATTCACAGTTTTCTGTATACATAATGCCCGCCTTCATGCAGCCCAAAAGATTCAAGTCTGCTCGCTCGCATACATTGAGAAATCTTAGAACAATCACATTACAGTTCCGACTTGCCCCCCTGCTATTTTCAAGTCTTTGGCCCTCTAAAACAATCACTAAAAGGACAGCGGTTCAAATTCCGACGCCGACGTAGAGTTTCCTGTTACGCAATGGTTCCGCCAACAATCGCAGGAATTTTATTTTATTTTTTATTTTTTTATTTATTAAATTAATTAGATCCAATACGTCCATCCAGGGACTGTATGGCCAGAGGCCGACGAGTTGGGTCCCTGGATGGACCTGGATTCACGACTGCTGTATGATGGTCGCAGCAGCCGGGGGGGTGAAGATTGGTAATCACGGATGGTCGCCCATCTAGTGACGAGCCGTGCCTGATGTAGCTTAACTTCGTAGAAGTTGTTCAATGAAAGCCCACCAGGCCACGGCCTCCCCCAAATAGAAATCTATAGATTAGTGAACCAGTGGTTCATGAAGATTTCTTTTAAACTCTTTGAATAAAAATTGCTTCCCAGCTTCTAATCTGTTTCTATTGAACAGTCCTGGTATTACACAGAAACATAATGTTTAATGTTTGGCATCCATGAATATCGTAATAGGTAAGTACGCTTGGATATTGTAGGATGGTAGCTTTAAAAAGGGCATGATTATCTACTATTGGGCCAGGAGTGGCACATTTCGGAAACAGCGAATTTCGTGAAATGTTCTTGTGGTGTGTTAATGAAAGTGATCAAGACTGAACAAGTAATGACTCGACTTACACCTCCGAAGACC
The DNA here is from genome assembly GCA_023313115.1 of Rhysida immarginata. Taxonomy (NCBI): domain Eukaryota; kingdom Metazoa; phylum Arthropoda; class Chilopoda; order Scolopendromorpha; family Scolopendridae; genus Rhysida; species Rhysida immarginata. Next base: position 2,901,991 of record JAHWFO010023306.1, read on the forward strand.
TACGTACTATATTGATCTCAGACGAAATTTAGCTGAAGCGGTTGGTCGGAACAATTGCTACTGTAGACCGTCAAATTAGCCATGAGGTCAACAGAAAGGTCTTCAAAACGACAGTCACCGAACTCTATTGCGCAGTGCATTCCGAAACAGACTCTGCCGCCAGCACAAAGTTAATGGTCGTTGATCATAAAAATCCTCCTTGAGTTTGCATGGCAATACCGAGATTGGACCTTGGCCAAATTGTAACCGGTAGGCTTCTCCGATGAATCATGTTTTTGCATTATTGAATGGACGGATGAACGGATGATGGCGTATCCACTCCAGTATCAGGCTCATATAGGAGAGTCTGAGGAATGTTTTCATGACATTGTTTGGGTCCGCTGGTACCTATGGAAAACTGCATAAACGCAAATTATTACGATTCGATCATTGTCGATCAGATCTACCTTTACATATTGACCTTATTCTCTGGGGAATCCTATCAGCAAGACAATACGAATACTAATGCCCTTAAATTTAAAAAAGACATTATTTATTTATTCGATAGCATTGTGCTCGGTACAGTTTATAGGTCCATTCTTAAGATTTTTCATCCCCAAACATTCTTCAATTATAAATGTCTTTAGCTGCCTTTGAAACATGTATACATCCGCGTTATAAAACTTTCTACGTCACTGAGGCAGTGTTCCAAGAGATATTCATATACTAAATTTTGGAACACGAAATCAGAACTTTATCGGATATATACCATATACGAATTGATTGTCTCTTTGGAAATTTGATTTATATATCTTTTTTTCTTCCTAAGAATTGGTGCGTTTACGAAACAACGCTATATTTTAACAAAAAAAAATTGTTCACCAGATTGTAATATCAGGATCGTCTTGTATGGCTATCATCATTTATGTGGAAGGTTTATCCGCAGACGAATCCCATGTTCCGAAGAAAGCTCCCTTCGTCGTTCTTCTCGAAGCCTGCAGGGATTAGGTTTGCTTCCGTCGCTACATTTAAACTTTTTCCATTAGCGTTTGGATGTTCAAAACATTCCTTGCCAATTGCCTCCAGAGGTTTTAATGGCCTCGAAACAGAAGTATATCATGAGAATACCGTAATAAGAGAATGGAAACTAGCTTGAATTCTCTTCAGAGGGAATGGTAACGAAGAAAAGACATAAGTAGATACTTAAAGGAGAATGGAAACCTTTTAACAACGGATACGGTTTAGAAGAATTGGCAAGAAAGAAATAGTCGTCTTTGCGGTTATTCTGACGGTTCGTTATTTTGATTGTGAGAAAATTCACCTGTTTTTCACTCAAATACAATATAAAACAAATTACAGTAAATAAATAAAACTATTGAAGGCGATCTCTGTTGTAACGAATTACTTTTTCGAAAACCAATTTTCGAAAATTTGAGAATGGTTTATACTCGTCCTTCTGCCTGCGCTGAATAAATAATTTGATATCTTGGTTACGTCTTAGAAACGCAAATCACTCGGAATGGGTGACCTTCGTTTGTACTAAGCATCTAAGTTCTCTTGAGTAATCAGTTAATTTATGTGCAGCCAGAACCTTATTATCGCATGACATCAGTAATTTATATTTATTTATTATTTTAAAATAAACAGTTTTTTGACTGAAGGAAATTTATTTCTAAACTGATGGTAAAAGTTTATATTCCTTCAAATGCAGAATTGTCAAATGGGGTCAAACAATCATATCAAAATTTAAGTAATTTTTTTACGTTATCCTTAATTTAAAGAGCTTGTATTGTTTGACCTGAATTTTAGTTTTTGTAAATTTCATTGTTGTAAAAATCTAAGCTTTCTTTGTTTGAATGGCAACTACCGCCTGTCATGCAATGCAGCACCACTCATCTTGCTGCCAAAATTCTTTGGGCTGCTGTCTGAAACAGTCGGTGAATTAACTTTGTACAGCTTGGAGCCGAACAAATGGAAGTCGCTTGAAGGGCTATATGGAGGATGCTGGAAAACTTCCCAGTTGAACTTTCACAGTATCTCAGTTGTCTTATTGGCAATATGAGGACGCACGTTATTTTGCAATAACAACACGCCTTTTACAGTTTACTCTCGCTGCCGGAATGTGGCAATATCCCAGAAGACTGTGAGCATCACTTTCCCGGCGATGAAGCTGTACAAAGGGAATTTACCGCCTGGTTCAGATAGCAGCCCAAAGAATTTTATGCTGCTAGTTTTGAGGGGTGGGACAAGTGCCTCATTGTATACGGAGATTATGTGGAGAAATAAGTTGTTTTCAAATCAGTACTATTATTTGTTTCATTTCTATATGCATTTGTAACTTACTTACTTACTTACTTACTGACTTCCGCAAAGTAAATTATTCAAAGTAAACTGGTTCCTAAAACCAATCCTGTAGAATATGAGCACAATGCCTGGACGCATTATCTCTATGAGAGTAGCCATCTCCATTGGGATTAACCATCAACATAACAGGCTGAACTTGGTCAGCAAAGATATGCTTGTGTCTATATAGAATACCTAAAAGGAACCAATAGCCATCTTCTAACATAGTAATCTGACAGAATATTTCAGTGGAAGAATCGCTGTACTTTTATGTGAGGGGCTTTTATGTGTATTCCATTTCCAAAAAAGACGACGCTATTTTCGAATAGGGAAGTCGAATTTGAAATGTGTAATGCAAATCCCTATTTTTAATGGTATACTTTATGTGTGAACTCGCCCTAATATGGTGAACCTCGACGATACAATGGATACCCATATTCACCCGTTATAGTTTGTTCTACCAGGGTGCTAGGATATCTTTTAGAGCAATGGCTATCTTGCATGCAAGGAGAGTTTCAATTTAATGCATCTACTCCGATTTCGAAAACTGCGCTGAAGTGTGGCCGACTCGTCTTCACCTGGTGCTCGATGGCCGGCTTCAGTTCCTTCTATGGAGCTTGGTTTTTTTCTTCATGGATGTACATGTTCGTTAAACATAGAAACACAAACAGCCGATTGTTGATAAAAAGACAACTTGCCGAATGTTGGCACAAACTTTGCCTTGCTTTGTTGGTCCATGCATATTGTTGGTGAGATACGAGTATCTCCTATTTTTTCGAAATTGTGCCATCTAAATATCGATTAGAAGAGCGTAGGAGTCCAACGTGAACGGTACCTAGCCTAAGACCAGGGCTGTCCAAGATTTCTATCCGCGGGCAGCGCCCGTGCACGCGGGTAATCTTCTTTACCCCCTATTGCACATTAGGTTGATCAGTTCCTTAAAGTCGAGTTGCTAATTATCAATTCGACATTGTAGAAAAAAAAAAAAAAAGAGGCAATCATTTTATTTCCTTCATATTAATGTGACAATTTTCTCGATGTCAGGTAGAATTGTATTTTTTTCCCCCGATAGGACACGATTGCATATTAAGCATTTCGAATCCGATCTTTGAACAATGAAAAAAAACATTCTCCCACTCCGGTTTAAATACTAGTTCAGTGATTTTATGCTTTTTCGGAATGTGCGCCATGTTATGCGAGACGAAAAACAAGCAAGTATCAGTAACAAAATAAATAATGCCTCATTTAATGCAATCGCCTCCTAAAGTCTGGCAACACTGCATAGGAAAAACTATACCCACTCCCTTCTGAATTTTGGACTATCTCCTCGGCTTTGCCCGTGAGGTTTGTCCGCGAGCATTTTATGTTACACGCGGGCGACGTGCACGATTTGGACGGCCCTGCCTAAGACACTCCCCGGGTCTTCGAGGTCCCCTGTGCAAAATTTCAGCCTCGGGGGTTTCCAGGTCAGAAGTTATGGAGTAACAAACAAACAGACCGAAAGTGCGCTATACATATAAAGATTGTGTTTAGGAACAATTTCTGTTTTTTGCCTTTTTTTTTTTTAAATCCAAACGAATGCTGAAGCAACTAAAATATAAAAAAAAATTAAAAATTTTAAAAATTAATAAAAAATGCTAGTGAAGCAACTCGAAATGTCATCAAAGCATGGGTTGACGGGATAGTTTCTCAACATACAACGCGCAGATGGTTTGAAAAATTCCGTGGTAGCATTAACACCCTACTTGAAAATGCGGCCGTCCATCGAAAGTTGACGACAACCCATTGAAGACATTAATCGAAGCCGACCTGCGTAAACCACACGAGTAGTTGCCGAAGAGCTCAAGAGAAACCATTCGGAAGTCGTTCGCCACTTAAAGCAAATGGGAAAGGTGAAAAAGCTCGATAAGTAGGTGCTCAAAAGTTGCACCAAAAGAAGGTTTAGATGACTGTTTGGTGTTCTGCAGCCAGACTCATTCATCACAGCTTCCTGAATCAGGGTGAAAGCATTACTGCCCGGTCATACGTTCAACAAATCGACGACATGCACCAGAAATTTCAACAACAACGGTCAGCATTAGTCAATCGGAAAAGTCGCACGTTGCAATGGTCACCCAACAGAAGTTAAATGATCTTGGCTAAGAAACTCTCGATCATCCAGCATACTCACTGATCTTTCGCCAACGGACTACCACTTTTTGGTAGATGTTACTTCGATTAATAAAGTGTTGTTTGAAACGATTTATTGCATTTTAAAGAAGTCACTACACATCGGCCATTAATTTTGCACCAACCTACTAATATTTTAAAGCGACAAAACTTTTTCCTGTGCCAACAATTAAATTTATTACAACAATGTAGCTGAAAATAAATTTAAACAATAAAACTCATGAACAATATTCTTTATGAAACTAAGTATTTAAATTAAACTGGAAATTGTATTACATTAATGGAAATTATATGATCAGTTCCGAACCTGAAGCTGCTATGTAAAAAGGTGGGTGTTTTGACCTCGTAAGCTTAATTTCTGGCGGTAAATGCTTCGATTTTGACGTCGAAGCCATCTAGTGAGAGCAGTTTTCCCAACCTCTAACTTTTAATAACCATGCTTCTAGGCTTTGAAAAAGAGAAAAGATCATCAATCATCAGTCAATTTAATAAATAATAAAAGTAATTATTAATCTGTTTGTTTCCTGTTATAAAGGGTGTATAAATTTTATGGTACCAATAGTTTCCGAGATATTGGCCAAAATGTTAATCTTCAAAATATGCAATATCTCACTTTTGCTACATATTTCATTGCCATCCCAACAATGAAAATTTAGATTTTTACAACAAAGAAATTTACAAAGTCAAATTTGAACGCCCCTCGTATTTGCTTATTGAATATTCGACGCCAGGAAAAAGTAGGACTTTTTCAACTTTTTTGACTAGGAAATGTATGAACATATCGTGAAGTCCATGCCAAGAAAAACTGATGCAGTATTAAAGAAAAAAGGTGGCCCAACGATGTACAGAGGAGGTGGTCATAATAAATTGTCCACTCAGTTGACAACCAAACTGACAATAAAACTGAATGCTGCATTTCTTATTTATCATCATGTCATAAGTTCTTACAGCTTTTCACATTGCTTTAGTACTTTTTCACAAACATTCATTGCTTTTTCACAACCACTTAGTACTTTTTCAGTAATATTTAGTATTTTTTAACAATCATTCAGTACTTTTTCACAAATATTTAGTGCTTTTTCACAATCATTTACACTGAGCGACCATTTTATTAGAGACACCTCTTACGGAAAATGGATCGGCCTCCCAGTGACACCCAAACAATGGAACAGGCCGAAGCGGTGTATAAAAGGGATGCATTGGATCACAAGTTGCAGTCAGCAGCAGAAGTAGACTGAATGTGGGTAAATCCAAGGATTGACCGACTTTGAACTAGGCATGATCACCCGTTCATGATGACTGTGTTCCCTGGTGGTGACGGACAGTTTCAGCAGGACAGTGCTCCCTATCACCGTGCTCGAATGATATTGGACTGGTTCAAGGAACATGACGCGGACTTCCACATGCTCCAGTGGCCAGCTCGGTCGCCCGATCTCAATCCGATCGAGCATTTATGGGATGAAGTGGAGAGAACCATCCGACGCCTTCCCACACTGCGTCCAACCTGCACCAATTACGGGATGTTGAATCCATGCCAGCACATGCAGTTCTCGCCGCTAAAGGAGGCGCAACACGCTATTAGCGGCGAAATATACACATTTTAAATAGTAATAGATATATTTTTTTTAATTTCTCACGCCAATCCTCTGAAACATAATATTAAAATTCTATTTCCAGATATAGAGTAGGTCGTACTTCTACATTAAAAATGTCATTTACGTCTCCATAGGTGGCAGCAGCAGTATTGCTGCCAGCTGATAATCAGCTGTTGCTTGCCAGTTCATATCGAATTCACTTTTAGTTCCTGTTTGTTCGTTATCGTAAAAATCATCGATTGTGAAATGCTGATAACGTCTACCTATGCCGCGAACGTTTTTCCTCCCCGAAATAAAATTATCATAACTTTCATGCCTCCATCTGTTAATAAATTAGGCTGACTAAGATATGGACTCGATGAAACCCGCCCTAAACACATGTAAGCACATAACTTCAGAAAACTAATAACCTAAAAAAAAAAAAAAAAAAATGATGATACAAAATATTTTAAGCGCACGAACATTGAGATTTGCCGTTCACCCCTGAGACTCGAGGGGAAAAGCGTAAAACGCAGCGATGATTAATGCAAGAGCGATAATGGAGATAAGGCAATCGCTTTTCGTTACTTGCCTTTTGACTTTTGAACCGGTGTGCTTCCGAAATAAATGTTCGCACCCGATATGATAAACCTCTCTTAACAGTTTGTGAAAAGTTCTAAGCCAGCAGCATGTCGGCAGGTACGGTGGGGTCCCTCGAGTCCGTGAAAAAATTGCAGGAAATCCCTGTCATCAATTCCGTATGGGAAAGTTCCAATAATATTTATAACTCCGTCAAATCCGTGAACGCCCTCACTCTCTATAGCTTTCTTATGCTGGAAAGAAGCTTTCATTTAGCTTTGATGGTGGTCGACCCTCTCATTAAGAAATTGGAAGCACCAAGTGAGCATTAAATTGCAAAGACTCAATTAATTCATAAGTTGACTCCCATCTAAATTCAATTTTTATTTTCATGACACCTGTTGCATACTTGACCTATTAATTTTAATATTTTACCATATGTATAAGATAACTATAATATTTTGAAGGCTAAATTTGCATTTATTTTTAAATTTTGTAGTTCACGTCGTTGATTCCTTAACATGTGTCGCAATTGATAAAGTTCTACGCACTCTTCCTTTCATTGGAACACCTACTGAAGAGGTAGCTCTGATCATTCCTTTTATAAAAAAACTTTAATCCAATTTTTAAAAATGTGAAATAATAATTTCTTAAATTAAAAATATATTTCAGGCATTCAGCTCAACAAGCCAGGTTATTTTGGAAAATGGTATTGTGCAGAAATCTCTTTCCCTCGTGGACAAATCATTATTTTATGCCGAGAGAGCGGTTCGAGTAATCCCAAAAATCAAAGTAAGAAACCTTTCACTTTATTATTTTAGTTTTGTTATTGATGAATTTAACCTATCCAGTTAACTAAATTCAAGATGATTACTGAATTGCACGGCTAACCCAATCCACTAGCCTTAACTGTTTTGCTTTCGTGCTAATGCTTTTTCTTGTGAATTTGCATTTCCTGATCAGAAATTGAACAAACTTTAGTCACAGTGACTGAGTAAAGCCGTAGTCAGTTTGTAGATTACAAAAAAAAAATTTGACTTCAAAATTCATCTTTAAAAATGCATCAAACATTTTTAAATATTCATTTATATAGCAATTGATATAGCAATTTTATTACTATATGCAATAAAAATGAATCTTTGTCTAGACAAAAGAAAGATTTGTCTTCTAGTGTATCTACTCCTTTTTATTCTATATCAGCTTTGGATGAATCCGGATTTACTGATAATGTAGAATCATCGTCACAGAACTGATCGTCCCCTTTTCTTGTTTTTTCTTCCTTATCAAATCGCTGATGAATGATATCTGTGTGCAAATGTCACTCTTACATTTTTTTTTTTATAGTGGTGCTTCTTGACCTTTTCTTTATTATGCAAGGTGAGATCAGAAAGTTTGGTGAATGACGTGGAAAAACAAACAGGGACAGGTATTTCAGAGATGATACTTTACTATCCTTCAAAGTATTTGCCATTGCCGCAATACACTTGGCATTGTTCGTACAACTGTTGCATGGCGTGTGAAAAATTCTCTTTCGGTACTGCTTAAAAGTTCCTTGTCACAGCCATTTGAATATCCTGAATGTCGAGAAATCTCTGTCCTTTCATTGTTTATTTTGTAGTGCCTTGGATGTGTGACCAGCGTTGCCATGTGTTACAAACAACTAGGTGACGTGTTTACACAAGAATTCAATTCCCAATTGCAGAATTCCCAGGTTCCTTCTTAGGATCACTTATATCAACAACAAAGTTCCTTAATAAATGAAAGTGAATAATGCCACAATGCAAAATAAACAATTATGAGTTATGTGCGTGAAAAACCATTAACAAAAGATAGTTTGTTTAATTAGAGTCTTACTTTACGTATATGAAAGTTTAGCACAATTTGCTTCATTGACAAAGATGTTCACTTAAAATGGGCATATAGTACCTATGATCATTAATTGATTGCCCTGTTGTGGAATCTATGATGAAATTGTTCTGATGAATTCACCTACCTAAATGAAACCCTGTCATACACGAATCAGGCCTCGTGGGTATCGTTGCAACCATTGAGATCTGAAGACTTACTGTTATGCAAATCACTCACTGTCAACCGTCACTTCATTCATTGACAGGTCAACACTCCTTGTGACTTACACATTAACAACTGCCGAGCTTATTGTACTCACAGTTCGAAAGTAATTGCATTGGAAAGTTTACTATATGTCATCGGAGTTTGACAATTCCTTGTTTGACTCCTGGCACAATCAAGCATTATTTAAGCACACCTTCCATTGATGACACCCTGGTCATTATCTCCATGATGTCACAAATAGTCCATAAGCTATCAGCCATGCTATCACTCATGACTGCCTGTTTTCCCTTTGCTGCTTTCTTCTCACCCTACACCCCCTCCGCAGATGAACGAGCATTGGCTCCATGGGAGTTGCCATGGTGACCAAATCCAAGGCATTACAAGCAATGAAAAAAACAATCATTTGAGAAAGAGAAAAATTAGAGTAGCTTCAAATTGAGTTAAAACAATTAAAGAAGCGAAAAGGAGAAGGGAACAAGAAGGAAAAGAAAATGCAAACAACAGAAAATAATACAATATTTTCTGTGACAATTGATTTGTCACAATTTCAAACAAGGAAACAGGAAGAAGACAGGCAGTCACAGATCTGGAGGATGGTAAAGTTCTGGAATCTGTTTATGCTCAGGAATTGCTTCACCTTTGTAACAAAGTGTGGCCTTGCATTATCATGCAGAAGCAGTTTCTCGTGTGAAAACAGATTTCAGAACTTTACCGCCCTCTGTATTCTCCAGAGCTGTCATCACCAGACTTTTTCCATTTCCTCGTTTGAAATCAACAGTGAAAGGAGACAGATTTCTTGATGTTTTTGGATATTCAAACAGCTGCTACGACAGAACTTCACACAGTTCCAAAAGAGGACTTTTCACACGCCATGTAACAGTTGAACAAATGATATCAAAAGTGTATTGTGACCATTGAAGGACAGTAAAGTATTATCTCTGAAATACCTGTCCCTGTTTGGTTTTCCATGTCATTCAATGAACTTTTCGGTCTCACCTTGTAACAAAATGTAAAGGAGCAGTCAAATGCAAATAAGTCAATATGCTTCTGGAACTTGATTGGGAAATTCTCTAAGATTCTCCCTACAGTCCAGATATCTCTCCATGTAATTTCTACTTTTTTGGACAGCTCAAGAGAGACATTCGTGGACATTGGTTGGGATTAGACAAAGACTTGTTACTGGGTAAAGATGTAATGATCACATCATGCCATTAGTTTCTATATCCCTCATATTGTAGAAATAGTTTGGCCAAACCATTTTCTGACTACCATTTTCACTACATCATCAGCCTGGAAAAGCACACACTGAAAGAACTTCTTAAGAGCTCAAAGAGACGAAAATCACTGGGTGTCAAATCCAGGCTAAAAGATTTGCGGCAGAATTAATCATCCTCATCTGTCCAGTTCCAGACAGTTGAATGAGCTGTATGTGACTTGGCATTGTCATGTAGAAGAATGACATTGAATTCTTTGGCACGGATAATTGGCATCCCAGTGTATTTACTTTGATCTCTTTAGCTGATTGAATGTTTCTGTAGTGATACAGTACTTGATTTTTTTTTTTCTTCTTTTTAACATTTTAGTGTTTAAAATGTTTAAAATTTATTTTTACAATAGGTTGAAGACGTGTCTGACCTTAGTGGTTCAAATTTTTCTGAAAACAAAAAAGATGCAATGGACGTTCTCGTTTATGTTCAACAGTTATATGGCTTTGCAACCAAACCTCTCAGAATAATGGTAAATATCATATTAATGTATTTTTAAAAATTTTGTGAGATGGAGGTAAACTTTATAAATCTCGGGATCCCCTTGCCAATAACCCAAAGATGTAGATGGGTTTCATTTTAAGAAATTAGGATTAAGGGACCAAAAAGAGAAAAAGCCCATGGAATGGAACCAAAAGAAAACAGATAAAAAAATTAAAGTTTTAAATTAAAAAATGAAATTATAAAATAATTGTGGCCAAGAACGCGAATGTCATTCTTGAGACAGCGAGGCATGTGTTTGGGTTTGTCCCTTTAAATAGCTTGGAGGCCAGACTAGGCTGCAGTAGGCCAATCCCTTGCTAAGCTGAATTTCACACAGATTTAGACTATTAACAATCCTCAACACAGAAAAAGTAAAAACGAAATAGAAAAGAAAGAAAAGACATATTGCACAGTTGCATAAAAACCAAGGTTAATAAAGATAATTTAAAGTGACATAGAGAATGGTTGTGGATGTAACCATCCAGCATGTTAACCAATAAAAAAAAAATTAAATTTTCTTGCAATTCCTTTTAATGAATGGCAAATGGATATCAGAACATGAACATGTTTTATATAACAAATTATCTGTGTTAATGTTATTGGTGGCCAAATGATATAAAGGGCTGTTTAAGAGATTGAACTTTAAATAAACATAAATGTTTTTTTTTGGGGGGGGGGGAATTCAAAAATGTTTATAATTCTGATTCAAGTATCAAAGAGAAAATTTTTTTATATTAGGCTATGTAATGAAAATTAACCCATTGCCAAAATGAACATGAACTTTAGATTTATCGATAATGACAAAGAGGGTGATCTCTTTTGATAATCTTTAAGAATCCAAAGTCAGAATTTCAAAAAAATCCAAATTTTTTTTTGCAGGCAGATACACTGACTCGTAGATTTCAGTAATGAACTTTTAAATTTTCAGTGTACACTGAGTACTCAATTGACATTTTAGACATTTTATCGAATATCTAGAAAAATACTTGATGAATTATCCTGAAACTTCAGGGGTGTAAAGAGCATGTTACACCTCTTATATTTCAGCGAAAGTTTTGTCCCGAAAGCAAATAGGGGACCAGCAAGAAATTGAACCACAAAAATAATGTTTGGGATCATCCTGTAAAAAGCAATGCTTGAAATGTGTTGTAGTTGTAGTATATGATTAAGAGGCTTCTTTTATTTAACTGTGTTCATTTGTATGAAAATAGCGTGTAAAGAGATATACAGGTTTCTTTAAAAAATTCGAAATTTTTTCCCAAGTTTTTTGTTTATAACATGCAGGATTTTTTCAACCCAATACAATGTCATTTTCAGGAAACTTGACAAACAACAGTGGAGACAACACCCTGCAATCAGAATATAAAAATATTAAATATTTGCTGAAATATGAGCAGTTTTACTAAATAATGTTTAGCTGCACATGCACAAGCGTTACCAAAATGTCTTTTTGCATAATTTGTTAGCCAAATGTATAGAGCAACTCTTAGAAAAAGCCCAAGCAAATATTGTGAAAATTCAGAAAGATATCGTTGTTAGAATGAGTTAAATTTTAGTTGCTCTCAAAAATAAACAAAACTATATACCTTCGTCTCAGTATAAGGAGAAGAAGTTGATACTGTTGTCCAGTCCAAAAATAAAAATTTGGAGAAAAGCCCGTTATCGTTTTAAAACAAAATAAGTATTTATGTGGATCGTACTAATGAACAGATTAAAAGCACAACACTCTTTAACCACGACTAAAAAAGGCGTTAAACAAGAAATAAAACAAAAAGAATGAAAAAAACAATACAACCTGTAAACGTCTTTCGAAAGCTTTGTTTTCATCTTCAGCAGACAAGGAGAACTTGAAGAGATTCTGGAGAGAACTGACTTGTTTATTGAATTAGCAAGGTAGATATAGTGAACAATAACCAATAGAAACAAAAAAAACCCTGAAAACGTGATCACCGTTTTGGTAACTGGGCCACCCATTGGATCAAACTAGATTCACCAATGGGGCCCCTGTCCGAATTTAACAATAACTGCTTATACGTTTTATTTATAGCTAAGCTTTCGTAAGGATCTAACAAGTATTTTTTATTGACCGATTTTATTAATTTCAAACTATTCATATGGAATTTGTGGCCCGTATCCAGGGAATGCTTCGCGATGGCTGACTGGTTGCTTCTGCCATTATTCAAAAAGAAGTAGCCATTATTCAAAACACGGCCAACAAAAACGAGTATAGGTCCAAGCTTATTTTGGATTTAGTTAGAAGAAGAAGGTTTAAAAAGTTCTTAGCAGGAATCACTACTTTTAAAAGGAACATAAATAACCGGAAAATCATTTCCTTGCCCTACAACAAGGCTCTTATAAGCGGAATAAGCTCGATACTTAAGCCCTTTAATTTCTCTCTCGCTTTCAGCAATCCAGGTCAAATGAAGCAACTGCTGGGCAGTCCTAAGGACCAGATCCCACCACTGCAAAAATCAGGCATCTACCAGGCTCAATGTAACCAATGCCCTATGATGTACAAAGGGCAGACGTTCCGAAGCATAGAAACAAGATTTAAGGAGCATTTGAACCACACAAGATTTGGCAGAAGCAACCAGTCAGCCATCGCGAACATACGGGCCACGAATTCCATATGAATAGTGTGAAATTAATAAAATCGGTCAATAAAAAATATTTGTTAGATTCTTATAAAAACTTAGCTATAAATAAAACGGATAAGCAGTTACTGTTAAATTCGGACAGGGGCCCCATTGGTGAATCTAGTTTGATCCAATGGGTGGCCCAGTTAATAAAACGGTGATCATGTTTTCGGGGGTTTTTTTGTTTCTATTGGTTATTGTTCACTATATATACCTTGCTAATTCAATAAACAAGTCAGTTCTCTCAAGAATCTCTTGAGGTTCTCCTTGTCTGCTGAAGATGAAAGCAAAGCTTTCGAAAGACGTTTACAGGTTGTATTGTTTTTTTCCTTCTTTTTGTTTTATTTCTTGTTTAACGCCTTTTTTAGTTGTGGTTAAAGAGTGTTGTGCTTTTAATCTGTTCATTATCGTTTTGTTTATTTTTGAGAGCAACTGAAATTCAACCCATTCTATCAAAGATATCTTTGTTAATTTTCACAACATTTGCTTGGGCTTTTTATAGGAGTAGGCAATTTTTATATTATTTATTTTACACATTTTATAGTTTTTTATATTATTTATTTTTTTAACGAAATCTTTATATCTTTATGAATGTACGTGCTATTCCCATACAAATGTGCACAGATATGTAAAAGAAGCCACATAAGCATATGCTATAAATATTCAAGCATTATTTTTTACAGGATGATCCCAAACATTATTTATTTTGTTCAATTTGTGCTGGTTCCTTATTTGTCTTCGGGACAAAACCTGCACTGAAATATGAGGTGCACTATGCTCTTTACACCCCTGAAGTTTCAGGATAATTCATCAAGTATTTTTCTAGATATTCGAAAAAACGTGTCCACTTTCAATTGAGCAGTTAGTGTAAAAAAAAAAAAAAAAAAATTTCACAGTTAAACATTTATTTTTGATACACAGAATTAAAATTTGATCTCTAATGTTTATTGAAATGCGTAAGCTAATTTGAAGGGAAAAGTGAATCTTTTAGAAGATGAAAAAATATCATAATCTTGGAGTCGTGTAAACCCCTTACATACACTCTCCCCCATAAAATTACAGCTCTGTTTTGCAATTCTGCTTAATATACTTTTGTCATATTAAAAACTTGTTTTTTCCAGGGTCAGTTTATTCATCAGAGAAGAGAAAATTTACAGAAACTGCAGATTTCAACAAATGACAGAAGGAAAAAGTCAAACAAGGTATTTGGAATTAACAATGTTTGTTTTCTAAATTCAGTTATGCTATGTTGATCATTGAATCAAAATGTTCTAAAATAAGACTTAATAGAAAGAAAAATGATATGTAATATTTGATATATGTGAGTCATACTGAAAGTCTTGAGCAACAATTTTTTACAATTCAGACTTTATTAATATGCAGAAAACAATTAAATAATTTTAATCTGCCAACTCTAAACTATGTGTTGAGCATTGTGGTGTCAGTAGCATTTATCACATTGCTATGCGCACTACTTATGCTGGTAATGAAGTTTTGTTTTGCGACATCCTGTCATCGAATTCCTTGTTAAAGAGGAAAATCCACTGCTGAAATCCACTAAAGACTTCATCGTGCTTATGGAAATATGTATATGGTCACTAGCTTTGTTAGCAGATGGGTGTAACATTTCAAAGATGGAAACATGAACATCCAAGACCTACCCCAAAGCGGTCACCCTCAAACAACCTTCACTAAACGCAACAAGGAAAGGGTTGACGCTATCATTAATGAAGACAGACGTGTCACAGTATCTGAAATCGCAGCAAAACATGGAATAGGATACAACTTGGAAAAAATGTACAGAGAAAAGTGTAGAAAAATTTATACATATGAGGGGGCGATTGATAAATAAGGTCTCCATGGCTGTAACTTTTTTATTTGTTAACCGATTTTCAAAATTCTTTTTGTATCTTATACTCACATTTGTCCTCTATGTAATGCACTATTCACTTTTCGACATAGTCCCCATCCTTTTCCACGCATTGCGCCAACGCGTGACTAGTTGGGTGAACCCGTCGGAGAGGAATTCCGGAGTTGTTGTCGACACCAGGATTGAATGGCAGCTTTGGACCCTCTTCTGGAGTACGATAACGTCCGCCCGCACACGAGTCACCATACACCAGAGGCGTTGCAGCGCCTCCAGTTCAAAGATGAAAAATTGCAGTTCAAAAATGAAAGACTTTGCACATTGCGACTTTCACCACTTCCCAAAGAAGAAAGAGCCCCTTAAGGGACATGAGTTGGTTCTGACGGCGAGGTAAACTCTGCCATTCAATCCTGGTGTCGACAACAACTCCGAAATTCCTCTCCGACGTGTTCACCCAACTAGTCACGCGTTGGCGCAATGCGTGGAAAGGAATGGGGACTATATCAAAAAGTGAATAGTGTATTACATAGAGGACAAATGTGAGTATAAGATACAAAAAGAATTTTGAAAATCGGTTAACAAATAAAAAAGTTACAGCCATGGAGACCTTATTTATCAATCGCCCCTCGTACTTCTGTATCAATGAAGTCTGATTTGTAAAAAATCTCTTGCTCATGACTTTCCATATGACCCTCGTATAAGTGAATTGAAAATGAATATCAAACATAAAATTGACAAATTAATATTAAATATAGAAACGATTTAATCCAATTTTTTATGATTTTGTTGTAGAATATTAAAATAAAATTTATCTTGTTTCATTTTCTTCAAAGTCAAAGTATACATGTCTGGTTTCTTTTTCATGTGGTTTAATATTTCGTAAATCAGAGCAAAATTATATGGGAGTTTTAAAATTGTGCCACATACGTACAGCATCTCGTATCCATAAAAAGCATTTAACGTTGTCAATTATTTATTTGGTAGTTCTACTAGTTGAAATTTTAAGTTAACAAAACCCTGAAGAAAAGCAAGCCATTGAAAAAAAAAAACATTCTTTTTTAATTAATTAATTATGTGCCTCTCTCCTAATGTTTGTTTTAGGCTGAAGATCTTGCTAATTCTTATAAACCAGGCTTTATCGAGCGACTTCTTTTTCTTCCTGTCAGTGGCTTGCATAAAGTTGGTGAATATGCTCAGAAAAGATCTGAATTAAAAATGTTAGAAGATCCTGAAATAGGTTAACTCAGTAATTCTTTTTGTTACTTGAGGAGCATATTTCTTATTTTGAATTGAAGTTCATTCCCATCCTTTCTTTGTCATCATGCAGATGTGAATGAGAAATTGAAATATAAGAATATACAGGATGAGGAGAATAAAGAAGTTGAAGAATTGAATTTCTCTAATAGCGATGAGTGTACAGATGTGAGTAAAATCATTCTACTATTTTAAAACAGCTTCCCTGGGCAACCAGTTTCTGAGTTTACATTTTATTTCTGTTATCTAACATTCATACTAATAATAGTTGATAACCCTTAATTTGCCAAACAACTAACAGATTAAATACGTCTATCCCTTGTTGCTAATTAATAGATGATTTTATTCAGTGATGACTTTATTCAATGAGATATTTCCACTGAACAACATTGTCAATTTTTTTTTATATCATTGGTATTCTTGCAGTGTTTAAGAATTTTTTCATATGCAAGACTTCATACATCCCCAGTGTTGAAGTTACAACATTTCGAATGAAATATGGTACATTTCTGATTCTGTAAAACAGCGAAATTAAATTATAGATAATTAACTTGTATAAAAAGAATTCAAGGGGCATCTTTTCAGTGAAAATTAGTACCGCTTTTAATATATACGTACTACTGAACAATAATGGAACAGACAATACAAAGGTGCAAGAAAAGAGAAATTTTATTTTATTTTATATCTTGTTGAACCTCTGAATGTTGAAATTACATCAGCCACCTATCTGGGCATATTTTCTACAAGATTCCAATAAACAGCTTTAAGTATTTGATGCATGTCAGCAGTGGCTCTAATGGTCCTCAGTCAATGCTCCAACTCTTCCCATAAATGTTAAGGACAGGGCTCAATATGTGCCTGGCAGAAGCCAAAACATAACATGGTACATTATTGTCCTGAAAGTTATAGTTCTCATTTTCCAAAAGATTCCACTCTGCGAATATGGTAGAATCTCCGCGAAAATCAAACATCGAGAGAAAATATCGTGATCCACATCGGAGACCTGAAGCCAGTGTATTCCAACGTACACTCCTGATTATCCAAAATGTCCTTGTAGGCTTCAGAATTCAAACTGCCTTCAACCACATGCAAATTACCTCTACACCATGATTCTACCACTACTAAACTTCATGGTTGGAATGATGCACACAGGTAAAAGGCATTCGCCATACCCAAACGCACCCATCTGACTGAAAGAGTGTAGAGTGATTCATCAATGCACAAAATAGTTTTCCCACTCTTCGACAGTCCAGTGTCGGCATCCCAAACACCACTGGATCTGGTAGCCTTGTTTGGCTTGTTCGTCTACACATTAGTAAATGCTAAGTGGATGCCATTCCTTCCGCAAAGTGATGTAATGCACATTTACACCTGCTGCCTGTTGAAACTTCCTGTTAATGACTATTCTTGCGGTTTTATGAACCTCACACTACAACACCCATCGGTAACGTTCAGTGAATTTTGGAGATCGTCCAACATGGGGAAATTAGATGGAAATTATGTTGAAAAGTAGATTAAGGTCCAGGTATTCATATAAAAATTAAGGTGTTAAAAGAAATTGTCTTGTACTTTTTATATCAAAACGGTACTTAGGTAAAAAACATGCCTCGTAATAATTTCCCAAAAATTTCATAAATAGACATGCTCACAATGTGGCATCGGATTATTGCTCTTTTCTCAGTCACCAAGTTCCCTTTGTTTAACCATTCTCCACCTATGACATTACAGGAACACGTTACCACACCGATACTGTAAAATCACATCAACTGGTGCCTAAGTCAGATTTCATGCAAATTAGGTGGTGCCCATTCCATTAGTGGAGAGTAATTAGTGTACAGGTTGATTAAAAAAAAAAAATGATGCATTGACCACAAGAATGCCAAGTTTGACATTTTATGATTTCTCTTTGAGGCTCTACATCCAAGTGTATCTGCCACAACAATTGGGCAATCTGAAAAATACATCTCTGAAGAATTGATACTGAAATCGATATCTCAGATTATGCTGAGACACGTCTGAGCAGAGCTAGGCTACACATGTTGGGCACCAAAGGCTCCCACGTAGAACATTTGTAATCTACCGGTAAAACTTGGATACTTAAGTAATCTCCCAAGTCTTTTTATATACATGTAATAATAGTTAGGTTTGATAAGAACGAATAAACCAACCTTACTTTTGCAACATTCTTTTTGAATCGCCCTGTATTATTAATAATGTAAATTTAAAGATTCAAAATTTTCATTAGTAAAATCTTTAATGTTCAGGGACACGCTACTGATCACCACTTTCACCAATGGCTCCAAAAAAAATTGAAGTGTCAATTTTTATTTATAAGTGGTGAAGATCAGTGGCAAATAAAAATCTTATCTTCACCATAATGTGCCCTAATCGCCATTCTCAGCTGGGGCTATTCTGAACCACTCCTAGATAGCTTACAAATGCTCATTTAATGGGAATATGATGTATTGATTTATCTTTTGGAAATCACTGTATATCATACACAACTTTTTCCTATTTATCAAACATCGCATTTGGTATAACAGTTAGGTTACATCATATCAGACGCTTGGCGATTGACACGTGCATTAGTTGGCCTCACTGTTACCAACTTGGCGGATGTTCCACTAAATTTAGTGGATTTTACTCTAAAATTATACAGAATTAGTACAATTGAATTAGGCTGATTTTTTGCTTGGTTTTAGTGGGAGAAGTTTTTTGAGTTGGCAAAACTGGTGGCTAAAATTATACGAAAGTGGCTAAAAAAAATAATTACAGTTCCATCCCTGATGTTCATTAGAAAATTTTCATTAAAATAAAAATTAAGAGAATTTGATATAAAACAGAAAACAGGATTGCAAAATTTTTGTAACCAATCCACTAGAATCCCTTTTTAGCATTCTGAGTTAGCATTGAAGGGAATGCTTTTCATATAAGAGTTTCTCCTAAAATCAGTTCAGAGCATTGTGTTTATGAGGAAAAGTGATTAAATTTGCACATTATTAAATTAAAATTAACTTCCAAAAGATTTAATATTATTACAATATAAAATAGTTTTTATTTTTTATTATTTTTTTTTTTTTTTTTTTTTTTTTTGTTTTCATTTCTGAATCTTAATGAGCTATTATTTTTCTTTTTAGTCAGAACATGAAGACATCAATAAAGCCAATGAATTAATGATTGAAAGTGATATAAGGCCTCTGACGAGTAATGGCTACAGTGAATCAAATGTAAGCAAGAAAGATAACAAAGCTAAATCAAATACATTTAAACAAAAACCGAATAATGCCAAAGACGTTAAAAGCCAAAAAACTTTTGCTTCAAACTCTAAAGCTGCTTCTCCAACTAATGCTTCAAGTGCTTCTAACATTAAACGCTCGCCACCAAAACGAAGCTTATCTTCCCCCGATTCTAACAATATTACCAATCGTAATAAAATTTCTCCCAGCACAGAAACAGCTTCTAGAAATAATAAACGTCCAAATTACCTTTCTTCAAATGTTACAAGAAAAGATTCGAATAATAAACAAAACAATCAAGGTATAATAAAGACATCTAACACTGTCACGACCAATAAAGAAAGTAGTAAAAAAGTGACTCCTACTGCTTCTTTACCCGGAACAGAGTTACAAAAGAAAGGCAATACAAATAAAATGAATGATAAATCACAAACTCCCACTAAAGTCAGTGAAACAAAATCTAAAGTTCAAAATGCAAAAAGTGAACCATCACAGAAAAGTCAGAAAGTTCCTGTAAGTTCCAAAAAGGAAGATTTCAAACTTTCTAATAAAGAAGTCAAAAGTAGTAATTCTCGGACCGTAAATTACCGAAGAACTGTCTCTGCAAATGACAAGAACAAATTAAATACACAAGCAAACTTGTCTCCAGATTTCAAAAGCAGTTCTTCATCTCCAAAGAGGATTTTGGCATGAAGGGTAAGCAGCAGGTTTAATTTATAAACACAATTTTTTAAAACAAAAGAACAGGTATTCTTTATTGTACCTTGATTGCTTTTTTTAATGTAGGCTAGTGTTAAAACTTGGTTAATCTTACAGTTTATGTTTAAGTCTGTCTAGTTTAACCTTAAATGTGTATGTTAATGGGAGCCAATAAAGCTATGAGGTGTGTTTTTCAAGTAAGTACCGTTTTGATATAACAAAAAAAACAAGGACAATTTTTTTTACACCTTAATTTTTATATGAAAGCCTGGACCTTAATCTACTTTTCAACATAATTTCCACCTATATTAAGACACTTATCGTATCGTATGAACTAGCTTTTGAATTCCATCCTCATAGAAATCGGCTGCCTGATTTGCTCAAAACCAATCATTCAGCCAGAGCTTTTGAGTTTTCTTGAGAGGTAAGTTTTTAAGTCAAACTGTCACTAGTGACGAAACATTGGTTGCTCACATTACACTTAAATAAAGCAGTAGTCCATGGAATGGAGGCATTCACCATCACCCAAGAAAATGAAATTCAAGCAAACAATTTCAGCCAGAAAAATCATGTGTACTGTTTTAGGATAGGCAGGGTGTTTTGCTTGTAGATTTTTTGTCAAAACGTGCCATGCTGAAGTAGTTAGCAAATGAGGTGGCTGATTTCTCTGAGGATGGAATTCAAAATCCGGTCACACGATACGATAAATGCTTTAATATAGGTGGAAATTATGTAGAAAAGTAGATTAAGGTCCAAGCTTTCATATAAAAATAATGGTGTTAAAAAATTGTCCTTGTTTTTTTTACATCAAACAGTACTTGCTTAAAACACATCTCGTACAATCCACTTGGCAACATCAGCTTCCATTCTTGGATAAAGAATTGTGAATAAATGCCTACTTCCCAAAAATTAATAATACTTAATCTTTTAAATCGAATGCCCCTATTCACAATTCTTTGTACAGAGAATTAGGGATAAGTTTAATCCAAAATTAGTCATTGCTACGTTTAGAATTTTACTTCATAATTTTTATTTAGGTCCTTCCTCTTATACTTTAGGAGATGACCTATTTAAAAGAGGGCGATATACAGATATAGTCATGCAGGAGTGAATCGCAAAGATAGTATTCTGAGGAGTTAAAGTACTAAATAGGGTATTTTTGATGTGTGCGCACAAACTTCACAGGGTGATTTGTAAAAAATGTTCAATATGTTATCACCAAGAATGGATGCTCGAAAGTTCATCATTAAAAAGGTTACCAACAATGAGTTAACAATTTTATTGACAACTGATTACAGTAACTCAACATTGTCGAGACGTTGATTGGCAAAAATGCCTAGTATGTCACATACAATCCCAGCTGCAACTACAATTCCAGAACTAAGTCCTCATCTGAGTTAACAGGAGTCTTATAAACTTCACTCTTCATGTGTCCCCAGAAAAAGTAATCCAGAGATGACAAATCGGGAGATCTAGGTGGCCAAGCAAAGGTCCGACTTTGCCAATCCATTGGGCCCCGAAAGTTGTAATGAAGTAATTCCGCACACCAAGGGTGAAATAAATTTCCAACATTTTTCCCTGTAGCAATTTAATGGTGAACTTTGAATCTTCCATTCTTTCGTAAAAAATGTTCAGTATGTTATTACCTATCGCCTGTGACGTTTGCGCACAGTTCAAAAATGCCTTGTATACTGGTTTAAGAGACCATGGCTTAAAATTCAGAATTAATCTGGTTTTGGATAGGAAGCTTTTGATAGGAAGCTTTTGAACCAATGAAGTCTTGTGATAGGATTATAAGGAGGATAGAAGCGAGAGAGAGGATACGTAACAAGTTTGAAGAAATTTGTAAGAATTCCTGAGAGTAGAATAATTAGGACCGTCAGATAAAATATACACTAGATTTTCAATGTATGATTTGTTAATAATAAAAAGTGTCATTATTACTTTAGCAAGAATTAACAAATTGTACTAAGTAACCTATTTATTTCTAGATTTAAAATCTCCTTGATAAAACAACTTCGTTTCCTCATAGGCAAGCTGTAGTGTGCTTGCAAGGGCAACCATGATCTGTTTTTAAGTTTTCTTTATAGGCGAAATCTGTGTGTTCTCTTTCCTGCTATGTACTTGCAAGGCCTTTGTCAACTTCATCAAAAAGAACAGTACAAAGAATTTCTATTCCATAAAATTTAAAGTTATCTGATGCTTAATAGTTTCTCTCCTACATTATCCTACATTTTATGAACACCCTGTATAATGGAACTCTACACAATGCCAAATTTATAACGTCAAGTCCATATGATGAAGTTTTTCTGGAAAATAAAAACTGCAGACATGAATAAGAGAATTGGAGCAGGTCAAGCAAACACAAAGGCATTACACCATCATTCCTTCTTTATTCAGTGATGGAAAATCTCTTGGAAAATGGCACCAAATGCAACTAATTACTTATAAAATCGCTTTGATTTTTCATGAAGTGTGAAATTTCCTTTAACTTTTAGAGAAAAGACTTGTGCACTATTTCTAAACTGACTTTGCACTGTGATTACCAATGATAAACCAAGCATATGCCAAAACGAGTTATTTCATTTTGAATACCATAATCCTATGTTACCTGATGGACTATAACATCCCTATGACAGGATGTACAGAAGGCAGAGAAATACATATTGATGCATAAAGACACTTATTCAATTAATATTTGGGTTTTATATGTTTATTTAAAATGTTTCTTTACAAGAAATTTTTAGAGATAAGAACATTATAAAGGTCTGATCATATAAGCACTAAGATCATGACCTCCTTCATGCAAGGCACTTCAAAAGTCCATACATGATTTCAGTTGTTAACTACAGCTGGACGACCCACCTGCCATTGGAAAGGGGGGATCGTCAAGTTTGTTAAAAGTTGCCAGTAGAGGTCTCTCAAGTCTCAGTTGTTTTCAATATGTCGGCCCAGCAGTAGAAAGCTTTATACGTCCTCTGATTCAAGTGCAAGTCAGCGATAACATTGTAGTACAAATTTTGTATATTTGGAATAAAAGCCCCTAGTACTAAGAGCATCATAAAATGGCAATAAGATATTCCAGAAATGGGTTGTTTGTGTAAGCAGAAACACACAGGTCTGCCTCGTACTTCTGATGAGAGCATCAATTACTGAGAGACATGCAGTCGGAGGGGGCCATTTTCTAAATCATTTTGAAACTTGACAGTATGATGAAAATTTTGTACACTACTGCACTTTAAATCGGATGGATTTTTGAATCTCCCTGTATAATTAATATCAATTGGGTCGCTGCAAGCATTTAGGGAGATAAACTCTAGTTTTATTTAATGAATTTTGAATGCTTACTTTTCTGTCTTTAGATCGAAACGTTTGACAATTTTAAGCTAATTGAAAAAAATATTTTCTCTGCTTAAAATTAATATATAAATTTTCTCTACTTTATTACAGAATTTCACATGAAATCCTTTTATGTCATCATTGAAGAAAAGAAGTAAATTTATTTGTAAAGCATTTCCTGTAAATATCAGTCTCTGAAATTTGAATTAAATGTCATCCTGCACTTTTAAAATACATCAGAATTAAATATTACAAAAGTGATATGAAAGTTCTTATTCCATCATTAAAATCTTGGTTATCAAGATGATCACTCCAGACAATTTCTTCCCCATTCAGTAGCCTAACCATACCAACAAACAGAAGTTAATCATTAGAGGCTTACTAACACTGCCATATTCAATAAGAAATCACCCCCCCCCCCGTTTTTTTTTCTTTCTTTTATGGGAATCCCTTGGAATCTAAATCTCGTTTAAAATAAAGTACATTCTTGAGACAATTACATACACATGACTACCAACTTCTGAAGTTACAAGAAACATTGCAAGTGGGTGCCATGCTTTAGTATCTTACTGCATTTATAATGCAAGCGCATTCTCTGAGTGACTTTTAAAACTCAGAATCTTTTTTCTCTGAATATTTCTTCCCATATCACTAGTCCCTCTATCAACTTTGGTGCCATTTCAGTTGCTAGATCGAGATACCGAGCTAGATGCACCTTAATTTCACAAACTAACCTGTTAAATCAGCAAATCAGATTACTTCATTCCTGGATTCCTTTATTGTTGGTTTTTTTTTTTTTTTGTGGCAAAAGGTTTCTTAATTTCTTCTTAACCTTTCATTCATTTCAAAAGTTAAAAAATATATTTTTCACATTCTCACAGACTTATAATTTCAAAATAAAAAAGACAAGTCCATTAAAAATTTTATAACTTCTTTATTTCTAAAATTTGCAATAATGTATTTACATATATTAATGTACTATTTTAGATAATATAAATAATACCCAGATCTGTGAAATATTTTTTAAATATTTTACCTTGAAAAATTAATAACATTGTACTAATTTTGTAAAAAAATCACCTATAATTTACAATTTCATTTTACTTTAAATGCTCTTTCTTTACATTATGTAATCATGAGGGCTTCAGAAAAGTTTATGGACCACTCCAAACTCTGTAGAAAAGCAAAACTGGCTTATTAATTTAAGCAAACAATTTTTATTATTTACACCATTTCAAAATCCCACTGAATAATCTTCATAATAATATACTGAACAGTTTTTAACTTCCAAATATCATTAAGCCTTACAACCGTACTTGGTCTCCAAAAACCATAAATTCAGAGTTTCAAATATGCATAGAAGTCATTAGCCACCAACCAAGTCTCCACAGCAAGAGATCCACAAACTTTTTCAACTGCCTTCATGGTCTTGAAAAATGTGTATGCAAGGTATATATAAAAAGAAAAAAAATCTCTAAAAAAAAAAAAAAAAGAAGATAATGAATTGCAATAAAGTTTGAGACTTCAAAATGTTTTAGTAAGAACACTTTTTAATTCCTGATAAAACCTAAGAATTTTATGTATGGCTTAGATATTGCATTTATAAGCATTAAAAAATTATAAAAACATTGTACAAAAATGAAGTCCTTTGCTAACATCTAAATTAGGATCTTGAAAAATAGGCACATACTTTGAGAATTTGGGTTGATAACTATTCAAGCCTACACAAAAGCATTATTTTCACTGGTTTAATTTCTGCCATATTGCTCCAACTACAATAGTTCTATAATTTTAGATTCAAGTTGTATTTTTTTTTAAACAGTATATTACTTTAAAATATGGAGTAAAAAGAATATTTTAAATTACAATCAGCTAGATTTGACATATGGATTAATTTATATGCTTTAACAGCCTCTTTAGTACGAGCAATGCCTCATTTAGGTACAGTCAACCAAAGGAAATAATCCGCACGAGTTTAATACTTAATATTACATTTCATGCTAATGTGTTGTTTTAATAGCTTTTTAAATTATAATTATTTAAATTTAATAATCTAAATAATGTTAACTCTAAATGTAATATTAAATTATTAAAAATAAATTAATATTGAAATGGTAAAGCTTAGAGTAAAGTTCAAGTGTGGATTATTTCCCGTTGATGACTGTACAAGCTAAATAAGCTACAACTTAGGTCTCATTAAATTGCATGTATATATTCCATGCTTTCCGAGACTAGCTGGGGTAAAAGAGGGCCTCAGGAATCACATAGCTTAG
Organism: Rhysida immarginata; assembly: GCA_023313115.1. Lineage (NCBI taxonomy): Eukaryota > Metazoa > Arthropoda > Chilopoda > Scolopendromorpha > Scolopendridae > Rhysida > Rhysida immarginata. The sequence goes on from JAHWFO010023306.1 coordinate 2,927,760, forward strand.
GGCCTTACCATATCTAAATCCGGCCCTCAGTATAAGGTTTTCTGGAGAATACGTTATGAATTTTACTAGTAATAACTATATAACGGCTGGCTAGTTATATATTTTTATTTCCTTTATTTTTAAGAAAAATGAAAATGTAATTCTTGATTAAAATTGATTCTTGAAATGTTCATGCAAATTGTGGAACACAAATGTATATACAGTATTAATAAACCAGGTACAAGTGAAAATGTCCAAAACAACATGAAGTGTGAACATTTTTATTTATATACACTGATATTTTATATCGAGCATTTTGCAATATGAGGAATCTGTTGTGGTTGGATGACGATGATGGCTGCAGCCTCCATCTTTTCAAAAGTTATTTTCCTTTGGGATTTTACACGATTCTGTCATGCCTCCATAAATTAAACAAAAAGGAGTTTTCAGTCTCTATGGAATTGCCCTTCATAAAAAGCATATTCTATTTGGGGCAAAAATAAATCTCTCGAAGGAGGTCTAATTTAACTATTTAAATAAATATGTACCGCATTTATATTTTTATTCTGAACAAACGAGCAGGAAAAATTCTGTCAATAATTTCTAAGCTTTCTACTATATAGGTTCATTATTCTTAGAAATTTTTAATGCTACAGTATAATCTTTTTAAACTATGGGAAAATTGGAATTCATTTTAAGAAGTTGCATGTTTTTTTTTTGTTTTGTTACAAAATAATTTGAACTGAAATTTAGTTTTAATAATTTTTCACACTACCCTACAATAATGGAATGGATACCTCATTAGCAGCAAACCCATGCTCGCACATCAACTCTTGATGTGGTTTTAAAGTGTTGGTGCGGCAACTTGCTTGTGTAACATTGTCCTAGGTGGAGAATGGCTAAACAAAGGGAAGTATCCAGCCATGAAGAGCCCGGAACTCAATGAATATACATAACAGCCCTCCCCATGTCGGATGAATGCAGCTTATAGGTTCATAAAAATTTCAAGAACCACTCCAGATAACCAACAGGCAACAGGAGTCAGCATGCATGACAACACTTTGTGGAAGAAACTGCATGCACTTGGCCTTCATTGTGTGATAACCAAACAAAAAGCAGCTAGACCCTAGTGCTGTTTAGAATGTCGTCACTAAATATCCAAGAATGGAAAAATCGTTTGAGGGGTGACGAATCACGCTACATTCCATTCAGTCGGAGGGGTGTGTTTGTGCCTGGCAAATGCCAGGGCAGCTGACTGCATCATTCCAACTGTGGTGGTGTTTTGCATGGCAATGGCTTGGGACCCTTGCACGTGGTTAAAACAATTCTGAAGCCTGCAAGACAACAAAACATTTTAGACTATTGGGTGCTCCCTATGCTGTGGGGAATATTTTGGTAATGAGGATTGTTACTTCAAGACAATAATGCACCATGTCATGCATCTGCTTCTGTCATGCACTTGATTGCAGATATGAATGTCAATCGCATTCCGTGGCCTGCACAAAGCCCTCATGAACATTTATAGGAGGGTTGGAGCATCGAGTGAAAGCCAGGGAGCCATATCCAAAATCCACTGTAGACATGGCTAGGTTCTTGCAGCAAGAATGGACCCAAATACCGAAAGCGGTTTACCAGAATCCTGTAGAAAGTATGTCCTAAAGGGTGGTTGACAGAATATTAGTACGTAGAGGAAACAAGATATGTAATATCACCTTCCTCATACTTGTGTACTCTCCATTCCGTTATTGTAGGGTGGTGTAATCATGTTTATTATCCAAATAACCCCAATTGATAAAAATAATAAAATTTAAATAAAAATTGTAATGCTTATGTTAAAAGGTTTCGAAATAATGATTTACAACATTTCAAACAAGTGCCCCATAAAACTTAATAGACATCAAAATGTTACTGATTATTTTAGTAATAAAACTTAAGAACTTTTTAAATTTAAACTTAAGGAATAAATACGCTCTTGAATGGGGGTCCATATTAATGCAATTATGATGGAGCTGAAAATAAATCATTTCACTTTCACACCCAAGGACTCATTCGTTCATTGCCTTATTATAATCCAAGATCTACTCGTGTTTTACAGCTTTCAGCTAATGTTGTAAAAGGTATAGTTAATAGCTGAAATGGCTACAGGAATAATGCTTTTTATTCTTTCAAGTGTCACACTAAGATCAGCATAACACACTAATGCCTTGTTTATCTTTAATTTAATCATTCTTAAAGAACAATCTTCAGCATAGCATTTGTGAAAGAGCCTTCACACAGATCATACTTTTTTCCATAGAAGAAAGGACTCTTAATGTTTGTACAATGCTAGGAGCTATGAGAAATGTTCTCCTTTTCTATGAGAAGGGAAAGGGGGACCTGTAGTCACAAAATCAAATTATCTATAGCCATACAATTTTTAAGCACATTCTTAAAAAATTAAATATGCAGTAGCCACATAAATTGCATCACCCATATCATTGGCATTTTTATTTTGTATATAATCCATAAAAAATGCCAATTCTTAAAAATATCAATTTCAACCAATGGCATATTATTGCTAGACACCACAGATGAAGTGCAGTTACATTTAAAGGCCATATTTTTGCCTGTGTTTTTCAAAACTCTGAAATAGACGTCAAAAATGTTTAACCTCAATAGCACAGAAAATATGCTACATCCAAACATACATAAAAAGCAAATTCAACTAATACGTGAACTCCAATAAAACCCTTGCCTAAAACATCAATATTTGTTGCTATATAACTATAAGTGGCTTGTAGTTTTCACAATGGTTTGTTTTGGATGTTTTCTCATTCTGAACTCAAATTTTTCTGGTGCATTTCATCAAAAGAAAATAAGTTCAGTATTACACCCAAAAACTCATTTTTAGTCTTTGCCTGTAATATAAGATCCACTCTAGATTTTGATGTTTTCAGGCTCCCAGCTACTATTGTACTAGGCATAGTGTAATACAGGTGAACCCTCATTATAACAGCTAGGGACAAAAAATTATTTATAACAAAAATTAATTATAACCAGGATTTAAAAAAAAAAAAAAAATGTTAAAAAATTATTTCCAAAATTGACATACAGCTGTATGCTTTTTTGCTTTAAATTTTTGCAAACAGTTGTTGCAATTTGTGCTTCAATGTCATCAATTTTGTCTAAAATTGAATCAGGAATATTTTCTTTCGATTTTTTTTTTTTTTTTTTTTTTTTTTTTTTTTTTTTTTTTACATTAAATCAGTTACTATTTTACCAGGATTTCAAAAATAATTTTTTATAACCAAGATCCACCTGTACTGAACTGGCTATGTGAATAACGATTTTTATTCTTCAAGTGTCACAGTAAGCTGAATAAACAATACCTTAATTATTTTCATAAGAAAATCTTTACTTTTGCAAGGTTTTGTCAAAATGGTTTTCTTGAGTTATGATATTTTGTCTGTTATCATGAATTGAAAAATAAAGGGTTAATAATATGAAGCTATACAAAAAAGATTTCTTCTCAAATTTGCCTCTGCAGGTTGTCCCATTAGAAAAATGCATGACAAACTTCAGCAATATTAAACAAATCCCACTTAAAATTAAAATAACATCAGAACCACAGCTTAATGACATACCCAAATGCAGTCATTCTATCTGGAGGACACAATCCGAAAAATATACATGTGGCATCCTCATTTGAAGAACAAGAAACTACATTTGAAGATGAAAGATAATCTTCAAAACTACCTCAATAATAATGATACAGAGTAAACATAAATGCCTTTTTTATCTGAATAAGTATAAGGATGCGTAGATTGCAATAAAGGGATATCAAGTGTGTTAAATAACAATGGCAAAACCAAAGCAGCACCATTACTGAGGGTAAAAAGCAGGCCAATCTCAAACGCAAGCAAGAAGAAACTGGAATCCATCCCATTCAACAACATACCCATCAAGTCGCCGGATGCATTGCCTATGATTTTTGTGGCTATGGCCTATTTAAACAGGTCCTCAGAAAGAGAGGACTGCTAACATTCCAGCAGTGGAAACTGCAATGCAGCACAATAGCAGCGTGCTTGGCTACCAGATTGAACAAACTCAATGGTGGTGAAAGAGGTCTTCCATCTTTTCTGACACTCTGTCACAGATCCCTAACCACCCTCTGTATTTTGAACAACTTATACAAACTCATTTGTTAAGCCTAAGACAGAAAATTTACACAAAAATTTCATTAAATTTATACATGTATGTTCAGAGTTATTCAAAAACTTTCAGGTAAAGGAACTTTATGATCAATCATTAATTCTCTGGGGAGGGGTTGGGGACTGAACCAGCAGCCTGGAATATCAAAGGGAGTCACACTCATCACTGTATTACCAAAGCAAGTTTTTGGATATTCTTATCAATTTCACATTCATTATCAGGCTTAAGTAAATTTCGTACTATTGCTAATTTGGTATGCCATTCTAATCTAGCAACTCATCTTCCAATAATTAAGTTGCGATCAGATCAGACTAGATCTATTTAAAAAAAGAAAAAAAAAAACAAAAAAACTTGCAACTTGATTTAATGTATACTTCAAATTTTGTCTTAAAAACACCATATCATTCTTAATGAGTTGACTTGCTTAAAAATTTTTATTTGGCACTGCTCACAACCAAACTACAAACATAATAGTGGTCCTATCTTTAAAATGGGAGCTATTGTCCAGAACCAGTTTTGCCAGACATCTGAACAATTAGGACACTAATACCATAAAAATGTACTGTACTAATAGATTAACCTTATGTTCTAATATTTAATTTTTTGGTATCATATGGTCTAAAAAGTCATTAAATTTCAACCAAGGAATGCGAAACTTGGCATCCATGCACACGCATGCCGACCTCAGTGGCCAAGTGTGTTAGAGCGCAAGTCCTCGGGCTCTCTTAATCATCAGGTTGTTTATGTTCTTTTCTTCTGATCCCTACTGTCAACTGGCATCAGCAATTGGCCAGTGTGGATGCTTAGCTGTCAACTTCCCTTCAAATTAATATGCTGGGTGCATGAAAAAAATTTGTAAACTACCTCATTCTGCAGTGGATAAATTATGGTTGTAAATGATGGTGATGACAATGATATATATTTGCGTATATCCAATATCATAGAATAAACAGAAAATGTAATGGTAACTATAGCAAGGAATCATAAGAGGAAGCCCTTAAGATAATGATGCATGCATCACAATATTCTATAAATGCAATAATTGCTACATCCCTTACTGTTGTGAAATTGGGAGTTTTTTCTGCTTGTACTAGGAATATTTTAGAATACACCACAATGATAAAGAGAATCCAAAAAATCGTGCCATCGAAATCACACCTTTTATGTACATGGCCAAGTTGAATCGCATCTAGTACACCATTATTTTGCAAAGTAATCCTTTACAATATTTTTTGTGCTATATAACATATACGATAGTCATTTCAAAAATAACGCCTATTTATTTCATCTTTGAAACCTGCAATTCACTTAAGATAGCTTGATTATAGAGCAAAACCGAAACAACAGTCGCTTATTCATATACTCCCTGTGTCGAAAATATGGTATGCAATGTCTGTGCATGTATTCAGCCTTTTTTTTTTTTTTTTGGCTATGTTAACACAGCGACTATATTTCCTCTGTTAAAAAATACATGGCGTTACTTTATTATATTCCCTTGTATTTTAGAAAGTTGTAATTAAGCACCCAGTAAAGAAGTGTTATATAATCTCCATTGTTAAGATTGGCGGTTGTTACAACTCTGATAGAATATTTGTTTTGATCATAGCCTACAATGATCCTAAGTTTATTCAATGGCCCCAAACATATAAATATATCAAATAATGTACCAATAAATTTTAATCGAATACATTATTTTTGCATTGTATTTACCATATTTTCGGACAGAGGTAGTATTATTTGTTAAAGTATCACTTGTAATTTCGTCATCGTAAGACTTGCCTTATTTATTTCCATCTAAAGACTGAGCACAGCAACACTATTCATCTACAAAACATTAATTTTCTAAAAGCAATTATGGATATATTGGTGAAATGTAAATTTTTCTTCATTAACGGAATATCTTTTTCCTATTATAAAAATTCTTGCACTTAATTCTAGTTATTCCTCTTAATATGGTATATATGTGATGTTCATTAAAATCTGTTGGTGACAATAGGGAGGGTTGAATACAACTTCTAAGAAGACATTTTCACCATGGGCATTCAAAATCTATAGTCAACCACTATTGGTGCTGAGGTACACAACTGTTGGTGGATTTTCCACAATTCATTAATGGGCCAAAACATGACATAGGCATAACCTGGTTAAGGTGCGATTCCAGAATAACATATTAGCAGTGGCAATCAGAGATCTAACACACCAGAGGAACAATCAGAGCTCTATGGGAAACCCACATCACTAAAAAGACCCAAAATTGGCAGGCAAAGAAAGGCATCCAAAAGCTTCCATGGGCCAGTGAGTCACTTGACATGAATCCCACAGAACACAATTTGATCATTTTATTTTACCATTGATCATCATTTTACCAATAGATGATCAATTATTTACTTTGTATAAACATGGAAGTTAATGTATTCAGAAAGGTAACATTACATTTTAAGAGCATAGGACTAGCTTATATCCTTAATTCCATAATTCCATGCTTTCTAGGTTTCAAAGGAGATACCCGCTGACATTATCCAATGAGGCCCAATAGAGACTCGATGGATGGTAATCCAATGACATTGTACCATTGTCTTCATCTACCAATGCCAGCTAATAGTATTGAATATATAATTGGTAGGCTCCATCACTAAAATAAGGTTTATATGCAATGACTTGCTGGGATGCAGATTAAAGCAGCATCAAGTCTGGCATAAGTAACCACTCCTATTAACATGCACTTCTAGAACAAAGTTTGACCATATTCTAGAATCTGTTCTATGTTCAGTTCAGGTCTAAAGAAATTATTTTTCAAATAGGTATTGGAGTAAATTAATTTTACTTCTAGAGTCTAAATATTACCAAATATTTAACATTATAAGACTACATTTGAATAATACTTCCAGATGTAATGCACCTGCATTTTTATATATTCAACAAGCTGGAGAACTGGCCTGGGATAGATTAGCCATGCCTCAAACAATCCCTTAAGTGGCAGGGACTAAGTGGAAAAAAGATTTCACTTATCAAGTACAACTTTCTGTAATGCTTTAATATCTCGATTTCATTCACATTCAGGAGATGAAAATCCTTATAATGTTCTAATGTTCAATAAACCACCCTCATAAATTCTAGCGTAAGACAACTAATGCTATATATAAAATTCATCATCCATTTAATCAAGTGGTTTTTTTTTTGGTTTTTTTTTTGCCAAGCCTAGTTAACCTGGAACAAAATTCAAATAGTTCTGGGAAAAACAATGATTTGAACCCTTGTATCCTACATCATGAAGCTACTTATCGTTCTTTGTCTATTAAAGACTTTTCCGATACTTTTATAAGTAATGTTTCTTAAGTTTTTTTTTAAAAACAAATAGGTTTTCCTTGTAGGGAGGAAATGCTCGAATTGATCCTTTGTAAATCTTTGTAAACCTTTGAGATCTATGGGAAAGCATCCACCTTGATTACGGTAATTTCTTCGAACTACCAGAAGGTATTCAACAGCCTCTGCTCATAAAAAACCCTTCAAAAACAGAAGCAGTCTAATTTCAGAAGAACTGAAATCTAGCCAAATATTTGCTCATCATAAGGTACCCAGGCATTACCTTTTTAGAGAATCTCTTAAAGCCAGTTTTTACAATTTTATAAGGACCATTCCAAAGAAAACAATCTCCAAAATATATGGTAAAATATCAGATGGGTGTATAAAAAAATAAAACATATATAGCACCATTGTAGTGTTATGATGCACTGGCAGATGGCTCTGCAATTACTTGACAAGTGTTGCATACTATCTTTGTTCATGAAATCATGCCAGTGGCATGTCCAAGCAGTCATACAAAGCAAAACTGAATCAATGGCAAAACAATCCTATAACGGTGTAGCATTAGGCGATTAGATACCAAAGGGAATGCATACAAAGCGCATGGAAGATTACGTTTTTTAAATACAACAGCGAATTGATGAAATTTCTCGCCCACAGAACATCATAAATTCCTTGGTATGCAAAAGCATAGACTCCAAGCCCTAGTTGCCCATCACAATAGTTAAATTTCACAATACCCATGATGCAGAACAAATTATCAGGAATGCTTTACATTCTGGTGAGAAACTTGCAGTGTCATATAGTCCTCAATGATTTTCTTATTTTTTCAGGGACCTGAAGCGTCACAGATTTCAAGGCCCTGTACAAAGTGCCATTACGCTTCCACCAACTATTACCAATTGAATGTCTTAATTTTTCCGTAAGAGAAAAACACAATTATTTTTAACAATTACGAGAGGTGGTCGAAAAGTAATGCAAGACCAGAATGTCATTTATGCATGCAATGACTAGTTTAATTCCGTTCATTTATTCTTTATCAGTAACCGTTGACATTGCATTGAGTGTACTTGCTATGTCAGTGCATGGATTTTCATTATTATTTGCCAAATTGAAAGAGGGGCCTTAATGGCATTCATTTCACCATTGATGATGCAGTATAGCGGTCATGAGGTTGTGGATAAAGAAAAGACCAGCGGAATTTTTTCATTGACAGGGTGAGAAAACTAGTTCACCATTGGGAGATTGTGTAGCTGTGACTGGTGATTATGTTGAAAAGTAAATGTAAGATTTTGTAATTAATAAAATGAACTTCCATAATTTGTTTCATTTGAATACTCTTTTTATTTGAGAGTAACAGGCTACTGTGCATTACTTTTTTCAGCCAACTTTCGTTCATGCTAATAAGCCCAAGCGTTTGTTTTCATTCGAGCCTCCCTTACGACGCTACCGCAACAGAAACTCATTTTTACAACTGAAAAACTTTTCATTTTCTCCATCTACACCGTTGCAAAGTATTTAGTGTTAAGGAACATGTTATCAGTCCACTCCTGCCCACTTTTTCTCATCTAAATATGCTTTAAGTGCATCTAAATATGAAGCATTTTCAATTCTTTCAGTGCATGTTGCAACATCACAAGAATTTACAAACCTTATGACATTTAAACATGAATCCAGCATCATCACCACAGACCTGCCAACTATTTTTGGATGAAAACCGGGTGATAGTAAATATTTGTAGGGTAAAATATACATATCGATAACGTATTTAATTGTTACAAAAATTGTGTACTTTAATTTTACTTTTGGACTTAATATTACACTATATGTAACCTGTCAAAATTTGATGGCAAACAAGTGTGTGGTTTCATAAACAGTCCTCTCCAAAAAGAAGTCACAATCAAGAACTTTGCTAGCATTGATGATTAAATTAACAACAATAATCAATGCACATGTGCAGAATGACGGGTGAGTTGGCAGGTCTGTAACCAGAAAATGTGCTTGAAGTATGACTTGAACCCGAAATTAGGCGAGAAAAAGGAAAAAAAATATAATAATAATAATGATCTTATTTAAGTTTTAAGTTACTCAACAAACTTATGAGTTTCTCCTTTATACCTATCTTTGAATCATTTTTTAAAATGCTTTATATTAAAAAAAAAAAAAAAAAAAAAATTTGTGTAAGAATTTCCAATATAATCAAGTATTTGTTATCAGTTCTGCACAATGATAACCACATATTTCAACTGACCTAACATATTTCTATGTCGCACCCCATCCTGTCATCAACAATATACGAGGGTAGTCCGATAATAAAGGAACAGGGGACGGGCATATGAGACCTGTGTGCACAGCTTCGACATTGCATGCATACATAATGAGGATATATCAGTAGCAGTAACCACTGAAACTGTTCGTTCGTTGAGTCTATACCTGGCGTACAACAATTGACAAAATGACCGGTGTTATCGACAAATGTCAAAGTCGAAGTTCGAGAAGTAATCAGATTTCTCCAAGCTGAAGGAATAAATCAAAGCGAAATTCATCGCAGGCTGGTTAAAGTTTATGGACAGAACGTTTAGGTTTAGTGGAAAATTCTAGAGCACCACCCCTACAGTCCGGATCTCGCCCCATCCGATTTCCACCTTTTCGGTCCTCTTAAAAATTTCTTAGCGGGCAAACGATTCCCTAACCAAGAAGCATTGCAAGCTGAAGTTCAACAATATCTCGTTAATTTGGGACAAGAAAGTACCGTGAAGGAATGTTTAAACTGATGAAGCGCTGAGACAAATGCTTAAATATTCACGGAGACTATGTTGAAAAATAAACAAACCTTTGTAGTATACATGGCATTTCTTTCTTTGAATATGTCTTGGATAATTTGACCTGTACCTTTATTATCGGGCTGCCCTCGTAGCTTCTAACAGATCAATACAAAGTTTCCTACAAGAGCTCATGGAAATATGAAGTACTGATTCAAAAAAAATTAGGCACATTCGGCAGGACTTGGATCTGAGAGAAGTGTCACATAGTTACATCAAAAGAGCAGCTGAGCATGCATGATATACAATCGTCATAAGAGCTTTCCATAAGGCCAGATAAAGACTCTTGGTAGCTTCCCCAATAACTTCGCATCGTAATGAGCTCCCTTGTTCATTCTGAGCAGTCAGGAAAACAAAGCTACATGAGCATCTGAGCTCAGTGCCAGATTTGCTGCGTGCCAAACATTTTCTTCTCGGGTGGAAGTAATAAAATGCTCGCCGAACGCTCTTCTCTCAAGATCTGAATGCCAAATGCACCTATTATCTGTGAAGCTTGCATCAAGATTGAACATGTGGCTAGTGTTAATCCAATAAAAATCAAAGAGGTTTTAACACTTTATGTGAGAGAGAATAAAGAAATCCATCTAAAATTGTTTTTTTCATGCCCACTTTGATAGATACCAACTATAGAATTTTGACAATTACAACCTTGAGGGAAAAAAAAAAAGGAACTAGACTGGGTCCAGGATTTTCTAAACTGCACAATCAGATTCATCCCACAGGCTTAAAAAAAGAACCTTATGCTGCAAGAAGCAGATTTCATCTTTATCAAGAACAATTTAGAGTACCAATCTATTGTGTTGGAAACAGAAAGCCGAAGCTGGAATGGTATAACAACTCTTTCCCTCCTTACTTAATATACTGTTTGGAACACCCATTTCCCCCCCTCCCCTTGGGTGTTCCAACAGGGCATGAAACTTTTGTAAGTACACTGCAAGGAACAAGCATGCTAAATTTCAGCTTCCCACCTACATGGAAAGTGGGAGAATTAGTGACAAGTCAGTGAGGGGCTTTTATACAATTAGATAGTGTCCTAGGCAGTTTGGCCTTGGCAAAGCAAACGACGACGACATAATTTCCTTAATGCTGGCAAAAATCCATTCAGCTCCAGGTAAATTGAATTTTAAAAGTAACATACGATGGAAAGGAAGAAAGTAAAATAAAATTTCCTTCTTAGCGAGCACCTAGAAGCCAAGAGAGACAGGGTACATGCCAAATTTCAAGTTTCTAGGTTTCATAATTCCAGAGATTTCATGGTGAATGAATGAATGTACATTTTTCACCTAATTGAAAAGATTAAGCTCCAACAGTGCAAAGTACTTTTTAAAAATTTATATACAAGGCATTCCTGAACTGTCTGTAAAAACACTGGAAGACGCTTCCTGGCATAACAAGGAACAAAAAAATATCCCTGAAAATGCTTACTTTTGCAGGGGGCTTCCCATACAGCTCCAAAACCATATAAAAATCTTATGTCGATCAGATGGCCATTCGGCAACTCTCATCTCATCTCATCTAATATGGTGCTGTGACATCAGAACTCAGTAAGGTACCAACAATTTGTTCATTTCCAACCGCTATATTAGTGACATTTGTCTCGTAAAAATGACGGTGGGAAAGTGACGTTGTGAACCTTCAATGCTGCCTAATGGTAAAAGTAATGCATTTCCTGGATACATGTTCCCTGGACATTTTTTATTCATTGACCTGCCAGGAAGTACCTCTTACAAGTTTGTACAGGCAATTCAGGGACACCCTATACCAAATAAGTCCTGGATTATGAAAATGTTTTCATATCTTATTAGTTTCCTTCATAAAGTTATGGTTGAAAATGGCAGAAAATGAATATCACCTTGAAGCAATCTGCGCAACAAAAAGTGCATGTTAGTAGCTATGTGGGAGGAAAAACCTTTTCAAAGACCCTATATTTATATAAAAGAACCATGAACATTCATCAATATTATGGTCTTGGATAATCGAAAAAAAGATTTGCACAAAATTTTGAAGTGTAACAAAAAATTCAAAATTAATTATGCATTCTGTAAATAAAAACATCAGCTAAATTGTTATTGCTTTAATTTTTTTCATTCAAACAATTAAAAATTCTACTACTTAAGTAGCATAGTGATGTGATAACCAAAATTTCTAAGTTTTTTGTAAAATTATGTAGTGATGCAATTTAATTGGCTACTACTTATTCTTACAAACTAGATAATGAAACCTCTGATTATAAAATTTCATAGCCTTGATAAATTTACCTTCAATCAGAATAGTCTGTATGATTTACTCACCTTTCTTAAAATATACAAAATGCTAGTGGAATTCCACAATAAAAATATATTACCACCTTAATAAATACAAAATTACTATACCTTTGTTTAATATTTCATTTCCACCCCCTTAAAAAACAAAACATATGTAATCATATAATTTCTAAATATTCTTGAAAAGGAAGAGACAAAGAAGAAATTTAAACATTCTAAACGTTTATTTTTTTAATCAAAAATAAAACTATCTTTGCATGAAGATAATGCCAATTTTAAAATAAATAATTGTTTTAATCATTATCAACAAGAAAAAGTGAGTCATTAAAAATTATACTAATACATTCTTTTCATTAAATTTTTTTGAAAAATAAAATAAATAAAATTTTTTTTAAAAAAAAGTTCTAAAAACTGAATTTCCTACATGTCCATAATCCAGTATTCTTATTGATTTTCATAGTAGATTTCAATGTAAAATCTTTGTCGAAAAAAATCTAAGGGAAAAGGCCAGTGTTTGCAATGACATTCAGTATAGATTTCCAACATGTGAAGATAAAGGTATCAATGTAAAAAATGGAAGGAAAAATTCCGCAACCTGGATTCGAACCAGGGACCACAAAGCAAGTTTGTCTCCAGTGTCCTAAAGACTAAGTCAAGGAGGACAGGCATCCATGTCCAGTTCATATCGTATGTCCAGGCATCATACCGGCGATGTGTGTTATTTGTGGTCTCTGGTTCAAATCCAGGTCGGAGAATCTTTCTTTCCATTTTTTCCATTAATATCTTTATGGATTAAATAATATTGTTTTGATGTAAATGATGGACTCTTTACATGAAAGAAAGTAAGTATTTAAAAAATTTTCCAAAATATTTTCTCAAAAAAATTTTTTTTAATGAAAAGAATATATATTAATTTTTAATCTTCTTTTGTTGTTGCGAGGATTAAAAAAAATATATTTTTATAGTAATTTTGAAACACCCTAACGTTCTTCATGCCAATTCAACTTATTTCAATTGTCTTATTTCAATAGTGATTATCCTGTCTTTGTCCCATTCCTCCAAAGTTAGTACATTTAACCTTATTTTCAAGGAATAAGAAAAGCTATCTTACTTACCTGAGATTTTATTTTTAGCCCTTCTAAACAATTTCCAAAACCAATCAATTCAAGCCTTAACATTTCCCACAACTTATCACAACAAAAACAATAAATAAATAAATAAACAATAAATAAGGGAGGGAAAAATGAACACTGCATATTCTACCGAGAACCAATTGTAAAGAAATTTTTAAAACTCTCAATCTTCAATGAAATATCTCCTTCGATATCCTTCGTTGATCAGCAGAAAAGAACTTGAGATTGTCGCCCAAATGCCAATTATTAAACAGAAAATAAGAAATAAACAACTCTGGTTCTACAGTCAAACTTTAGATGGAAATCGGTGCCTTTGAAAAAATTTTAAATTATCCTGTCATAATAAAAATGGATGTTTAGATTTTGCCATATTCCATTCCACAAAAAATTTCCACGAACTTAGAACTCCATTCAGGAATCTCAATGAAGGCCAAGACAAATGCATAACAAAAGCTTCAACAGTCCGAAACAGGAAAAAATAAAAATAAAAAAAAAAACTCTTTAATTAATTTTAAAAAGTAAAGTTACATTTGAAAACGATTATAAAACATAACTTTTAAACAGAAGGCTGTCCACTTCAAAACAAGGAGCGGAAACAAGAATGATCTTGTTCAATGGACTATGTTAAAAACAAATCACAGCCCCCTATGAAATATAAAATTCAGATTCGACATCCAATCTTTCAAATCAACATGCCTTCACAATGAACAAAGCAAATGCTATATAGCAATTTCCAAGGATCATGCAAATCTGGGGTTTTGGCAAAATCAATCATCTTTTTTGAAACTTAAGGAAATGTTATGTACTTGTAAACAGAAGTAAAAAGTAATATTTTCATACATTTATTTTTTGTCTTCAATTTTTTTAAATAAAGGGGGGAAAGGGGAAAATGTAGCTAAAACATTAACACTTGATACTACAAACATTTTATTGCATGAATATGACTGGTGACTTTTTTTTTTTTTTTATTTTTTAGAAATTCATCCAAAATTGACCAAGTGATTTATACAAGAATACATAAATACGAGATATGGAAGGTTCCTTACAAGTCATCACTTAAGTAAACAACTGCTTCTAAACCTAGAATGGGTTTTATTTATTTTTTCTTCATATATATTTGTTTTTACCCTATACACAATCCATAGGACAAATAAACGTGAAAGTAACCCAATTATCTCAAAGTGTAAATGAACTTTATGTAGGTGACAATCAAAAAACAACAGAAAACAAAAAAAATATAAATTCGCCTTCTTTTCCAATTTTCTTGTTTGAATGAAGTCTAAAGGCAAAAAAACATGTTTGATAAACAATGATTGTTGCTTTTATCATAAACACTAATTTCATTTTTATTTAATGAAATTAAATTATATAAAAATTTTAAGCTTTTTTTCATTCAAGCAAGAAAAGAAAAGTCCCTTTACTCATAGAAATAAATTTAAAAATTTAAAACAAAAAAAATCACAGAATAAGAAAAAAAACTACTGCAATATTATTGAATATATCCAATTTCTTTCTTTCCTTATTTTTCAGTGAGTGAACAAGCCATTTCAAATGAGCTAATAGTGTCCTATCTTTCAAGTACTGTTTTAATTGTCCACAGAAAAAATTTTCTTTTTAACCGTCATAATTTTTTAAACGCTCACTTAAAAATTAACCTTGGCTAGCTTTTTTTTTTCTTTTGAATAGCTGATCCAATATAATTTTTTTTCATTTTTTTTAATCCTTTGACAAAGATTACAGCATGGTTCCACTACACTGTCCACACAAGGGTAATGATAAGACAGAATTGCCTAGCTAAATAATCTACGATGTAAAAAGTAATGTAGATGAGTCGGAAAGAAATGGGCCATAATATGAGTGAAGTGATTTTTAAAAACATACGGGGGAATAAAAAATAAGATTTAAGCCAGTTCATTATGATGGCTGCTGCTTAGTTCAAAACACACAAAGAAAGGGAGAAAATGACAGTGATCAAAATAATAGATAGCCTTCCATTTTTAATCAGATTGTGACCCAGAAAATAGTTAAAACTTGCACAAAAAAAAAGGACCACCCTCAGTTTGTCTGTTTTTTGGACGAGGAGAGAAGTGGAACAAAAGTAGGTCTTTTTCTGGCTATTGCTTTTTTTTTTTTCGTTTTTTCTTTTTATAAAAAAAACAACTGATGAGTTAAAACAAGCTCCGATTTTCCAGCAGCAATAAAAAAGAACCCATTCGAAAGAAGCCAATGCCAACTGCCACTGAAGAATTACAAAGACAGCAGAAACAGGGATGAACCTAGAAAATCACCCAGGCTATCCAAGCTACTGGAGATAGACCTCAATCAAACGACCTTCAACACGAGCTCCATCCATAAGATCTGATTATGAAATTAAGGAAAACGTTCAATCTTTTTGAATAAAAGCAATATATCTTTTCTCCATTACATTCTACGACTATGCTTAAAAACACTTTATAACAAAGAGAATTCCAAGAAACCGGCAAAAATCTCCTTGGGTCAAAAACCAGCACCTATCAAAACAAGAAGAAAAATTATCTAAAGTACTGTAGCCTATATCACGCACACACAAATCAGTAGGCCCAAAGGTTTTAGAAACCCCTTCCCAAGATTAAAAAAAATAAATTATTATATAAAAAAAGGAAAAAATAAGCTGACGATAAATAATTAAAATGATATTTATTGCATCAATAGGTAGCAATACTGAATAAGTGCTTTTTGACCCAAGGAAGCTTCTGCCAATCTCTCTTGAAAATCATTCCTTAAAAAGCAGGTCCACAAAATTATATATTTTTTCAAAAACAAGTTTATATTAATACGAAATTCTACAATTCTCAATACAGTAATTCCTTGTTATCCATGAAAGTTTGCTTCCCAAAAAACCCACACACGTAATGAATTCATGGATAATGGGACCAAAGATGTAAGAGAAAACTGGGATTAGGGGTCATCAAATTGCCATATGACAAGTTGGACCATAATTAATGCGATCTTTAATTAGTGTCGAGATGGATAACTTACAAAATAAAGCTATTAAACAACAACAATTCAAGGGAACAATAATAATACCAAATAGCAAAAACAAATTAACATTAAATACATACATGCACATAAAATTAAAGGCCATAATAAGAAACATTATGCTAATAAAATTAAACATTAATACATAAGTCATTATGATGTGCAAATTTTTATACGAGCAACAGAGTTTCACTATATTCTAAGTCAGGGGTGTAAATAGCCACTAGCCCATGGCGAGTAAATTTTTAAAAAAATTTTTTATTTTCGGGCGAGTAAATTTAAAAAAAAAATTTTATTTTCGGGAGAGTAAATTTTAAAAATTTTTTTATTTTCGGGCGAGTAAATTTAAGTGAAGCAGAGTGCAATTCAAGCACTATTTGCACCCCAGGTTTACGTAAATTTGCCATTCTATAAATATTTTTCCCAATACTTAGATAAAAGGATACTTATAGCACGTTGTGCTTCTCGTTCAGATCCGAATCTTATCATACCAACACCTTTTCCTCTCATCTCTGCAAATTTCACATCACCTAAAAAATTAAAAATTAGGCTTTTTAGTTTTTAAATAATAATGATATATTCTTTAATAATTAAAGAATTTTCTATTATAAAACTAAAAAGTACGGAAAAGTAAACTGAAAGCTTAAAAAACACAATTTTAGCATCGTTTATCATTTAAAAAATTAAATCAGAGAGTAGTGTATTTACCCAAATATAATGCAACCGAATCTAATACGACTTTTACTTGTTGGAAAGTATTTGAGGGGAAGAGACCTTTGTTTATTTTTTGGAAAACGATTTTCATAACTTATAATAATAATAAATAAATTTTATTTGTTATATAATAATTTAATATTTACATTATTTGGAGAGAAAAACCACTCGTGTTATATTAAGGTAAATACAGTACAGGGTTCGTGCTAAGACAAAATATCTACAAGTCAATTTGACTCCAAGTCTAAAAACTGCGAGTCAAATTTCAGAAGATGCGAGTCATAATTTACATTCTTTTTAACTTCCATATTTTTACAAGCATCCACATCTCTTTAGTTACTGTTATAGTTAATTAGATATTTAAACAAGATCGCCTGTGACAAAATGAAATGAGGTTAAAATGTAGTGAGAAAGAAATGGGCCGATGATAGTCATAATTTAACAAGTCAATTTTGACTCGCTGGTCAAAAAATCATGAGTCAATTTTTAGTAAAAATGCCCATTTGACGTGTAAATCGCGAGTAGCACAAAACCCGGCAGTATGTCAAAATTCAAAAGAAAATGCAAAGGAAAGTGCACATCCTATTTAAGAATGCATTTCCTAACTCTATAACCTGAAAAATTTTGCAACTACCACTATCAAAAGATTGCTTTAATCATCTTGTGTGTTACATAAGAAATAAGCAAAATTTCTTAATTATTCCATGATTTGGTCACTTTGTTAATAAAGATACCAATAAAAAGCAATTACAGAAATGTCAATTTATTCATGTTTAAGATTTGAAGCATTTGGTATAAAAATCATATCAGTTGCTCCAATCGATAAAAATAACAGAAGACAGGATGCAACAACATGTTTAGGTTGAATTTAATGAACTAATTCAACCCCAAAATCTATGCTGGCATCTTAAATAAGGCCCTGAAATGGGCTAACTTGACTCATTTCCAGTGGCAATCTCCATGAAGTAAATAATGTATTCAAAATAGCTTACAAAACTACGAATTACTGTATCTATTCCACCATAATGCACCACTTGTATAATAAGATCAAAAGTCGCACAATCCGGACTTATATGGCTATAATTTCTTTATTTAACATTGTCAGCTGAAGTTTTTGTCAACAGATAATGGCACTGGTTATTTATTGTAGATTTAACATTGTAATTTTAAAAAATCACAGCATAAGGCGATCGTTCATATCATCATCAACATGGGTCTTTTCCCAGAATCAGGATGGTGTTTATTGTTGACCATTACTTTACCACTTGTTCTTACACAATAGTAATTGAATAATTTAAGCAAAGATATCAAAACATAAAACCTCTCAACAAATCAACAATTGCAAGGTTAATTATAATTACTCGTTTTCACGAAACTGGAAATGCTACAGACAGAAAATGTACTGGAGTGACATTCAGATTTTGATTGATGAAAAAAAAATTGATAAGGTTTCAAAAAGAATTATGCAGTCCCCATCAAAAAGTGTACAAAAAAATTCATCAGTGTACAATTTATCATACGGAATTGCATGTACAGCCATGAAACAGATCTTTATCCATATCGCATTCATTTAGTGCATGCACTCTGAAAAACATGTAACGTGCAATTTATCATCAGCATTGTGGGTCCAATCTTCTTTGCAGCACTGTGGATAGAATGATTTACAGCAACATCACCCAGTTTTCTCAATGAACGTTTCTCTTAGCTACAACAGGATGGAGTCATATATCATTTGAGACCATGTCATTTCTTCAAGCCAAAGGGTGATCAAATAATTTCAAAAAATTTGTGGCCCCACAATTACCAAATCTTACGCCACCTGATTTTTTTTATGGGGTTATATTAAAGGAGCATTATACTGCAGCAGACCCCATACAATTGAAGAGTTTAAAGTCAGCATTGCTACAGCAATTCAGAATGTGTCACAACAGTGCTACAGCATATTATGTACAGTGGCTTCAAATGTTATGAAAAGAGCAAGAGCATGGATTCTGAAAAAATGTGGGCACTTCGAGCACATGTTATAACAATCTTGTTGAGTTGTATGAACACATATGAACACATTATTAGAACAATTAATGTTGTAATATTTATTTGATCACACTTTTTCATTTCTTTTTTTAATAGGGCCTGAAGTTTAGAGATCATTTTCCATCATTATGTGAGATTAGCTCTGCATCAGATTTTCATGATGAAGACTATGGCAGTCACCTCATCCTCCATAGCACTGCTGCCCCTGCAACCCTAACGGATAAGCAGGTTTAAAAAGTAAGTAAAGACGATGGCTCCACAAAAAAATAAAATGAACTTCATTCTCATTATGTGGGGTTTTCTTTTTCCCCCTTGCCAATGCAATTAGTAATAAACTTTGTGAAATCCAGAACTGAAAGTTCTTGCAACCAAGTACGTAATTTGTAAAAATTTCTGAAGAAACATCTTGACAGTAAATGCACATTTAAACATACTAACTGCTCCATAGTTCTGTTATTTCCATTCCATTAAATTTTATTTTTTAAGAAAAAATTATAAATCTTCTATTTAAATAAACTGAAATTGCTTACCAACATCTCTAAACCTATCTCGTAAATTTTGCCATGTGAAGTTATTTGGAAGCTATAAAAATACGGGAAAAAATAAGAAAGTTAACCTAATTTTCTTAAATAAAATGCCCATAATATAACTGTTTAAGCTAAATTACTTACATTTCTTACACAGACGGTGTCCGACATCCTTGAGCCCCGGCTAAATCCTTCATTAGACCCTCTGTAATCACGTTGGTCCATATAATCATAATCGGGTCGACCAAGGTCAGACATGCTGGTATTTCCTCCTCCAAATCCGGTTCCTCCCAAAGATCCCATCGCAGAAGCCATGCCTGTTCCCATTCCAGTGCCTAGTCCAGATCCCATCCCCGTTCCCATTCCAGAGCCCATGCCTCCTGATCCACCCATGGCTGAACCCATGCCAGGATTCATGTTATTAAGGTTGGCGCCCATCATACCTGAAGTGTTTCCAGCCATCCCCATACCGGCAGTCCCCATCCCACCCAATCCTGTCCCCATGCCAGCAGCATTCATGTTCATTCCAGCTCCGGCGCCACCACCTCCTCCCATACCAGAGCCCAAACTACCCATCGCTCCACCCATGTCACTTCCACTCAAACCCATTCCCATAGATGAACCCATTAGATTCATACCCCCTGACGACCCCCCACCACCACCCATTGAAGTCATATTGGTTAATGCTGAAATACCTGGAAATTATATATAGACTATTATTAGATAATCAACTGTAAGCATATGAACAAAAATTTAAGTAATTTAGATCACATTTTAGTTTTTACCAGCAATGTTTGTTAATGGGTGTCCTCCAGAACCTAAACCCATGCCAATACCCTTAAGGCCACCTAAAATAAAATTTAATAATTAACAATTAATGACTTGTTAAAAAAAACAAAATCAGAAAAACTGGTTAAGTGAATTCAGTGGACCAACGGTATAGAAGTCCTCTAAACTCCGATAAATTTAAAAAATATTCATAGCACAAAAATTATGTTTTTTTGCTTAACTAAAACACCGTAATTTGCAAAGAAGCTTTTCACTGAGTTTTAAAAATTACAACTCTGCATTATTTCTGAAAACTGGATAATTTCTAGCACAGATTTTATGTAAAATTTATAACACTTACTAGGTAACTTGCTTGGTAGACCACCACCCATCTCGTCTTTTTCACTGTATTTATCCTACAGAAATAAGATTTTCAATTTTTAACGAGGCAGATATTAAAAAAAATAAAAAAAGAATAAAACTGACTCAATTCAAAAATTAGCAAATCAATATCAAAAGCCAACGTATTGATAAATGGGCAAGCACAAGTTAGAACATTAAAAGCATCACAAACTACAAAAGCTTTCATGACAACTATACAAATGATTCATCCGATTTCAAAACACTGTATCCGGAATGTGCATGCATTGCCCTGTCCACCCTGATGACCATCTCATCAACTGTTACTCTAATCTCTTTTCTTTACCTCATTTCCTTTTCTGCGTCTTAAGCTGCTGCTAGAAAGTAACTGCGTAGCGACCGCCCAATTGCCATGTCACGTGGCATGATCACATTTCGAAACGTTGTGGTTTAACCAGGGATTCAACACCGCTGAGCAGTCGCGAGTCGCCATTGCTTCAGCTAATAACAACAACTTATTATTGAAAAGAGACACGAGGAAAAAAAGAAAACTGTTCGGCATAGAGCAGTTTGTGATGTCAGAATTGGTTTTGCCAATAAGATTGTTTCTTAAGTAAAAAAACTTAAAACTTTCATTTTCAAAATAAGGATGGTAAAAATGCTTCACTTTCTCTTTGTACTTATTTTCTATACTTTCTTTATTGAAATGACTTTTATGCTGTTCCGTTGCTTATAATTCATCCGTAAAAAATCTTGTCGCATAACGGAGACTGAAAAATTCCCAGTATGGCGACTTGAAAATTTTCTATCAAGAGATTGGCAGCCATGATTTTTACTAGCGTCGAAGAGCAAACTCACAAAACAACCGGCGAATGACCAGGGTGTCGAATGGTTACTCGCGGTGGAGAAGGAACTTTTGAGACAACTTTGTCTACCATGCGCATCTCGTGGTGACTTTTGAGACGGATTGGGGTTCAAGTAAGCGCAAGCGGTGGCGAATACTCGCCTCGCGGTTACTTTCTAGACACAGCCATAAAGATTTCAATCATGTGCACTCTGTAACCAATCCTATGGATTCCTATTTGTTAAGGCAATTTCATTATAGCACACAGCTCACCCAAACAATGTTTATGAATCACCATTTTCAATTTCTATCAAATCTTATGACAAAATAAAGGATCAAGCCTTGACATTATTGCAAATGCAATAAAAGATGTTTAGAGCTTGAACCAATCCTTGTTTCCCCAAATGAAAATCATTTTATAATCGTTTGAAATGGAAATATTACTTATTTAAAAAAATCTTAACATCATATCTAAGTTGTTCAATGCACATCAGAAAGGTTAACTATGCAATTTTGGGGAGGAAAAAAAGAATATAATCATTAAGGAATCCAAGTTATTAAATAGAAGAGCACTTTATATTTTCCACATTTTTAGAGGTAGAAGGTTGAAACCCACAATGTAGCTTACCATAGGCATGTTCTACTTCACTACTTAGTTTGGTTTTGATTGGCCTACTGGGGTCGGATTTAGAGGAGGGGACCAAGTGATCTTCATGGTAAAGGAGTGAAATTCGATATGCAGATTCCTCTAGGAAGATCTACATTACTAAGAAGTTTGGGCCAAATTATCAAAGTGAGGTCAGAATTGTGAGGCTGGCAGTCACTTGGTCTTTAGAACTATGGCAATATATTTTTATTTTATTTTAATTACAAAAGTAAAAAATGCCTAACCGGGGCCAATATGGCCTAGAAGGCTGACAAGTTAGGTCCCCAGTAGGAGAACAAAATACTTACAAATTTTAAAGACAGGAATTAGTCAGGAATATTAGTAGGTAAGTTGTTAGAGAAGAGAGGTAAATCTTTTTTAAAGTAAAACGAGATAAATCTTTTTTTAAAGTATGACATGAGATATATCATTCGATCGGAAATGATATTCAAGGAAAGAAGATTTAATATTTTCTAAATACTATGTTTAAGAAAATCAATTTTTTGATTAAAAATAAAAAAAAATAAATAAATAAATAATAATAATAATAAACTGCGGGAGGGGGTAAAAATACATGACCTCAGGGCTTCCTCAACTTTCCTATACCTTCCTCGGGAGATTAATTTCTTGTTCTTTAATGAATTTAACACTATTAAGATAGAACATCCTGACCTGAGATCTAGGTAACTGCTCTAACTAGCTGAAAGGACAGGTAGATAGCATCAATGCATCCATGTCCACAGTGCCTTAATTGGTTAGGCGATCAGCACCACTATAATTCATCCAGCCTAAGTTTGCACGAGATGCAAACAAAAATTGATCAATTTATGTGTAATTTTTGTTTTTTTCATGACGAATTCATTAAATGTTTTTAGTTGTTTACAGAACTGACTATTATAGTTTTAAGTCAGTTTTCCAGTTTTCTTTTGCGAACTACATTTTCATGTAAAACCTTGGAATAAGAAGTTGCAAGGCTAAATCAGCCATTGGAATCTTACTTCACTGAAGTTTTATTCCACACCCCATAAATTGTATGATAAAATATAATAATATCATACAGTACTGGAACCTATATTTCATGCACTTCTGAGTTACTAAACTTATTTTTTGAACTGAAAACTTTCCATCCATTTAATTTCTTACGCTGAAGCAAATTAGCCAATGCTCTTCTACATTTAAAAAATAAAATAAAATAAAATAAAATAAAATAAAATAAAATAAAATAAATAAATAAATTGGAACTTACCATTCTTACACTCATTTTTCTGTCAAACAAAATTTGGCTATTAAACATAGCTAAATCAACATTAAGGAAACATCCATGTGCAAAATATAAACAATATATACATTTTTTATAGAGAATCAATTACATGTAATTGTAAATGTTTGTATCAATTACAATTTTCAATTTCTTAAGATTGCCTTAGTGCATACTTCATCAGAGCTAAAGTAGGAGTAATCACATCATAGGAGACATCAAAACTGCAAAAATTGCAGAGGATAGATTGAATATATTCTGCAGAGGGAGGTAAATTATATTTCCAAATCATAACTAGATATCACAGCACAAATGCCATTTAATGATTATGTAAAAATTAATTTGGCATCTTTTGAGATCCAATGGGCGTTCTCTATAAAGGCTGGTTTTATTCAGCAATGTATTAAATGACTTTTGTCCTCTTGTAACGTTTGTTAAAATCACACTAATGCCCATCCAATTAAATTAAAGTAATTTGGCAAAAAAATTAAAGATATACCTAGAAATACATCTTTTTTAACGTTTATGTTGGCCTCAGCAAGTATGCTTAAAAGCATAAAATATAAACACCCACTACAAACAACACCTTTTGCTTTCAGCATTCCACTGCAAGTAACGTAGTTGTATAGTTGCAGAAATACTGGATCCAATTCATCTGGCATTGACTATCATGCTATATTCAAATTTATTTAAATCACTCCTGGTCATGATTATCCTAATCAATGCTGTTCACGCCAAGATCTACACTTAAGAAACTGATCATTCGGTGTAGAAACAACGATAAATGTGATATTAAAATATCTAAACTTACAAATAGTTTTAAAGATTATAGCTAACTTTACAGAATATTGTTTTATTACAGTAAAACTCCTCAAATCCTGAATCAACAGGACCCAGATAGATCCAGAATTTTCATCGAAAATGGCAACTGTCTTTTCCAGTTTATATGTATACTAATGTTTATCACTTAATAAATGCAGACAAATAATTATTAATTTAGTGAATTAAATAAAGAATGTATAATTCTTAAAAAGAGGATTAAAACTGATTTTCATTTAATTTTTTACCCAGTTAGGGAGTGGGTCACTTATTCAGTATTAATTCAGATTTTCTTCATTTTCACATATATATAGCAAAAGCATGGGTTAAAAATTGATTGCAATCCAAGTATATTGAAAACCCTATTTTTTTTTTTTAATTTACATACAGTATGGACCCGGTCGAATGCAAATTCAGCTCCAATGTGGTTTTTCTTGGCTCCCAAATTCAACTTCCGGCTTGGCAAAAGGAATCTCTTTGCGGTTACTGACCATGTATTTTTCATTTCAACTACTGAAGATTGGTTGTCACTATTTTGCTTTTGAAATTCGCTATTGCACTGGTTTTGTCGGCGAAAAAGCAGATAAAAATTCAGGAAAAAAAGTGAATTCTCTCTAAAGTTTTGAACATGCAACGTGTATACATCTATCATATATCATGAGATGAAAAATAAATGATCAAAAATCGCCTTTTGAAATTTTTATTGAAAACCAGAAGTATAATTCAGGTGCCATGCCAAACAGTCTGGATTTCTGGAAATTCTGGATTTTACGAGTTTTACTGTACTAAACATTTTAACACAAATATTTTAAACAGGATACAGATAGCTTGTACAGCTTCTACTGGATGTTCAAATTCAATTGTTCCATGCCCCTTGCTTTTCCCATCTTTGTCAACTTTCAGATCAACATTTGTCACTCGTCCAGCCATCCTAAAAATTTCTCTTAATTTACGTTCTGTAACATTGTAATCCAACTAAAACAAAAAAAAATTTAATAATAAAAAAAATGTTAATAATAATTTAATAAAAAAAAATTTAATAATATCTCTTTTAGAATGTGCATTTAGTCTAACATGATTCTGTAACCTAGATTTCATGTGGATTCAGTCTAACAATTTAATTTTCTCGCTTTTCAAAATAAATTCCACAAACTATTAAAAAGGAAATGTTTGCTTTTAGAATTATATACAATATTTAAAGTGTTTCTCCTATAATTTCCTGCCCTATGCTCTTAGCCACAGAGGTCGAATTTTCATTGTGTATCAGTATTTTTGATTGTGAACTTGTACAAGAATCCTGCAATCACCATAAATCCTTTAGAAAAACTTTCCTTATTAGACCAGTTTTAATAACGACTTCTCTTCACGGTAGAAAAGGTTGGTATCATCGAGGTAGACATAGGCTTCATCCAATGCGACAACATACTTCCATCGTTCTGCTGCGAGGTAACCCTCATAGAGCCTCCAACAGGTCCTCTTCCTTCCTGTGGCGTGTCATGGCAGCAGCTTATAAACACGACTCTTGTGACACTTTCCCAGTTGCAAATCTTTGTTTATTATTTTATTTACGGTAGCCTGAGAAGTTCCTACAATGTTTGCTATGATCCCTCTTTGGGTTGCTGGATTTTCATGCTGGACAAGCTGCTTGACCTTTCAAATGACCTGTGGTGTTTGGCTTGTGGGAACACGAGGATTTTGCAGTTTCTGAGCAGGTGGAATCAACCCAATTCAGTACTGCCTGTACACATTTCTTCAAAACAGAAATTTTGTATCTTACAGGCACTAATTATAGAAGAATAGCTGTAATTAGTGTCAGAAAGGATAGTAACGTATCTTCCCCAGTAAGGTCCGATTTTCGAAGACATTTTTCCATGACAGTTATTGCTTTCAAAAGAAACACAATAATGCGGATGTAATAGCATCGTTTCATGTGCACAGGTACGTGACCCATAGCAGTCATGCAATACATCGCTACCTAAGATGATGATAACCCATTTTTGTGCAGAAAAATAATTTTCAGTTAATTTTTCTTTTGGTTTGCTTGTTTGTTTGCTTTCCGAAGGTTACGGTATATTCTGACTTGCACAAAGATAAATGAGAAACCAAAACTACACGATTTTAACGAAAATATTTTTTGTTAAAATGCTTCCACATTAAAAAAAAAAAAAAATAAAAGGTTACCTAGACCATGAAATATTAGAAATAAATTTTAATATTTAAGTATTTTAAAGAAACATTTATAATTACTTACATTTGCAACAAATATTTTGCAAGTCAGTGGTCCAGAAATCCCCAAAGACTCTAAAAATTGTGGGCTTAGTCCAAAAGTATTTCCCCATTTGTTCATGGAGCCCATGTTGTTCATTGCATTCATTGCTCCAAGGTTATTCAGACCACTGAGGTTACCCATATTGCCCATGTTTCCCATGCCACCCATGATGCCCATTCCGCCATTTCCACTTCGTCCACTGTTTCCTCCACCACCTCCTCCTCCTCCTCCGCCGCCTCCTCCTCCTCCCATCCGTTCTGATTTAGGAAGTGGTCTTCCAGTTCTATCCCGATCGATGTCAAAATCCTGCAATTGAAGATGATAAATAAGAACACAGTAATTAATTTCACACGGCTTAGAAACAAACCCAAACTCTAATGTAAAAACAGGTATTTTCAACACTCCATATGATAAATTCTGATTTCAAGAACAACAAATTAAGGATGCTTAATTTTTAAATGAGAAACATAAAAAGCACCTAAATGGATAGGAGCGATGTTGTTGAGAAAAAGTTAATGAAGTATCAACTAATAAGTGAAAATAAAATATTTAAAAAGCATTTTCGAGTTTATTGAAGGCACATTTTTAGCTTTGTATTCAAATGTAACAATTTTTATAACAGAAAAATAACATTCAAATCATAATTTAATTTCATTGCATGACATAAAAATGAAACCAATATGGAGAGCTATGTTCGACAAACATCAAAAAAGTAAAATAACGCAATTTGAAATGAATCACTCCTAATTTTGGGCACACGAAATGAATCAAAATGACTATATGTGATGGTTTCAGGGCCTAAAGGAGGTCTCAATATGCAGCATACTTACTTCAAGTTTCATCTGTGGCAGAATGTCCCCATAATGCTCAAGAACATGTGATCCCAACTGTCGTAGAAGATGCAATGCAATGCCCAAGAACATTCAAAGCAAATCGCAAAATATCCTCCGATTCCAGGTAGTCATTTAAAATATCCTCCGACCATGTGGATGTGATAACCAATGAGAGAAAAATATGGGCAAGCACCACTTTGGGATTGACAGATATATTGATGCAAGACAGCATCCCGGTACAACATACAAGACTCTAACATAATCCAAACCATAACAAATTGAACCTCCAAATTGATCTCTTTGGCCAAGTTTTCTAGATGTGCTGATGTCGTAAATCAAGAGTGCTTCCTCTCTAACCATTCACTGGATATAAAGTGGCTCGATGCTTATTAATATTGCAGGGTTCATTCTAGACTTTAAAAAGGGCAAGGTGCTAAGGGCTATAAAGGGCACTTAATTTTCAAAAAAGATTTTTTTCCCCCTATAAAAATGCATAGTTTCTTTTGAAGTTCCTTAACCCTTTACAAGATTTATAGATTTTTCTTTGCAAGAGTATCGGGGCACGTGATCAGGTTCAACGTGCAACGGGGTGGAAATTTTTCATCAAAAGGGCAAACGGGGTGTCATGCCCCGTAAACCCTGCCTAAAATGAACCCTGAATATTGCTGTTAATAAACCTCTTATTCATGAACCACTTTCCATTTCTCAAGTTAACAAACCATAAAAATCACGGGTTTTTTGAAACAAATGAGAACACAACAAATTAATTTGGTTAATGGTTCTGTATTGCCTGTAAAGGAAGGGAAATCCTCAGCCAGAAAACACATTCAAAATACCTTATAGTGCCCAGCACAAAAGAAAAAGGAACTGGCGCTTGCGTAAATAAAAAAAAAAACAACTCATAAACAGAGAGGAAATGGGGCCAGGAATAAGTAATGCCCCGTTTCTTGTTCATTTCTAATTGGTTGGACAAGGTTTTTCCATTTAAGCATGCGCCGTTTCCTTTTTCTTTCATGCCGGGCACAATAATACAGTATTGCCCACTTATAACAAACATGGTTAGAGCAAATACTCACATATAGCAAAAAAAAAATTCAGCCCCAACCTCTTCAGTCAAGCATATTTTCTATGCACTTCACACGTTTATTGCAAAATGTTTTTGGAAGAAATCAGGTTATAGCGAAGGTAAATTGATGAAATTTGTTACGAAAATAGCATCAATTTTCACTAAAAATCGGGCCCATGTGCATCCAATCGTACTTAAACCAAAAGCTGATCGCCGAATAATGCCAAAGAAACCACAATGGCAGTTAACCAAATCAATAAGTTGTGTTCTTCTCAATTATATACATGTCATTACGATTGGTTTTTCTCCTTTGATATTAAGATTATCCGCAGTTTCTCGGTTTGGTTATACAATTATATACAGATACAGAATTCATCATCCAATTCAGAATATCTTCAATGTTTGAAATGGCATTATACATAGGAGGAAATGCATAAAATTAAATTAAGATTGTGAAAATATTTTGGAATGAATCTTTCTCTATCCTTTTGAAAACTTGTTTATTTCAACCCAACTGAAATATATGTTCATCAGAAACTAAGTGATCACACTGGACTGAAATATTGTATTAAATCACCATTTAAAAGCTTTGCATTACTAAATAAATAAACAAAACATTTATTATGCATTTGACAAAGATTTACTTTGTTACTTACTTCTTTCACAACAATTTGTCTTCCTTTTATTTCATGTCGATGCAAGACATCAATGGCCTTTTGAACTAGTTCTTGCTCTTTAAACTCTACAATTCTAAAAGAATCAATTTCCATTAAATTTTGTTACATGTTTTAAGTATCAATACAGATAGTCATCAATTTATGACCAGAGTTAACATTCTATCCATAATTATACAGGGCGTTTCATAATTGGTGTCCCGTCTTTAGGTCCAAATAAACGCCTCAAGGGGAACAGGTGGGGGGAAAATGAATATTGATTATTTGGTTTTGATGTCCACTAATTCCGAATAAGAACATTTCGCGTTCCTGGGGGTGAAGGGGTAAATTTTGAAAATTTTAATTTTATTTAGAAAGTTGTAGAGCATCATGTAAAATGTGGGTTTAGCAAAAAACCCGGTGAAAAAAATCTCATGCCCTACCCCCTTTATCGAGTGGGTAAAGTGAAAGGTATGGCTAACCGATGTGGACAAAAACCATACTTATTAGAAAACAGTAGGGCCTACATTTGGAGTGGGGTAGACCATTAGCTTTTCAGGCTAACGACTCATTCATTCTCAAATGTACTGTTTTCTAATAAGTAATAAAGTTCTAGTAAGTTTCTAATGAGATTTTTCTGTTTTTGTCTACATTAGCTAGCCATACCTTTCACTTTACCCACTCGATAAAGGGCAGGGGATGAGATTTTTTCACCGGGTTTTTTGCTAAACCCACATTTTACATGATGCTCTACAACTTTCTAAATAACACATGGGGTCTGACCCCTATACCTATAAAATTAAAATTTTCAAAATTTACCCCTTCGCCACCAGGGACACACAATGTTTTTATTCTGAATTACGGGACATTAAAACCAAATAATCAATATTCATTTTCCCCCAATCTGTTCCCCTTGAGTCATTTTTTGGACCAAAAGACGGGACACCAATTATGAAACACCCTGTATACAGTATAGCCCACCCAACTTCTAATATCATAATCTATTTCTGATTTACGCTTTTCTATAGAGATTACTTTATCCTTAAAGAGGGCCTTGGAGGGAAGTGCATAATTTTATAATCTTAACTGTTTGAGTGCTCACATAAAATTATGAGGGCATTTCAGTAAGTAATGCACACAATTATTTGTTATGCTATGAGAGAACTTATCCAAAGAGGTTGAGAGTTGGCTAAAACAACTTTTGAATATCATGCCACAAACAGCACTGCCATCCCCCTTTGGGGAAATTTGCGTTCTCGGGGTGTCTACAGATTTTCTGAAAGTCAATTTAGTGACTTTTTAGGGATGATTTAAAAAAATTTCCTGACCTAATTTAATTATTTTTAAAACCAAAAAAAACTTTTTAAGCATTTTCCCCCCGGACTGGAGAGACCAGAATTTTCCCATGACCAAATTTTAATTCCTCGACTAAGAATTTTCGTGACCCATTTTCCAATTTCGCTACTTTTTCGGGACTTTCGTGACCTGTAGACACCCTGGTTCTCTTTTTTTACTGTAGAAGAGCGCCGCTATTGTTTGTTTTCTGTGGGCTCAACAGAAAACCCCGACTGATACTCACAAACAAGCAGTGTATGATGGCGATTACCTAGATCACTGCAACAGCAAGCAATGGTGTATCCATTGAGCAATTCGAACTGACAGGGGGGGGGGGGGGGCCCTTCATTCGTCAGAACATTCAACGTTTTGATCGGAACAGCATATGGCATTGATCATGAGAAACTGCAATTTTGCAGAATCAGAGCACAATGGGTTCCAAAGAATTTGTCAGATGAGTGAAATGGACATCGGAATAATGGCATTTTTGGAACACTTGATGTGCTACGTAGAGAATGAAAAATTACTGGTGAATATTGTGTGGATGAATCCAGGATCCAAAATGCCAAAGAAACTCAAAGTCATCCCACCATCTGCAAAAAAAGTTTTAGACAGTGATCTGGGATATGCAGGGCATTCATCTGGCGGAGTTTTTTCAACGGGTAACATTAGGAATACCACATTCTATGCCAGCACACTGACGAAGTTGCGTTGTACCCTTTACGAAAAGAGACTACAGTCTGTCTATTATAAGACAGCAGACAACATTGTTTGAGTGAAAAACGTCATAGTTCAAATTCAGCCAATCACGTTAGCCACTAGCCTCCAATTGCCAGCACCTGTTTTTTTACAAGTACAGATTTCATTCGTAGTGCATTAAACATGCCTTCCAAGCTAAACAATATGTAATATAATTTCCAGATACAAAACAAAGCTAAATTAGGTCAAAGCCAGTATGGATTAGGTTACCATTACTCAAAGGTAACCTTGAATAGAGGCTATGAGTTAATCCTTTCCCATTACCCATGGCAACATATTGGGTCATCCGCCAAGATAAAATAGATGGACTATATGTAGATGCGAGATTCGTTGCAAAACGTCAGGGACAAAATCGATGAATATCGTTGGGAGGTTGTCCAGCACCCACTGTTAAAGTCCAGACCTTCCTCCCTCTGACTATTTAAAAACTGCAAATTAAAAATAATCAGACTTAAGATGTGCTGGTCATATGTCGAAGACCATCTGTAGGCTATTATGTTCCTTATAAAGGGTGCTCAAAAACGTTTGTACAAACAGCTAGCTAGGGTACAGAGTGGATCAAAAGCATTGCTTCTTAAATAAATAAAACTGAAAAGAAAAATCATTTCCGACACCCTAGTTCACTGGCAAAAACTGCTTGGTCCACTCCAAGTTTGGTACAAAGTTTTAGAGCACCATACATTAAATGGGGAGGAGAAGGGTCAATACAACACACAATGCATTATTAGGCGCATTCGTTTATTCGTTCAATGTGATTTTTTTTTGCACTGAGTGCGCGCACTGGCCATTCAAAGTAGCTTTCGTGCGGGCCATGAGAGGTATTCGGAGATTTCCGTGCATGAACCAAGCGCACGAAGGTAAAAGCAGGGTCGTTTCGTGCGTTTTACAATTGCAAATGGCAGCATCCAATCCAGCGAAGTTCTAGCTTTCGATCACTGTCGATGATGGTCGAAATTTTGCTTTCAAGTGGATGAAGAGACTTTATACAGATTAAAAAAAAAATTTGAAGTGGAAAAGACTTTAAAAATTTGATATTTAGATTCTTGGGGTGATTAAAAAGCAGTCATTGAGGTGTCACCATGTTTTGTTGGTTTTGGGCATAGACACAGCAACCGCACTGAACACACTAAACGGTAATTGCATGGGGTGAACTATCGACGTCGTCATCGTGCAAATCATAAGAATAAACGAATGCACCTATTGTTAACATATTGAAACAATTCAGGACCAACATTGTTCAGCTATTATACAGGTTCATTATAAATGATTCATTCGATTTCAAAACACTGCATTTTCCAAAGTATTACACATAAATACAGGGTGGTCCATAAGTCTGCCCCCACCCCCTTTTATTTTTTGAACTGAAGCAGATATGTCAATTTTGATGAATCCAATGAATAGGAAGTTGTGGGTGGCCTATCCCATGGTGCACTTTTCATCATCCCAAATATGCAAATTAGGACACATTCAAAATTTATCTCAAAAACCGTAAGGGATAGAGAAAAAAACCCAATTGCAAACTTGTTCAGCATAAAAATACAAACAAAACAAAATCATCCAAATCGGACCAACCAATCACCCACAATCAGAAGATCATGTTGACCATTTCCGGAACATTGTAGCTTGCCATCCTGGAATTGTTCTGTCTTCTGTGTGCTGAAACATGCCTTTTATTTGCTTTTCCGCATGAAAGTGAATGCAAGTATGGTAAGTTATGTTAATTTTTTGATTTGCATGCTTTACATGGCGGAAATATTAACATTCAGTTTTCCTTGTGCAGTTTGACTGTTTGTATTTATTTATTTATTTATTTATTTTTTTTACTTACTCTCATTAACATATACTAATGACAACTGCACAAAAGTCAGGAAGTCAGGATATATACCTTCACTATGTTTTCAAATCTCCTTATAAATTCAATTCATACATATGCACAAGAAAATAGAGAAGATAAGAAATATATTTACCCACAACCTCTTGGTTTACCATCTTCTTCAAATAATTCCACGAAAGCAACTTCACCAACTGAAAGCATGAACAATGTTACATTAAAGCATGCTTAATAAAGCTCATAAAAACTGATTATTAATGAAGAATTTAATAATAATTGCAATGGCTATCATCTGAAACTAAACATACAATCTTCGACAAAAGATAAATGAACCCCAAAAAAAAGCAAACCGAAAAACTTCAAATCCAAATATTTTTAGATTAGATATGCAAATCAAAATTTCACCAACATGTCTGGACACATTCCAAAACTCCATTCTTACTATCACATGGCACCATGACCCAACAACAAAGAACATAGTCTAAGGTACCAAATAATTTGATTGCCTGACCTTCTTTTTGGTACCATATATACTTGTGTATAAGTCAATCTCTAATCAATCTCATAGCCAGATTTTTGACCAAATACAGTCGACTCGCGTTATAACAAATTTAGTTATAACGATATTACTGAAATAACGAAGTTTTTCATAGTCCCCGTCAGTTTTGTTAAGAAAAAACGACTGCTTATAACGAAATCTCGTATAACAAAAAATCGGGTAAAACAAAGTAATTTTCCAATGACACGTAATTGAATGTATAGTAATTTCACACCTGATATAACGAACTAAAAATGATGTCGTAAATTGGGCAAAATAACGATTTACCGTAAAGGCAATTCACAATACATGCTGTTAGGCTTATTTCACGTAAAGACAAAAAAACAGTAAAAATTGCACTCTGATTTTGAGAGTGCGGAAATGACGTCTTTGTTTGCTTGAAAACAGCCAATAAGAATCCATACATAAGCGGAATGCTGGAAAATGGAGATCTTGCTGGAAAGATCGAAAGCGGAAGCAAGTAGAATTTACTTCTTCAGATTACGATCGTTGACTACGAAAAATAGAAGCAAAAATCTTTCTAGAAAATATCATGCACTGAAAAAAGGAAACAACATTCTTATGAAAATATCAAATGCTGATAAAGAAGCACATGTTGGAAAGAAATTTATTCGAAACCCAATGGCTTTAACCTGGGAGGGGGGGGGGGGAGGAGAAGAGAGAACGCGAACAATTGAACAAGCTCGCGAATTTGTTCTTGATTTAAAAATCTTTCAAAGATCTTTAAACTGTTTGCTTATATATCGACTGAGCATCTCGATACATTAGAAAAGATTTTGTAATCAAACAAGCACGATAATTTCAAGAGAAACATCAAAAGTGCTTTATTCATCACTAACTATACACCCTCCCATCTTTCAGGCAATAAAACTATCCTTGTTTTGTGGCAAACAATTTGGGGAACCACATTCCGTATGCTTTGAAGTGTTGCTCTGAAAATGCGTGTGCCATCGATCGGAACAAGTGGTAATCGGAAGGAGCAAGATCTAATGAATACGGCTGGTAGATTAATACAAGGTCTTTATAATTATAGTTCCATTTAGACATGGCCATAAAAAAAAAACTACTGGACCAAAAGCTATAATACTTGGTAATATTATACAAGAAGGCATGGGAAGTTCATACCCACCAAAAAAAAAATTAGTTCGAAAAGTCACCACCAGCACGGAATGGCGCTCTACGCAATATTCGTATTAGAAATTAGACACAAAGACACAGGTTAACAAGTCTTTAATCGTTACTAAAATTAGTTACATGTTGAATGTGGCCTCCACCATCTACTGAAAGCAGATTACACCGGATTACTGTGTCTAATTTCGTATACGAATATTGCATAAGTGTCATTCCATGCTGGTGGTGACCTTTTGAACTAATTTTTTTTTGGTGGGTATGAACTTCCCATGCCCTCTTGTATAATATTACCAAGTATTTTTATAGCTTTTGGTCCAGTAGTTTTTTTTTATGGCCATGTCAAAATGGGACTTTAATTATAAAGACCCTGTACTTCCCAGTCCAGATCTTTTAAAGCGTCATTAAATGTTTTTTTAGGCGTGTGATGGTGTGTTATCAAAAAGCAAAATTAATTTGCCAACTATTCTGGCCCACGGTGGTCGATTGACGATCAAAGAATGGTTCAAACTGATTACCTTTATTTGTTGTCAGTAGCGAAGACTATTAACCCCTTCACGACCAGTGACGTATATGCGTTCGTCAAGCTAGACCCTCTGTCCAATACCATGACGAACTTGTGTTCGTCATTTTCAGTTATTAACTGTATTAACTAAATGAAAACGTGGTTTTTAAGGAATGAAACAATAAACTCATCTGGGACAGTTTATTCTTTTATGGGTCCATTTTCCTGTCGATAGATGGAACCATTGCGTTTATTTCCTGATTGCTTATTTCAACATTGTTGTACATCGTATTTGCACAGTTTTTACATTGTTTTTGCTCCTTTTTCGTAAAAAATGGATGATGATGATTATGTCGATGCAAGTAGTGATGTAGAAAATCATTCGTAAAAAATGAACGTGTGTAATTAATTTATTATTCCTTCTGTTCCAAATTGCATGCTCATTTTTCCATAAATATTTAGTGCGATAAGAGACCTATAATTTCCAACACAGGGAATATCAATTTTCTTACAAAATTGTACATAAAAATTTTCTTACAGAAATTGTACATGACGAACGCACGTTCGTTACTGGTTTGTCAGATAGTATCTAAAATCTGGTCCTGAGAGGTATCCTTCAAAATTTAGGGTGGTCGTGAAGAGGTTAAGGGTATCCAATCACACTTGACCATAGCCAAAAATCTACAGTCAAAATGATTATTAATGCCAAATGAAGAAGTTTCTATACATGAAATGAGATGAGGAACATTTTCTTTCGCTAACAGGGTTCTTTCCTGGCCTTTTTGAAGGGACGCGCCGCCTAATTGGTTTCGATGACCACCCAGTTGAATACACTAAAAACCGCATAATGCTGTTTCAGGGTGTCTACAGACTTTTTAGTGGCTTTTGTGAATGTCTGAAAAAATTTCTGACCTAATTTAACACTTTAACTACGCCAGTGGGATCTATTGGACCCCAGACGGTAATCCGTTAGAGACAATGATGTTGTTTGACCACAGATGGTGACACCGTACTGAGTAATCTTTGTTCCACATGTAATCTCTCTGATGCCACCATTTTTGAGCTTGAATTGCAAGAATACGCCACCAACAGTGCCTTTGGGGTCCCCTAAACCCCACCAACTGTTTAATGTAACAATATTTTGTAATTACACGTGGCTTTTATTTGTCGTTTTTCTTCAACACTAAGTCGAAAACGCCCACTTGGTGAAAATGAGTTGAAAAGGGTGCTGAATACTTTCTCTGAGTTATACAAAGTGACGTTTCAGACGATAAAGAAAGCAAGGAGGAATATATTCCAAGTGAACAGTACACAGATTCAAAAGCTGAAATCGCCAGCAGTGAGAGCGATGACGAACGTAATATGCTAAGTAAGAATAACTGCTCTAAAATAAATGATAGAACTCAAAAGGCACAACAATGTACAACAGGCAGGGTTCATACGCTTTGTTCCATTTAAAATTTCAGACATTTTCCAGGCCTTTCCAGAAATATTTTATTCCTTTTTCAGGCCAAAAATTATCACTATTAAACACTTTACATAAAATGTTATAAAAAAACCATCACTCAAATTTTGTTTGTTTTACTTTAAATTTTACATTTTTTGAATACTCTTGGTTTCTGTATTAATGCTAGAAAAAAATTTCTTGCTTCTAGTCACTTTCTTACATCTAGTAGTATGGCTACGTGATGCAGATGCCACAAACTGGTCTTTCCTAGGCAGATTCTTTTTTCCCCAAGCTGGTGCATAAGAGGCCAAGGGGTCGGCCCAGAACCAGGTACTAGACTACATGGAGAATCTGAGTTCGAGTCACTTGGCTATTACCATTGAGGACATGCGCCTGATGGCGGAAGATAGCTAGCGCTGGAGATCCTCCATAGGGCAGTTGCCCCCACGACCCTAATGAATAAGCGGGTTTGAAAAGTACACGTATAAAAAATAAAATCAAGAAACAGCGTTACGTTTGAAGAATTTCTACAAGGTCATCTGCCGAACTCTTTCTTGTTTAATTGAAGACTTTCTATTTGTTTGTGCCTACGCTTGCCATTAAAATCTCTGTTCTCTTCATAAACCCGATGGATTTTCATGAATTCTGGAGCTAAATGAAATTTCCTTTTCAATAGAATATGAATGTACAGAGATTGTAAAACGGATTACTATTTGAAGGAAATTCAATGCAGTGTACACAAGAGAAGTGGACCTAAGTGAACTTTGTTCAAGCACTAACCTAACTCCAAAACTTTGCTCAAGCACTAACCTAACACTATACCACTCCAAAACCATGGGACCATAGTGAACATTAATCAAAGTGAGTAACTTACAAAACTATTTCTCGTCATATAGCGATTAGATAATACATAATCGACATTATAATACTATCCATATTATTAAAAGTGTAAGTCATAAACTACAATATACCAGAGTATTAGATTTTATCAATATGACATGCCAAATAAAATGGCAGATTCCATCTAAAACAGACAACAAAATATTACCGTATTTAAGTATTAAATATTAAGGAAGGCGGCTGGGTGGGGGTTTATTTTTTATGTTTACTTAAGGATTTTAATCATATTTTGCAGGGTGAGAGTACATATTTAGTAGATAAAATAACTGTCTCCAATATCTCTATAGGTGCTTTCGTTGCAGAGTTATAGACCAACGTTTTCAAAATTCCAGTACGGATTATGAGAAAACTATTAGAGATGGAATAATTTGGCCTACACCACTGAAAAGAGCAGCTCGTTTTCTTTAAGAATACCCATTTTTTTGCTATATTTTCTCTAGAACATTTTTATTCATAACTTTTAACATAGGTACCCCAAAAATGCAGGGTAGGGGGGATGGTTGTGAGCATAGAATTTCTAAGCTAATTAACATATAATAAAACCCAAGGTTATATGCATCATTCAGCTTCCCATCTTTCCAAAATGCCCAAATTTATCAAAATCTATGCAGTAGAAGCAGAGAAAATGATCCCTGAAGTTAAAAATTTTGTAGTAAACACAAAGCCGAAAACACAAAGGGGAAAATTTTCAACCGCTATCGTGAAAACGCATTTTTAAAAAACGGTTATATCTTCAGATCTAATGATCAGATTTGATTGAAATTTTCCATGATGATTATACGCGACATGAGTGTTTGAATTATATCCAGTTTAATCCTTTAGCCCCATTTTAGCTGCAAATGAAAGAAAAATTCCGTTTGAGAGCTAGTGAAAGCTAAAAAAGAAGAGCTCCGCCCATGTCCGCCATTGCCACTGTAGAGCTGTTAGCCAATCAGGAGCCTGGTAATCACCACGTGATCGGGGAAAGCCAATCGTTGCCCGAGATGCATATCCTTTGTAGTTAGGCAATTCTTTCATCATAATACAAAAGCACACTATTTACGTATTTGATTGGCCCCCATAAAACCTACGGTACCTTGAAGAGGACGGGCCTCTCTTTCAAATAAAAAAAAAGATGGCGCCGATACGCGCATTTTTCAGTGAGTTATCGCAGAGCGAAAAACACATGTTTTGTGCGGTTTTTCGCGTAATGGCAGCTGTTTTTTGTTTTTTGGACTGAAATTGAAGGTGGGGAGGTTATAAAACTATCTTTTTACTATAATAATAATGAAATTTTAATAAAACACTCATGCATATCGATAGTAGAGATGCTAAAGAAAATAATTTTCGAATTTTTGCTCTAAAATTCGATTTTTCACCCCACATCCTTTCTTAAATCATTAATAAAAAGTTATTATCAATTTCTTTCTTCCCCGATGGTTAGGTGACTTTTGAGTGTAGAGCCTGCCTTTCTTGTAGACCACAGTGAAATTCAATTTGCCGGCAACAACCAGCAGCCATTTGAGTTAATA
Organism: Rhysida immarginata; assembly: GCA_023313115.1. Lineage (NCBI taxonomy): Eukaryota > Metazoa > Arthropoda > Chilopoda > Scolopendromorpha > Scolopendridae > Rhysida > Rhysida immarginata. The sequence goes on from JAHWFO010023306.1 coordinate 2,967,233, forward strand.
CAAACACTATTATTAATCCTTTCTGTAAAGTGGCGATTATTTCAAATTCTCTTTAGTGTAGCTGTTTCAGATAATTAAACAAAGAATTTGAATTTCTATCATTATAAGAATAATATACGTAGGACACAAGCATATTCAAATAAACCTTTGATTTTTTTGTTTTGTCTCCCCCTCCCCATTCAAATGCATTGTTTACAAAATAACACTTCTGAAAAACTAAGTAACAATGATGAAGCTTGCGTGTGGAGAGGGAGGGGGGGACAAAATGAAATTTGAAACAATTTTTCCAGTGTCTACAAAGAAATTCCAGTAGAAAAGCTAATTTTATACAGTTATTCCAGGCCTTGAAAACCTTTTACTAAAATTCCACGCTTTTCCAGGAATTCAACACCACAGTACGAACCCTGAATGGGGAATAGGTGCACAGGATGCTGCCAAATATATTCCAGTTGATCAACATGGTCTCGCTATCTGGGAATTATTTTTCACTCCAGCCATGTTAGACTCATTTTGCTGTACACAAAAGAAAAAATCAAACTGATGAGAGACAATGCAAACAACCTTATCCTGCTTCACGAAGGATCTGGACATGTAAGTACTGAGGGCTGCTATTGGCCAATTGTATTTGTCTGGAGTACCTAAATCCGGAAATGAAGATGTTACAGGAATTTTTGTACCGATGGTACTGGAAGGGACATTTTCAGAGGCACTATGAGTGTTGACAGATTCCTGTTCATCACAGAATGCCTTAGGTTCGATGGTGCAGGGACCAGAGATGTTCATAAACAAACATATAGGCTTAGCCCCCATTCAAGGATTTTGGGACGCACTGGGAAGGAGCAGAGTTGAGGAATCTGAAATGTGATCATCTGCCCTAAGAACTACAAGCACTGGTAAGAACATTCCACCTTGTGCCATCTGAAGCAGCTGCTATCGGACTGGAAATGATAGTAAAGGGGAGATATGCACTGTGGCCAAGGAAACAAGACAGAAAATCAAAATATTTTTGCTTCTGTGCTAACAAGGGAACCCCACATAGCCTAACCGCTTTAACAATGGAGTCATTGTATGGCTCTATGTATGCTGAAATTTTTTCGTTTTCACGGTTTATTTTGAAAGAAACACAATATCGCACTCTATTTTGCAAGCATCTATAGTAGCTTCAGATGAGTAACATATTTCAATTTCATGTTCGAGGGATTCCCTTGTAAGTGTAAGAAGAACATTTGTCTTCAGGAACATGCTAAATTGAGCACTTTAAACTGTTTAATAAAAATTTTAATTAAAGAATACATATGGGGTTTACTGGAATCCGCCAGCATCTTAGTGTAGTATATTCTCACCGGCTTAGTTAGGGGTTAATTATTTTTAATGCCAAAAAACCTTTTCCCAGACTGGTGTGACCAGATTTTCACCATGACCAAATTTTAATTCCGCAACTCGGAATTTTCGTGACCCATTCTCCAATTTCGCTATTTTTTGGGACTTTCGCGACGTGTAGACACCCCGTTTTCTTATTTGTGAGTCCACCAATCAACAATGACCTCCAATTAGGATTTGCATGATTGGTGGACCAGCCGTTCTGGTTACTATAAATTCCCTGTCATATTCACTTCACCTCTATAGCCGTTTGCCTCCGATGATGGTTGAATACCGAAATGCAATACCAAAACGCGTAAGGCTTTTTATTGAAAGATTTCGCTATATGGAGGTAGAAAAAGCATTAAATCAATATGATTTTTGCCGGGACCACTTATTTCCGTTTAACAATTTGTTTTCCCTACCGTAAATTTGCAACTGTAAATTACGAATATTGTAAATTGCAGAATAAAATGTTCATTTTTTGTTTTCACACTTCTTTTGGACAAAAATAGAATATTATTGTTTCTGCGTTTTGCTACGATCGCAAATTGCTTATCTTTTGTCTTTGAGTTGTATTTCA
>JAHWFO010023306.1:2969274-2996229 GCA_023313115.1 Rhysida immarginata
CCTTTGGATTTTTTGAAAATTTTTTTTTTTAGATTCAAGCATTGTCACCGACTTTACGTGAAGATCGGACTAGTGGAAGGGGTTGAAATATTGATCACCACAAGATTTCATCCATCAAACATGGCCCAAATGGCGAAAGTTATATAAGCGTTGTAAAAAACAAGCTCGGGGGAAAATTACTTCCACTATTTCGTCAAAACAGATACAACTAGGACAAAAATAACACTCAATCAAATTATAAAACCTACGATAGAAAATAAAAAAATAAGCCTACTCAAGAATAGCAATATAGTGTTTCTGTAAAAGCTGCTTAAAATAACAAGACGAAGCACATTTTGGGATTTTACACTGAAAAATCACTGATCTTATTTCATACGGCAAATCGTTCCAAACGGAGATGCAATATATGGAAAACATGTAGATTTAAAAGAAATCTTCTTGCAGGGTACCACAAAAAAAATCTCCGAGTTTGTTGAACATTGGTACTAGACGCAAACCAGGCCTAACAAACGCTGCAGGATGGGTGCCATTGCCTATCGCCTCCATCAACACGGATGAAAGGGCCACTTTATTAATAAAGGTAAGGGTGGGTAAGTTGTACTGTATACAAACATTCGTCACGAAATCTAGTCTTTTCAATTTAAAGGCGGTCCTAATCAGGCGATTGTAGGCAACCTTGTCTCTTCAAATTGGCTGTAGAGGTCGATGACCAAAATGTTGCCCCATATCAATTTTTGGTACTATAACAGCATTTATATATTGACATATTTGAGTAATGGTCAAAATGGATCTCAATCTCTTCATTAAGTAGTTCCTACGATGCAACTTAGTTATAATGTTGTCTCCTTAGTCATTGAACCTTAGACCGGGATCAAAAGTAATACCAAGGATCTTGATGGGAATTTGGTTTGTCCCGTCTTTAAGGCCTATCAAGATATGAGTTTTTGAGGAGTTAAGGCTGAGGCATCTACAATTGTACCATTGAGACATATAGGACAAGTCTTGTCGAAGTAGATCTATCACCTTGTCTTGATCTTGAGGTGTAAATGTGGTGAACAAAAAATTATCATCGACATAACTTAATATATTACAGTTAAACCAGTGACTAAATAGAGAAGCTGTAGAAACAGCATACAGGAGGGAACCTAGGCAACACCACCTAGACAGAAGGTCTGCACACAGAAATGTCATACATTGTTACATCATCATCAAAGGGCCAAATTTAGACCTTATTATTGGTAGAAATACGATTAACAATAGCCGCTTTTGTGTGATGTAACAATATATGATGTTTCTGTGCGCAGGCCTTCTGTCTAGGTGATGTTGACCTAGGCCTGAACCCTGCACAATGCCTAGTAAAGTCAAGGGATTTAAACTGATAATATTAGTGCGGTCCCTCAAGCAGATCCATATATCCTTTTGAGACACCTAAGGTTTCCAAGTCAAAGAGAAGCTGGGCTTTAGAAACCGTATCAAATGCCTTTGAGATGTCTGTTTGGGCAACAATGAGTTTTAGACCCTGGTCATAAGCTTCGATAGCAGTTAGTAAAATACGGATGGGGATCCAGATTGTTTTATAGCCTGGTTTACTTCCTTTCTGATGGGGAGGAATTTGGGTCCATAAGTATTCAGTTAATGGGTAGAAAATGACGTTCTCGACTATCTTGGACAAAGGATTTAATACCGAAATTGGAAATAACGTTCATATTTCCTTTTTTAAAGATAGGTTTTATGCGGGCTATTTTTAAAGCTCGTGGGAATTTCTTCGTAATAACAATCAGAGTACATAATTTGTAGATTATTAAATAGCCAGTTATATTGATTCGTCATATATTTTGAATAAGAAAATTTAAAAAAAAAAAAAAAAAAAGTTTCAAAAGAAATAAACAGTATGACAGATATAAATTTAAGTAAATAATATCTGAATGCCTTGGATCCCAATCTTCATATAAATGAGTAGGCCTTCACAAACCAGGGTGTTTTTATCATGTACTTTTTTAATAAACTTGTATGCATATATACATATTTCAAGTGCTCTGGAAACTGCAGTTTCAGGTGCGATCCTAGCTGACAGAATTACATATGTGGAAACAAATTTTCTACTCCTTATATTGAAATAAACAAGCACGGCCGACCCGAGGACAAACTGTGTGGCCTCAAAGCAGTGTTGCTAGACCAAAAACAAATTTCCCACTAAAATCACACTAGTGAGTTCTATTGTTCTAATTTAATATTTACTGGAGTTTTGCAAAATTTTCGTGATCCAAAACCAGTGATCTAACAACACTGCTCACAAGGCCCTGCGCTTCTGAATCCGTGCCTTGATTTTCCACAATACAAATATTTATGAATATAGGCCCCACGAGAGCATTTTGCATTATGCACCAGGCTCCAAATATTTTGCATGAGGCTTTCAGGGTTCATTCGAGACTTGAAAAAGGGCACTTAATTTTCAAAAAATGTTTTGTTTTTTTTTATTAAAAATGCATTATTCTTTTTTGAAGTTCCTTAACCCTTTACACGATTTTTAGATTTTTTTTGTGGGCATATTTTCGGATATTGGGGCACGTGATCAGGATCAAAGGGCAGCGGGGTGGAAATTTTTCATCAAAAGGGCAAACGGGGGTGGCGTGTCCCGTAAACCCTGCCTAAAAGGAACCCTGGGCCTTGCTTTTTCTTGGACCTTAACATTATCCCCTTGTCTCATTTAGTTTTAATTTTACTTAGAAAAAAACCTTAGAAAAAGTTGGAACATGCCTTATTTCCACATCCTTGTAATTTTTGCTTATCCCCCCCCCCCCCCCCCCATTTTTCACGAGTCCTTATACACATGAATATGGCAACCAGTTGGTTCTCTGAGACCAAGAGCATCTTACATTATAAGAAAGCCAGCAACCTGTCCATCCCTTTCTTTGTCTCATGCGATATTAAAAACTTTTTTTTTTCCTTGGTTGGTTGCAATAAGAAAACTGGCAGATGATAAAATTCAGAGCAGTGCATGGAGAAAAATTGCAATTATTTAAAAGACAACTTTGTAAATGGGGAAGTATTTAAAAAGGTGCAGTTTTGATCTGTTACAAAGATTTGTTAAACTTTATAGGGACTGTTATCTTTCCTATAGCAACAACACCTGCACCTCAGCGCTCTCGACCACCAAGCCAGCTAGGAATGATCATGAAAATTTTAATTACTTCCAAGGCATGTTAGTCAAATTGCTGTTCCTCCATCTTTTCCTCTTTCATAAAAATTGCCTCTTTTAAAAATAAACTTGTAACCCAATCGGCATCGTTTTCATCACGCTAAGACATTCTTGAAGTAAGAATAATGATTTATTACTCAAACAATAGGAGCTATTATCTGCTAAAATTAATCGATTTCAAGCAAAATAATTGAAATAAAATTACGAGAACAAAGCATTCTATGGGGAGTAGGCCTCCAGTCTTTACGCCCAATAGCAGCAGCCCAAGCTCTCCGGCAGGTATCGTCTTTTGGCAAACTAAACATACGAACCTGCGAAAGCACAACACGAGCCTGGGTTGTTATTAATAAGGGGTCATTCACAAAATATGTTCACTTTATGGGGAGAAAGGGGATTTCGAAACTATGACACAAGGGAACAGTAAAATGGGGGCGGGGGTAAAAGTATGAACATTTGCTTATATGTTCTTTATTATTAAAAAAAAAAAAAAAATCACCACCTGATTATGCACGAGGTCGTGGTTTCTTTATATGTGAAAAGATTTCCTCTTTTAGAGGGGCAGCGGTGGCACTGACTCAACCATTCAGAAAAACTGAATGTGGTATGAATTCTGTGAAGGCAAAAGCACGTACCATGCACAGGCATAATATTAGAGTTAGGCACAGTTTGAACCTGCACAATGGCATACCTGAGACGTGTGATCAATGGTAGACAACTAAGGAGTTGTTGTGGCTTGTGATGATGTCATAACCACCAACCAATCGGACTGCAGCAGCAGTTGCTTGCTGTGCCGCTTTATTTCGTGAAACATAACATTTGCAGCTATCATCAACTTTCTGCAGCTTTTCCACGGTGCCACTGCCACTAACTTTTTAATTAAAGTCCACATGCAGGAAATATTTTGATTAACCTAACATCCTGCATACAGCCCCGACATCTCCAGGGTTCGTACACTTTCCTCATGAAAAAAATAAACACCACCAAAAAAATTTTAAGCACCTCTAGTGCAATTAATTTATGTATTAGCAGATACGTCTGACGCAATAGGCAAAGTTTAAAATAAACAGAGAAAGACAAAAAAAAAAAAAATTTAACATTTTATAACACATTTACATATATGAGGTAGGTTCAAAAAGTTCCCGAACTTTGCTTTGGAAAAAAAGAGGAAAGAATTTTCAAATTCATGTTATTCTTCTAAACTAAGCTGCCACTTTATTAGGTACACTTCACAAAATAAGCAAATTAAGTGACTGACTGGTTTGCATGTCACATTACCATAAAGCCACTTTTCTACTGTTAGTTAAGCTTGAACCCATAGCAAAAAGGGGGATACCAGTGATCTAACCGACTTGAGCGTGGCATGGTGGTAGGTGCAAGATGGGCTTGAATAAGCATTTCAGAAATGGTGACTCTCCTAAATTTTTCACATACCATAGAAGGGTTTATCAAGAGTGGGTCAAAGATCATAAAACATGTAGCCATTGTGACTCCTGTGGACGGAAAACCCTTGTTGATGAAAGAGGCCACAATAGAATGTCAAGACGTGTGTGAGAAACCAGAAAGTCAACAACCGTACAAATGACTGCTCATTACAACTCAGGTAGCCAGAAGACAATATCAGAACAGACAACTAGTCGCACCTTAGCTCGAATGGGTTGTTAAAGCCAAATACCATCTCGGACCAATGCTGTCAGAGAAGAAAGCACGCCTAATATGGGCACAGCAGCACAAGGACTGGAACATTGAGGATTGGAAAAAGATTGCCTGGTCAGACAAATCGCGGTACCTGCTGCATCATGTTTATGGAAGGCTTATAATATGGCAAAACCAATATAAAGCCAAGGACCCCTGAAGTCTGGAGCTGACTTTGCAAGGTGCTGAAGGCGGAGGAATGTTTTTTAGCATGAATTGGATCGTTAAGAAATAAGAACTGGAGTTAATTCTCCGAACATAAAGTCAAATATTATTTGAAAAAATGGAAGGAAAAATTCTGCGACCTGGATTCGAACTAGGAACCACGAGTATCCGCTCGACGCCTCTACCAATCGGGCTATCACAAACACAGTACAGCAACCCTGTCTTCAAATGCCTTGAAAGACTGCAAAGCAGTCAAGATGAAAGACTCAATTGATAAGGGCTGGCACCCGCCTTACATATCGGGAATTCTTCCTATCCAAACCATCAGAAATTTAATGAACACAGACGAGAAATTAATAAATAAGAACTGGAGTTAATTTCCAAACATAAGGTCAGATATTATTTGAAAAAAGGGAAGGAAAAATTCTACGACTTCGATTTGAACCAGGAACCATGAGTATCATGCTCTTGATGGTTTGAATGGGAAGAATTCCCAATCTGTGAGCCAGGTGCCAGCCCACTTGGTAGAAGTGCCGAGCATGATACTCATGGTTCCAGGTTCGAATCCAGGTCGCACAATCTTTCCTTCCATTTTTTTTCAAATAATATCTGATCTTATGTTTGGAGAATTAAGTCCTATTGGACTATCTCGAGCTTGAGGTCAACACCACCTAGAGAACACCCTAGAGGACAGGTTGTTCTCTAGGAGGCACTGCTTAGACACCAAAGGTCTATCTGCAATTTCAAAATCCATACCCATTTTTTGTGAAAATACCTAGATTTTTGTGAAAACTATAAACAAAAAATATAAAACACTGAAGTTAATTTTAAAAAAATCTTTTTTATTATTTGAATCGATATTATTACGCTGATAAATGCCTATTTTTGAAGGTAATACGTTGATAAACACGAGTTAAAATTTTGTGAAATTACTGTTTCCAATCCAAGTAATTTTGTGAAGATACAGTTTCCCCTTAAAATAATTTTGTGAAGGTACCTATAAACAGCATCAAATTAGCCCTAGATAGATCCCTGGACACAATAGATAAACAGCATGGCATTGGTTTTGCTTTACGTTTCTTTAAGTACTTTTTAAGGCCTTAAAAAAGGGTTTCAAAAATGAGCACTTTTTAAGGTTTTTAAGCACCGTACGAACCCTGATCTCCCCATGTGACTCCCGTATCTTCGGCTCCTTAAAAAATCACTGAAAGCTCGTCAATTCGCCAGTGACAAGTGCAGGACACCATGGAAAAATGGATCCGTACGAAACCCAGGAGTTTCTATATTGTAGCCCTGAATGTGTAGGCATCACTTTACGCATTAACTGTAGTTAAAATATTCATTAAATATAATTATACGCTCCTTTTCATTTGGGCACACCTTATGTTTTGATTATACAACCATGCTCTCAGAAAAAATCATGAATGTAATATGAGAGAAACGCTGTGTCTACCATGTCTCTGTCTCTCCCTGACCAGCACATGACATTTCTATCAGAACCATGAGCCTCAAGTATCAAATAGATTCGGAGAACACGTTGCTGGGGCCTTAAGGGGTGTGTTTCGATAGACTCAAGGAACCTCGCGATAGTAGGATTTTCTCTAATCGATAGAAGAAAAAGGTATTAGGCGATGGAAGAATATTGTTCTATAGAAGGTATGTCGATGATACGTTTATTTATGATGAAAAAAGTTTTGCCCACGACCTACTGGATGGATTCAACAATATCCATTGAATAAGAAGAAAACATGGGCATCAACTTCTTGAACATCCACATCACAAGGAACACCTTAGCTTACTAACTACACTTGGTGTACACAGTGTCCACCACTGCAAATATAATTCCTTATGATTCGAACCACCCAATGCAGCATAAAACAACGACGATAAGACAGATTCCGAATAAATCTCTCATGCCCGATCACAAAGGACACCAAGAAAAGAAACTGCCACAACATTCAAGTTAGCCAGAAGTAATAAACTTCCCATTCACCATCACTAAGTCCATACTGAGCGAAGTTAGGAAAACAGTGCGGCAACCCAATTCTCAGGTGGAAAGGAAAACGGATTTTGCCACATTCACCTATCTTGGACAGAGGACCCACCGAATTGCCAGGATATTCCGGGACTAGGGATCTCATTCAGGACTAAAGACAACACCGATTTCTACTAAACCCACGACAACAGGATGGCAAACTGGACATCTACAAAGGCTCTGAAACTCGCATGCCCTGAACGTGGTGTCCACTACGTCGGGACGACTGGTCGATCATTTCACGAGTGATTCCGGGAACATTTCACTAAAGATCATAAAGTCTGTCTACGCTGGCCATCTGATTAGTGACAAACATCTGGACATCGACAAATGCATGAGCATCTTGTGGAAAGCCAAGGAGACAGAGAGAAGATATGGATACATAAGAGATGGAAATTAGGAAGCACCACCAGAATGATAAAGAAAAATCGCTTAACAACCAGATCTCCTTTGCAAAGGACGACCTCATAGAATTTCTTAATGAACTCTGACCAAAACCTCAACCAGATGACGTCAACACACCCGCTACTAGGTCCGTTTATTTTATTTTTCTTTTAGTTCTTCTTTTTCTTTTCCAGGGTGTCTACAGATTTTGTGAAAATCAATTTAGTGACTTTTTAATGACTTTTATGAAAGTCTTAAAAATTCCTGACCTAATTTAACCCTTAACTATGCCAGAGGGGTCTACTGGATCCCAGACGGTAATCCGTTAGAGACAGTGCTTTTGTTTGAGCACAAATGGTGACACCTTACTGAGTAATCTTTGTTCCACATGTAATCACTCTGAGGCCGCCATTTTTGAGCTTGAATTGCAAGAATACGCCACCAACAGTACCTTTGGGCCCCCTAAACCCCACTGACTGTTTAATGTAACAATATTTTGTAATTAAATGCAACTTTTATTTGTTGTTTTTCTTCAACAATGAGTTGAAAACGCCCACTTAGTGAAAATGAGTTGAAAAGGGTGCTGAATACTTTCTCTGAGATATACAAAGTGATGTTTCAGAAGATAAAGAAAGCAAGGAGGAATATATTCTAAGTGAACAGTACATAGATTCAAATGCTGAAATCGCCAGCAGTGAGAGTAAGGATGAAGTAAGAATAACTGCTCTAAAATAAATGGTCTGCAACTGCACAACAATGTACAACAGGGAACAAGTGTACAGGGTGGTGCCAAATACATTCCAGTTGACCAACATGGTCTTGCTTTCTGGGAATTATTATTCACTCCAGCCATGTTAGACTCAATCTTGCTGCACACAAACGAAAAAATCAAACTGATGAGAGACAAATGCAAACAACCTTATCCTGCCTTCACAAAGGACCTGGACATGAAAGGACTGAGGGTTGCTATTGGTCAATTGTATTTGTCTGGAGTATATACATCCTAAAATGAAGATGTTACAGGAATTTTTGCACCAATAGTACTGGAAGGGACATTTTCAGAGCCTCTACAATTGTTGACAGGTTCCTGTTCATCACAGACTACCTTAGATTTGATGGCACAGGGACCAGAAACGTTCATAAACAAACAGATAGTTAGCCCCCATTCAAGAATTCTGGGACGCACTGGGAAGGAGCAGAGTTGAGGAATCTGAAATGCGATCATCTGCCCCACGAACTATAAGCACTGGTAAAAACATTCCACCCTGTGCCCTGGTGCTACTAGACTGGAAATGGTAGTAAAAGGGAGATAAGAACTATGGCCAAGGAAATGAGACAGAAAAACAAAATATTGCTGTGCTAAGTATCAGAAGAATATTTGTCTTCAAGAATATGCTAAATTGTTGTGTACAAAATGTTTTCAGTAAAACTTGAGCACTTTAAAACTGTTTAATAAAAATTTTCTTTAAAGAATACATATGGGGTTTACTGGACCCTACCAGCATCTTAGTGTAGTATATTCCCACCGGCGTAGTTAAAGGTTAATTATTTTTATCGCCAAAAAACCTTTTTAAGCATTTTTCCCAGGCTGGAGTGACCAGATTTTCACCATGACCAAATTTTAATTCCCCCACTCGGAATTTTCGTGACCATTTTCAAATTTCGTTACTTTTTCGGGACTTTTTGGACCCGTAGACACCTCGTTTTCTTTTTTGTGAGTCCACCAATCAAACTGACCTCTGATTCGCATGATTGGTGGACCAGCTGCAGGGTTGCCAACTTGGGGGGGATTCGCCCTAGATTTAGGGGAAATAAAAATTTTAAGGGGGATAATTGGGGGGGGGGGGGAAATTTTGGGGATAAGGGTTAGAAATATTAGCTTAATTTGAATTTTTCACCGTCGGTTGTCGATTCGATAGTCGTGTGACATGCGTCAATTACTAGAAATTGTACTTTGTTCTAATCACACTCCCTCCACATAGCCAGGAGATCCCACAGATGTGGAGATACAGCGATGATATGATTGTTTCCCCAGCGCAAACTACAGATGGCGCCACGGTCAGAACAGGCTTATCTTATCTTATCTGGTACAGGTTTGGTTGGTTTGTTTGGTATTAACGTCCTTTTCAACTGCCATGGTCATTTCAGGACGGCGTTATAGGGGCCGCAAATTTTGCCTCGCAAGGGTTCTTTAACGTGCAGCCGGCAAACGACTACACGGGACCAACGGCTTTACTTCCCTTCCGAAGGAAGTGCGTGATCTCAGGATTTTCCCCCTGAAAAAATCCTCGTCGTCCTCGGCCGGGGTCGAACCCGCGTACTCGGGCATCAGAGGCGACCACGCAACCCCTGAGCCACCGAGGCCGATATATCTGGTACAGAGGGTAGATTATCGCAAGCACCTACTCCTGCGAGGGAGTTTTGCGCCATCCCATTAAAAACGACTGCTACGAGATGACAGTAGCAGTCGGGACCGACGGCTTAACGTGCCCTCCGAAGCACGGGGGGTTTCATGATGGAAAAGCTGCTGGGGATAAACGAACCAGAGGCTGTCACCAACTGCTGGAACACCAGCTATGGTCAATCGGCAAATGTCAGACCAAGGTCCCCCAACAGCCGCGCCCCAAATAGCTGTCCCGCCAGCGGTGGCCCTCAAGCCCAGGCCGTCACCCAACCAGCAGCTGGCCGCGCCTGAAGTTGCTGAACTCCATCGATTGGCAAGCCAACCGACGAGACAACCAGGCCACGGCCACCCCCCAGAACAGGCTTCAGCCAATGACCTATTAGAGTCTTGGCAATGCAATTAGGCTTTTCTCCTGCAGAAATTTCCAAAATTGAGATCCAGTGGGCTAATTTAAACAATAAACAGTGTGCAAGTGTAGATACTGCAGAAAAGTTTTGGGCCTCAGCAAGCCACCAAAGATTCAGTGAATTGTCTAAGTTGGCTATGAAATCCTTGTGTTTACCAATCAGCAATGCTGCTGTAGAAAGAGCGTTTTCAGAATACGACTTGGTAAAAACAAAGATAAAAAACAAAGTTTCACTTGAAGTTGTTCAATCAGTGATGAGCATAAGGTACCAACTTAAATGACAAGGAATTAATTGTGTTCTGTCTGAACCAACTACACCCATGTACCAAAAATTCAATCAGACAATGTACGATCACAAACTGAATGCCATGGACGCTGACTGTTTAGAAAATGTACTGGAAACACTAAATATTTAGGCTTAAATTGTCTTGTATTTTTTCATATAAATAAAATGAAATTAAAAAATACTATTTTCTTTTTAATTCTGGAATTTGGGGGGATATTTAGGGGGTTTTCAAAAATTTTGGTGGAATGTGGGCGGGGGGGACAACACCTGGGGGAAGAATGAGGAAAAAAGTTGGCAAGCCTGACCGGTTAAGCCCCATTTGGTCGCCTCCCTTTTGGACGCTTCCCATTTGGTCGTCCTCCCATTTGATCGCCTGTTCTTTATTCAGCCCATAGGGCCTTGATGAGCCACGGTAATAAAATGTATTTTTCTGCATGTGTTACTTAATTACATGTTGATGCCTTATTATTAGAAGTAAAGTAACTAATTGCACCATACAATTTAATACAGTACAAAGGAAAGAAACTGGAAATGTTTACATAATCCTACATCTGTCAAATTATTTTATCATGTTACAATATTGACTTTTAAAAAAGGTGTATTTATTTCATTTACATTCATTTTACAATCAATGAAAAGCATAAATTAGGCCAGTTTCATGGCATAACCGACAGCATCCATGAACATTTTCAAGTCTTCGGAATTCTGTGGGTTTTGCAAGACTGTGTTTGTTAGAGTTTGGATTTTAAGGTTCAGTCGCATATATTTTGCTGAAGGTATAGGAAAATTACCTCCAGCACCCAAAAGAAAAAGCTCATTTTCTTCCGTTTCTTGCATGTTTTTAATGACCTGTATCAGTTTATAAAGTTTCGGAATGAGCAGAAAAAACCCTTGAAAACGTGATCACCGTTTTGGTAACTGGGCCACCCATTGGATCAAACTAGATTCACCAATGGGGCCCCTGTCCGAATTTAACAGTAACTGCTTATCCGTTTTATTTATAGCCACGCTTTCTTGATTTTATCCGTTTACTTGGAAATTGCTGAAAAAATTCAGCCAAAAGGTCAAATTTGAAAGTAGGTCAAATCTAGAACTTGGAAATGGTTTTAATTTACTTCTTAAATTAAATTAACCATATTGAATTCTTTTTGAATTTTTTATATTAAAAATACCATATTTTTTCTCAATGAAAATGAGGAATAAATATGATATTTTGATATTAAATGGTTTTTATTTTAAATATTATTAATTAATAATTTGGCTTTATTAGTATTTATTTAAATACAGTTAGTTAATAGAAAATCTTAGAGGATGCAAGCGACGAAATGGGAGGCGATCAAATGGACCAGGTCAAACGTCCAAATGGGAGGCAACCAAATGGCGTCCAAAAGGGAGGCGACCAAATGGGGCTTCACTCCCTGACCAGCCGTTCCGATTACTATAAAGTCCCTGTCATGTTCACTTCACCTTTGTAGCCGTTTGCCTCTGATGATGGTGCAATTAACAAAATGTGTAAGGCTTAATAAATAGTTTGCCGTACCACTCTACCTGATCATCTTCCTTTATTTATACTTTCTCGTGATACAGGACAGATGGGACATCATGAAATTAAATATTATGGTTAGAAATCATTGGTGCACGTGTTTTGCAATGCACATAATGTCATTCGCGAGACTGTGCATAATTTAGAATCAAATTGCACATACCATCCTTTCTTTCCACCTTGGCTCGTGCAAGATCCGTGACTCTATCGAAATACACACAAGGTTGCCAATTTTTTTGGTTTTGATTATTTTTTAAAGATAATAAGCAATTCTAAACCATTACAAGCCACATAGTAAATAAATATAAAGTAGACATTAAAATTTCATTAATTAGCAAATAAAAAAACCAAAAACAACCATCTGCAAAGTTTTTTCATATAATTAAATCAAGAATTTTACACATTTGAACTGCTATAGAACCCCATATAGAACATAATCATGTTTTGACGCCATTGAAAAAAAAACAACTTTAAAAAAAAAAACCATATGATTAATCACTGACAATTGTGAGTGATGCTGCGTTGGCGTTCTAGAAATGGTATGAAAGCTGAATCCGGACTTCGCTAATCTGACTTCTAATTCTATTGCATTTTGATCATCATGTAGTGACGAATGTATTTCCTTAATTTATATTCATTATAATTAAAAAGGATTAATTAAAAAGCATTTTTTTAATTTCGCTTTTGCTTGCTTTTTTTTTTTTTTTTTTCGATCGCCTTATCTCTAAACTTCAAAAATAAATATATAAAAAAGTCAAGTACCTTTCTCTCTGAAGAGATCTTTCAGGTCTTGCCATTTCATGTCGAAGGGGATATTGGCTACGTAGACCCGGCAGTTGGACGGCGCTCTGCCACCCTTTTCCCGATCGCCGCCACGACGGGAATCTCGGTCCCTGTCTCGGTCCCGGTTGCGACGTTGGCCATCACGAAATCTCTCCCGCGATTCCCTTTCTTTACCAACTGGAGATCTCGAACGAGAACGATCCCTGAAATAACACGCAAAAAAACAACATTATAACGACCACAAAACAAAGGCTGACGCCGCCGCATTTCTAAACACGCACACAAAACGTCCAAATACAATTTCAGGCTCAACTTGTTGGATTAGCTAGGCTCCAAATGTTTTATGGCTCACGCATTCTCAACAATCGAAACGATTCTAAGTCGGGTAGTGGTTTTTTCATAAAATAATAAAACGATAAAATAAATTAAGACTAAACAACGATGATGATGATGATGACGAGTAAACATGCGAATCGGTTTCTAGCTAAAAATGGCGACGAGACATTAGAGCTTTCTTGGGCGTTTTATGTGGTTTTTGTTTGATTGTAATATTATGTCCTTTCAAACACTTATTTTCTAAATTTCTAAACAGTATCGAGATTACCATACCTCCTCATGTCTTCTGATTTTAAATCAACGCTTCCGTTTTCCGTCATGGTTAATATGGGTTAAGGATGCGATTGAACACAGTAACCAGCATGAAAACAAAGAAAAATGGCGGAGGTAGTTCCCACGGTGCTTTGCGGCGATGGCTTTCCCGGCGAAAGCTTTCCCGCAGAAAATTCGCCGCCACTCTTTGAAAATTTCCTCCTCCTGATTAGAGCATGGTCAAACCTACAGAGATTTCAAAAAATACATTCGTTTTGATGTTAAAATTCATTTGCAGCTAAGTCCATATCACTGAGAGCTTTTTATGTTTATTTCCTCGTGTAATTAAAAAAATTCTCGAGTTTCATTATTGACATTGTTACCATTGTGATATTGTTGTTGTCTTCATATACTCCTGACACTTAATTAATGTGATTTTTATATAAGAAAAAAATAATAATGATTTATAATAGAATAAAAACCAAAGATACTATTAATGAGAAGAACGAAGGTTTTCTTTTATTTTCGTAATTAATCCCCCCCCCCCCAGATAATATTAAAGAATAAATAAAATTACTATAACAGCTTATAACAATGCACTCTTGTCAGGGCATCTAAGATATTCATTTACCCCTGATAATGCTCTCTATACAATTTTTTTTTTGTATTTATTTATATAAATGTATACTACGAGGGGCTTTCAAATTTGACCTGGACATTTTTTTTAAAAATCAGGAAACTACAAAAAAAAAAAAACGCCAGTTATTTCTCAAAGAACTCTCCTTGCTTCTCCACACATTTTTTCCAGCGTTCTGGGAGCATCTGGATACCAGTTCTGTAGAAATTTTCAGGCTGATGTCGAAACTACGTCAGGACAGCCTTTTTCACTTCCTCATTGGAGCCAAACCTCTACCCTCCCAAGAACACTTTCAATGGTCCAAAAAGGCGATAGTCGCAACGGGAGAGATCCAGGCTGTATGGAGGATGTGGTAAGATGTCCCATTGTTGGGATGGCAACTACCACCTGTCAGGCAAATGCAGCACCACTCATCCAGCTGTCATGACAACCGATTGTTTGTTTTAAACAAATCGGCAGACAGCAATGTGTAAACGATTAATCATCAAGTATCTCCACAACGATCCCTTCGAAGAGAAGAAAGCATCTGAAATTCATCAGAGACTTCAAAGACAGTTCACCGAGTCATATTTGTCTCGATCATCTGTCTTCGCTTGATGCCAAAAGTTTGAAGGAAGGCGAGAATCCACCGGCAATGAACCTCATAAGGCAAGGCCAGCAACTGCTGTCCATGATGGCATCATCACACGAACAAATGAGCTGATGAATAAGGGATAACAGGTGGATTCATGTCCGAGAATTGGCTTCAATACTGAACATCAGCACTGGCAGTGTGGAGACCATCATCCACGATAAGCTGAAATTCAACAAGATCTAGATGGGTCCCTAAGCAACTCTCCGAGGATTACAAAAAAACCCGGTTGGAAATCTGTTCCATGCTGCTGCAACGATAGGACTGAAAGAATGTCAAACTATAAATGCACCCTACTACTGTGACATTGAAATAAAGTCAATATACCCGCTTAAGGAGAATAAGTTAGTTCTGCTGTCCTGTCCAAAAATAAAAATTTGGGAGAAAAAAAAAACCCTTATCGTTTAGTTTATTTTTGAGAGCAACTGAAATTCAACTCATTCTATCGACGATATCCTTCTGAATTTTTCATTCCATCGGCGAAGAAATCGAGCATCTGTTGCCGGCACAAATGATCCACTGTTGCTTTCGCCTTTTCATTAAGAAATCGGTTTCCATAGGCTCGACTCCGTCGGATGGCACTTAAAATCGGTGCTATGGGAACCAGCCTTCTATGGGAAAAACTGGGTTTACTTGTATGACGGTTACCCTTCAGATGTTCCAGGCTTGTTATTCCTGGATTAGTGTTTTTCACACTACTTGCCCACCTTTTGACAGTATTCACATCCATACATGAGTTGCCGTCAGGGCCGGATTAAGAGCCATAGAGACCCCAACGAGATAGAATACAGACCCCAACGAGATAAGCTTGTATTCTATCTCGTTCAGAGACCCTAAGCACTTAGAAGGTTTAGGTACCCCGTTACGGTATTGGCCAAAAAGTAAGGTACCCAGTATTTCTCCTCGTATTTAAGTATTGAACTATTTAAATTGACATCAACTTTCTTGATGTTATTTTATGACTGGCTTTACACTAAGAAACAAAACAACAGAGACAAATTTCTATTCTTTTATAGTGAAGAAAAATTAAACGGTTCCCTGAAGAAAGCGCACATGAAAATTGCGCACAAAAAAAAGCGTACACGGAAAATTGCGCGCAGGAAAAATGCGCACACATTCAACGCAATGAGCTAAAGTGATGAGACCTTTATTCATAATGAAATAACAACAGCAACAACAAAAATAAAATGAATATTAATTGAATTGAATGATATAATTATTAATATGTACGATCTCTCTCAAACGGGGTTAATGAAAAAAAAAAACAAAAGTAAATAGACAGGATTTTAACTACTTATTAGGTTAAAAAATACATTTTTCATAAGCATAATTGCGGCTATTGTTTTGTGAGAACTGAAAAAAATTAAAAACGTTACTAAAATTAATATTGGGTTTAATACTAAAGAAATTGGGTTTGTCACAGGTTCGACTGCAACAATCGACCTGTTTCCATGTATATATCGACACGTATATTGCCAATTTTGTAAACAATTCCCATTTCATTCAAATTTCATTACAAACTTTTTGCCTTTACATAAAAGATTTACATTGATAACTTCTGTTAGCTAAATCATATAAAATAATTTTCAACACAAATACAGTATTTTTAAAAGAGCTTAAATTTTTTTTTCTAACTATTAATTTTCATCTATAATCTATTTGCGGCATAGTTCATGATCGTAAACCATATCTCAAATGACGTAATAAATTTTGCTAGTTTCAAATGTTTATGGAAAAATTTTCAAATATGCTAGTTTCTCAAATATCAATTCTTTATGGAAAAATTTTTTTCAATTTTTTAACTTTCCAGTAATTTTAGATAACTCAACGATCAATAAATATATTAATATCGTTGGCAGACCTGTGCGATTTTTTTTTTTTTTTTTTTTTTTTTGAATCAGTATCATCAATTCGTGTTCCATTCCGCGATTCCAATTTTTATTTGTAAATGTATGTGCGTATTTTCACTCTTTAATTTTATCAGTGAAATTTGGTTAACATTCTCCCAAACAAAACTAGCAATATCTATGTTAACATTTGTATAAGAAAATAAATATATCCAGACATTCTAGACTAAATTCTCTGTAAGATTGATCATATATATTTTCCTCGTGCAATCACTAAGGATATTTACGATTTTTTGTTTTGCATTCCTCAAACAGAAACATTAAAATGAAGATATTTCAAATGCAGTTTAATTTAAAATAAGTACCGTATGGACTTTTATTATCGAGCTGTAAATAACCTTTAAAACGATATATTACATAAACATATCAGATGGTAAAAAATAATAATGATTTTTCTAAAACAAAAGGGCGCCAATTTGATGACACCATCACGCCTACAGTATCTGCCACGCACTGCAGAGTGACACCATCGAAGCCTATTTTTTCATCGACCTATACTCTCTTATATTATTGGCTATATGCAAGAATGTGTTATGGAAGGGCTCTAATATAAATAGATGTTTTAAATTATTATATTAAATTATTATAAGATGATTAAAATACAAAGAACACTGGAATTTAACATGATTAAAGTAGAAAAAAATTATACAAAAGAACTGTAAATAAAATTATACAAAAGGATTGCAAATAAATTACACAAAAGGATAAATTATGCAAACTTAAAGTCATAGTGATGGAAATCGAACAAAATAATTAATTACAATAAACAGAATTCTAAATTTAAGGATTTGTACACGATAATGTAAAATTAAAAGGGAGAAAATTGTAAAGACAGGATAGGAAAATTGCAAATTGTAAGGGATTGATACAAATCTTAAAGTGAAATGTGAAAGAAAAGTTAATCAAGTATTTACTACAAAGCTACAGTTGACTGTAAAGGTAAAAGATAATAAAGCATTTACAAAGAAAGAGAATACATTGGAATTATAACAAATCGGCAGCTGATGAAAGAATATCATGCATGTCGAATTGGTTTGTGAATTAATTAGGAGGTTAGGCTTCTGGCGTTTAGCTTTGAAAATTTCTATTGCTTCAAGGGTAGACCTCTTGCTGGAGTCTTTGGAAATGTGGATGACTGACAAAGAATTTTCTCGTTGTCCTAGGAAATATCCTTTTTCTGAGTTGGGCAGCGTATTGCGATTTCTTATCCTTCTTAGCGAAGGATGACTCGTGTTCTTTGTATCTCATGGATAAGTTTCGGGAAGTTAATCCGATATAGAAGCAGTCACACTGTTTTCAACCGGTACACTCCCTCTTGGGCATAAATATTGTTGTTGGAATTTGAAAGGGGCGGAGGGTTTAAGGATCTACGGCATGATATGGGAGTTTTGAAGGAGACGTGGAGATTGAATGAGGATAGGAACTTGGACAAGCGATAGCAGCACGGGTTAAGGAAGGTTAAGGATACCCACTTATTCGTATCGGGATTAGGAATTGCAAAATGGGATAATATACGTCTTCTTGAACGTATGCGGTTGGAGATAGTAGACGGGGGGAAACCATTAGTGGAAACAAGGTACCGTATGTTATGGAATTCATTTGTTCTGTTGGATGGGCTAAGAGGAAGTTTAAGAGCTCTATCAATAAAAATCGGAGCGAGGCTAGCTTATGAGATGTAGGATGTGAAGAGGTAGAGTGAATTAGGTTAGAGGAAGTAGTGGCTTTACGATAGACGTTGAACGAGACGCGGTTGAGGAGTGGGTCACGGGTTATGATGACATCGAAGAAAGGGATAGAATATTTAGCCTCGGATTCGGAGGTGAATTCTATATACGGAGAGAAAGACGAGTTGAAGAGAGAAGTTATAGCAGTGGAAAAAGTGTAGGCGGAGATATAAATGATAAGGATCGACATACCTATGGACTTTTAGCTGGCAACTATAAAACTCGCAGGTATCTTCTTGCTCTGAAACCATTCCATTGTAGTGATGAATGGCATAGCGCGTTATCTTGTTGAAAGCTCCGATTTCGGCCTCCAATTATTGATCAAAAGGCACCAAATAAATGTCAAACATTGCTTGGTACTTTCATGAATACATTCTACCATCCACAAAGGCCAGCTCCACTTTTCCTTTAGAACTGAAGGCGCGGCCGCCCGCCCTCCCCAACCTTCTCCTTGGATGCGTTTCTGGAAAAATTTTCTGAGGCTCTTTCTTGAGTTCGTGCCAATTGTAATTCCAGTTGACTGGCCCTTCCAAATTAAATTCGTCTCATCACGAAAAAATCCACAGAAGACCGTTCCTGCGTCCTTAACATGTAGTTCCTTGCAAATTCAAGGCGGTCCTTAAGGATTCACAGAATTCTTGTGTCGTCTTGAAGAGGTGATTTCTGCCTAATCTTCTGCCGTTTTATTTGAAAACAGTTGTATAAATACCTGCTGATGATCCTTCATGAAATAGTTGTACTAGTGGTTTGCTTAATAGAAGCAGCTGAAATCTCTTCATTGCTTGTAAGTCTTAACCCTCGACAGTGATTCTAGGGATAAGAACAGGAAGCCTTCCAAAACTCTTCTTAGTGCCATACTTTTGGGGATTATTAATGAAATTCGACATTTCACAGACAAATCTTCCATCAGACGTACAATTTCAGCAATTTTCACCATTTTTGAAGTGAATTTTTACAAAATGTACGCGATGCTCTATTGTGTAATTTTGCATTATTTAACTTAAATGTTTAATAATGACAGCATATAAAAATCTCTACTCTGGTTGTACCACGAAAAAAACGACGGCAAATTCAAAATGTCAGTTCATTTTGGGACACCCTTAAGGTTCATATCTGTTCCATTTCACAACTGATAACGATTTTCCACGTCCCATTTGATTTCTAACTGATAATAAATAACAAGTTTGCTAAAAGGTATTTCACTAAGTACATGTAGTTTATACATTTGTCAGAAACAAAATACAAACGAAGTTAAAAAAAAAAATTAAAAAAAAAACGGGGAGAAAGAAGATTATCACATCTTCCAGTAATCCGGGAAAGAGACGCTGCTGATGTCTTCAAAATTTATGTCAAGAATGTGCCTTGGTTTTCGATACTTCATATCCATTGAGTTCTTCAGTATTCCAGTCACTAGATCATTGTCATGAATCTTTATCTTCTGCACCATAATCAAAAGGAGATCCTGTATAAACTTTCCGATGTGGGTTATGTCTAAATCCGAGTGGATGGATTGGTTTTTCACAGTCCTTCTGTCAAGCTGGGCAATGGTCCTCAGGGTAACATTCTGGAATGACTGTAGAGGAGTATGGTCCGAATAACCGACTTGTACAGAAGTAACTTATTGTCGATGCTGAGGAGAGC
The DNA here is from genome assembly GCA_023313115.1 of Rhysida immarginata. NCBI lineage: Eukaryota > Metazoa > Arthropoda > Chilopoda > Scolopendromorpha > Scolopendridae > Rhysida > Rhysida immarginata. Next base: position 2,989,300 of record JAHWFO010023306.1, read on the forward strand.
TATGAGACTGTACTTAGCCCTCTTCGCTTTGTTCAGAGCGTAGGTCAAGTGACGATTCCAAGAGAGTCTTGAGTCGATGATAACGCCAAGGTACTTGTAGTTGTCTACCCAGTCCAGTTTCTTATTGAATAGAACAAGAGAATCTGGGGGACGCTTGAACTTTCTGTTGAAGTACATAGCCTTGCACTTTCCGACATTAAGGTTCAGCTTCCAGCAGTTAAACCAGTCTTCGAACATCTTCAAGGCGTGCTGCAGACGAGTGATAACGTGACCCGGCTTGTGTGCCCATATCATAATGGCAGTATCGTCAGCATAGAAATATAGATTACAATTTTTAGGGTTCGGGAAATCATGCACAAAATAATTAAATAGCACGGGCCCGAGGACAGAATCTTGAGGGACACCGGCCTTTACAACACGGGGCGTGGATGGATTTTCACCAACTTTAGCTTGGTATGACCTGTTAGTGAGAAAGGATTTCACCATCAAAATCAAATCAGGAGGAAACCCTTCTCTAATCATCTTGTAGACAAGGCCCCCCATGCCACGCTTGGTCAAAAGCTTTACTGACATCGAGGAATACCACTCCGCAGTGCCTGGAAAGGTTCAAGGGGGTGCTCAGGTCTTCTACGAGCTTCCATATCTGCATCTGACAAGAGTGGGCGGCACGAAAGCCAAACTGATCTTTCCGAAGAAGATCATTGGCGAGACAGTGGTCTTAGAATCTGACGAGAATTGTTTTCTCCAAAACTTTAGACATTGAGGGGAGCAGACTAATAGGTCGGTAGCTCGAGGGAATTGCTGGATTTTGTCCCTGCTTGGGGATACTCAAGACAATAGATTGTTTCCAAGATGCAGGGAAGTAGGAAAATTTCCAGTAGTCGCTAATGATATTGGTGAGAAAGTCAATAAAGTTCTTTGGGAGATTCATAAGGGCGTTATTGCTCACCTTGTCTCTTCCTGGGGCCTTCTTCTTTTTCAGTTTACTTATGATGGTGGCGATCTCTCCGGCCTCGATGTTGTTCTTCGTTAAATGCTGCGGGATTTCATCAAAGTTGACAAGACAATCTTCCACACGCTGAGACATGATTTGACTCTAGGGATTGTTGTTGATAGGAGTAACAAATTGCATTTCCAGTGAATCTGCAATGACTTGGGCCTTGTCCTGATCAGTTTGCACATAGTCACTGATTGTAACATAAACAGAGCGGGTATTTATAGAGAATTACGGCCAATAATAAAAAGGGACAGACGCACTCTAACCGAAAAATTCAATGATTGATTGTTTTACCTGCTGAATGATGAGAGCTTCGCCCTCGAAAAGCGCTTACAGGATAAGGTCGTATTTTTCCTTTTTTATTTTTGTTGTGGTTAAAGAGTCTTTTATTTATTTTGTCTTATTAATTTTATGCACATTCCTTTCCCTTTTTATTTTTTCTGGTGTTTCACAATTTTTGTTTAACTCTGATTTTATAATCTTTTTGCCAACTCCCGGAAAAAAGTATTTTATGAAATTCATTAGCAATTTATGAGATAATCGGATTAATCTTTGTTTGTTATAATAAGAAGTAGCTTAGAACCATAAAAATAGCTTGCGGAAATAGCTGGTATGAGATATGCCCTTTAGTGACATGAATTTATAACTGCAATTCCTATTCACTACCACAGAATAAGAATAACAGAAGCAAGGCTTTTTCTATACTCGTATGGTTTTCCATTGTAAGCGATGGTAGTGAGCAAGGATAATAAAATAACAAGGATTGCTTATGCGGGTAAATTGACATGATTGGCTGGTGCAGATGACGTCACTCCTAGACCTTGCTTCAAAGGAAAAGCATAGGAACACAGCAACAATTAACATATTCTTTTTATTTATTTGAAAGTTTTGATAAAATTTATGATATATTATCGCAAAATATTACATATAATTATGGATATGATTGATCTGATATATTAATAAGTTATTTATATTTTTTTCATACCCTTTTTATTAATTCAAAATTAGCTTAATTCATAAACTGAAAATGTCGTTTTTATTGTAATGCAAAAACTTAAAGGATCTGTGCACTTTATTTTTATAAGTAGGCCTCGGATTTGCATATAATGCATATTTTTACTCGAACTAGTAATTCACTCAAATGATGTTTTTAATTGAATACTTGAAAAATGTCAATACTGGAAAGAAAAAAAAGGAGCGGGGCCTACATAAATATGCTTAAAAAATGAAAAAAATACTGACACGACTCTTAATAAAGTGTTGATCCAAAAACATAAATTTATGAAATGTAAGTTTATGATGATACATTTTCTACAGTGATTCTTTTAAATTTAACACATTACTGGAAAATAAATGGCCAATCTATTCGGAAAAATCAACTGAACCACAGATAAACTAGTAGCAGGTTATTGCATTTTATTTGTAATTAGGGTTCGGATTTAAATGCGCTAAAAAGTGCAAAAGTATGCGCAAATATGGTATATACTTTAAAAAAAAAATCCGCCAAAATATGCAGTAAAAACTTACCTGTTTAGCAGCAAATACATGGATAAAAATGAACAGTAGTTGGAAGCAACATCCCTTCAAAAATATGCGCTAAAGTCAGAAATATACATTTTTATGTACAATAAAACTTAAGCTAGAAGGCCCAGAAGGGGCTAAAAGTGCTTAAAAACATCATTTGAGCGATTTACTAGTTCGGGAAAATATATGCATTATATGCAAATCCGAAGCCTACTTATAAAAGTAAGGTGCACAGATCTTTTAAGTTTTCGCATTAAATTCAATTACTTAATGCAGACAAATGTTCTCATTTTCCTAAACATCGAGAGGGGTTGGGTGCTCACTCAAAAAACGTTTACTTGACTTATGGTTGGGGGGGGGGGGTACTTTGCACATTTCGCTACATCGATGCTAGTGTCTGATATTAAAAATTTAAGTACCGATATTATTTAATTTTGAATCACTCTTCTTTAACATTTTTCGAGGTGGTAGTCTCCCGCTGGTAGACCTAACAAGTCGCATTGAAGATCTCGCTGGAAGTACGTCTGCTCCACTGTATTCAGTGTAATCATGGCATGATTTCAGATTGAATTTTTTAATGCTTTTAAATTTGTTCACCCAAAATTTTCAACATTTATCTTTTGGAAATGTCAAATATTTTGTACGTTGCGAGTTTTGGTTTTTCTAAGTAGTTATTAAATTATATTATACGCGGCAGCAGAACAGCGTATTCCAAGCATTTCTCCTGCGCTGCCCGCTCGTCGGGTCTAGGAGTGACGTCACAGTTAGTTAGTTTGCAAATTTTCTCGCTAGATGGTAGCATCGCATAAGCAATCCTTGAGTAGTGAGTAGTGAGCAAATGCTCATTTGCTGGTGGCACCCTACAACGGATGTGATGTTAAAATACGAGCAACCGCTCATTTATCCGATGTGTTACTATGAGTTTGTCTCGTTTACCTGTCTCTTTTTTTATTTTATGTCGATTTTTAATTTTTTTTAATTAAGTAAAACACACGTTTGCTCTAAAATGAATAAAAATAAATGTCACTGTAGGATGAGTAGTTTTATGTAGGATTACATGTTAAATTCAATAATAAAAATTCACCTCAATTTGAATTTAAAAATTAAAAAAAAAAAAAAAAAATTAAAAAAAAGATTTTTTGAAAATTAAACAAAATTATATTAACCTGAATTAGCATGGGAGATTCCTAAAGTTATTTTAAATACAATTCCACCCCAATTCCAACAATTTACAATTTAAATTCATTTATAAATTTTAAATGTACATATAGATGTAAAAATCTAAATGTAAAAACTTCTTTATATTCTGAATATTCAAATATGAAACTGTACCTATAGAGATTTCAGGTATGGGTCACTTTCAAATATATCCTACTTTTTTTTTTGAGATAAGAATGATTCAGATTTTATTTTCAGTGAGTATTATTTTATTTTCAAATTTCCACGTCTTGAATCCTACATCCTTTTTTTTACAATTAACAATTAGGGATACATATTTATTTCAATGGCTTGTGTCATTTATATATATCAATCAAATATATATACAGTATATCAATTAATAAACATGGCTTGTGCTTCTCACTTACCTTTCTTCATCCTTCGGAAATCTAAATAAACTTCTAGTATAATTTCATGTTATTATTGCATCCAATGGCTGCACAAAAATGCCCTGTTGGTTTGGGACCCAATTTTTACATGAAGAAAAAAATTCATTCATCAAAGAAAACAAAACCCGAGGCTAAAGTTAAAAACATCGGCCTCGATGGCTCAGCGGTTTGCGTGATCGCCTCTGATGCCCGAGTACGCGGGTTCGATCCCGGCCGAGGACGACGAGGATTTTTCAGGGGGAAATCCTGAGATCACGCACTTCCTTCGGAAGGGAAAGTAAAGCCGTTCGTACCGTATAGTCGTTTGCCGGCTGCACGTTAAAGAACCCTTGCGAGGCAAAATTTGCGGCCCCTATAGCGCCGTCCTGAAATGACCATAGCAGTTGAAAGGACGTTAATACCAAACAAACCAAACCTAAAGTTAAAATTGTTAGTGCGAGATTCTGATATAAAATTTTTCAGACATCATTCCACAAGAGAGAAAAAAAACACAGCACAAATGAACGAAGGCAACTCTTTAATTTTCATTACATGCTAATATTTTTTAAAAGATAAATACCATCAAAAAATCTTTTGGTCTTTGTATTTAACTTCAAATGAATTATAATATAAATTCTTGCAATAAATACGGTAGTAGAGAGTAAAAGCTGACTAATTTCGCTTTTATTGCTAGCTTCATCAAAGTGGCAAGAATGGGAAAAATAACACCAAGAACAGATGAAGGGGGAGTACCTTCATCTGTTTTGATAACACTTATGTTCAAAATTTGTATACAAGTTGTTAGTTTTCATCTACTTTGATAAAATTAGAAATAAATGCGAACCTAGTCAACTTTTATTCATACGATGTAATGCAAAGCCTCTAAAATCCGAAAGGTGCTTTATGCTATCTGTGTGGGGAAACGTCTCTGTCTGTGTGTCTGTCTGTGTGTCTGTCTGTGTGTCTGTCTGTCTGTCTGTACCTCTAACTCTAACTCCTCCGAGGCAATGAAAAATTTTCAAAATCTGATTTCGTCAGTCGATGAATACGGTTCATGGCACGAACCAATCACAAATATTATCTAGTTCAGTACATTGGCACGTGCACAAATGGTACCTCTATTTTCCCGCCAAGCAATTTTCAATGGGAAGATATATTAAGTAATATATCAAACAAATCGTGATGACGAGATAGAAGCGGTTATTCATTACCATTTTCGTCAGTCGATGAATATGGTACATGGCACGAACCAATCACAAATGCTATCTAAATCAGTTCAATAGCACGTGCACAAATGGTACCTTCACGACCCCACCTAGCAATTTTCAATGGAGAGATATACAGTATTAAGTAATATATCAAACAAATCGTAATGACGAGACAGAAGCAGATAAATTAGTATTTTCGCCAACTGATAAATATGGTTGTAATCGAAACAATGGCATGTGCTCTAATGGTACCCATATGACACCCTCAAAAATTTTCAATGATAAGATTTGGCATGTAATATATCAAACGACTTCGAATGAGGTGTCATGGATGAATATAACGTAAAATTAATGATAGTCGAAATTGGTTTCAAGGAACCTCGTTTAGTGGAACCACGATGGTTCATTGGAACTTTCAATGCTAAAATATGGCATGCAATATATCAAACGACTTGGAATGATGTGCCTTGAATGAATATAACGTAAAATTAATGATAGTCCAAATTGGTTTCAAGAAACCTGGTTTAGTGGAACCATTATGGTTCATTGGAACTTTAAATGCTAAAATATGGCATGCAATATATCAAACGACTTGGAATGATGTGTCATGAATGAATATAACGTAAAATTAATGATAGTTGAAATTGGTTCAAAAGTACGTGGTTTAATGGTATCTTTATGGCCCATTAGAAACTTACAATGTGAACATAGGGCGGTTTAAAAACAGAATTCCGCGAATGGTTTAATTTAACCTTTCGATACTTGGTTATGTCATTCTTTAATGGTTTATTATTGATGTGTTAGCTTAAAAATTTTCCCCAGTCAGTAATATCACAATAAGAAATTTCAATTTACGGTCAATGAACACTGGAACATACGGTAATTAGTAAGTTTTAATGACTTTTTTTTTAATAAAAATACATAACCTTATCTTATCTTGCACTGAGGGTAGATTATCGCAGAACGATAATATGCGGCACTTTCTCCTTCGAGGGAGTTTTGTGCCTAGTGCCATCCCAGTAGCTAACCGCTGCTATAAGATGACAGTAGCAGCCGGGATCGACGGCTTAACGTGCCCTCCGAAGCACGGGGGGGGGGGGGGGGCATGTTGAAAGAGCTGCTGGTGGACGAATAAACCAGTGGCTATCACCAACTGCTGGACATCCAGCATTGGTCACTCAGCAAATGGGTCAGACTAAAGTCCCCCAACAGCTGTGCCCCAAACAGCCGTCCCAGCCACCAGCTAGCCGCGCCTGAAATTGCTTAACTCCATCAATCAGCGAGCCGATCGACGAGACTGACAACCAGGCCACGGCCACCCCCTAACCTTGCTTAAACATAATACTTTTTATTAAAAGCCGCTGCCTAATAATTTATTTTTTATTATTATTCACATTGAATTCTCGAAATATTTTTAAGACCGCTTGTTTTCCATTGGCGTTTTTTTCCATTCACTTTGATTCTGTCCGGTTTTTCAGTTTTCGGTTCTAATTTAATAAGTTCTCTCTACTTAATAATGTCTAAGAGATATAACATGTGGCTCCATCCAGTGTATATTATTAATTTTATTTATTTATTTATTTATTTATTTATTTATTTATTTATTTATTTATTT
>JAHWFO010023306.1:2996239-3160220 GCA_023313115.1 Rhysida immarginata
TTTATTTATTTATTTATTTATTTATTTATTTATTTATTTATTTATTTGTGGAAAAAGAGTTTCATTCTTTTTTTAAATGATTTTTCATCAGCAGTTTCTGGTGAATCTTCTTATCTGTGGAATGAAACTAAGTATAAAATGTTCCTCAGTTAGTTTCATTCCACAGCTTTTCTTTATTGTTTTGTTTAGTATGGTTTCTCGGCCGATGTTGAAATTATTTATTGATAATTTTTTTTTAATTTGCAAATAAGATAACTGTGGGCTGATATCAAATTTTCTGTTATGTTTTCGTGGATGAGAAATTATCAGTTTATAGTTTGATGCGATATGTAAACAAGAAATTAATGGTCCTGTGGAGGGCATAGGTAAGGCAGAAGCCCTGAGATGATCTGAAGAAAAAACCGGACAGAAAGGAAAAAACCGGACAGGTGCCTCAAAAACCGGACACCTGGCCACCCTACTGAGATCATATATTTTTACCGTTTTTTCTGCACTCTTTAACGCCCCAGTTTTTTTAATCAAAAGATTAATTTTCTCAAATGTAGTATTTAGGAAACGTAAAAGAGCTCAATCTTCTTTAGTTTCTCATCATTTCCTATCGAATGACATATGACATGACATTTGTTCTCATAGTTCTAAAGACCAAGTAACTGGCAGCCCCACAACTCCGACCCCAAAGGAACAATTTGGCCCATTTTATAGTAATGTCGATCTGCCCTAGAGGAATCTGCATACCGAATTTCACTCATTTGCATACTTAAATGCCACGTAGACCTTTTGTCCCCTCTAACTCCCACCCCTGTAACTCCGACCCCAGTGCATCAATCAAAATCAAACTAAATAGTGACGTAGGACATGCCTATGGTAAGTCACATTCCGAATTTCAACCTTAGAAAATACGAAGGGGACAGACGGACATTGTGAAACATAAGTGCTTTATTCTTCCGCTACGTAATAAGACATCCCCCCCCCTGTAAAATGCTAAATGTACAAGAATGAGAAACAAATTATCTAAAACGAGACCAATAAAAATTATATAGAAAAAGGGAGTTTGAAAAATTCACTTTTTTTTTTTTTTTAAGTACAAATATGATTGTCTTATGCTTCGCATTTCCTAGCACTAGATTCAATTTATGATTGTGTCCTATTCACTGGCTTCCATGGACATTTGCTGCCAGCTTTTTGCGTTTCCTGATATGCATATTTCATATACAGGGTGTTTTTGAATTGAGTACAGATTGTTTGGGAGATGATAGAAGAGGTTCTTAGAAGTATTTTTTGGTCCCCGCAGCTCCGTTTACTTACAATACTACATTGAACAATCAAATGACACAGGGACGCAGTGTGCGTTGGTAGGCCTAGATTATTTTATTTTTAACAATTAACACAAGCAATCTGCTGTATGACTTTTACAGTAATTGTTCGAAATGACCGCCATTTGCTTCATAGCACAATTCGCAACGCCTTATGATGGATTGATGTACGCGTGGAAACAGTTGATTTGCACGGTCGCTGTCACCTGCTGCCGCGACAATACGAGCCGCCAATTCTTCTTCGGTATCTACGGGTTCGGAGTACACCATTGATTTTATGCTTCCCCATAAAAAAAAATCCATCGGTGTGAGATCTGGCGATCTCGGTGGCCAAGCAACTGGTCCGCCACGACCAATCCAACGACCAGGAAATGTCTCATTTAGGTAATCTCTAACTGCTCTTGTGTAATGCGATAGTGCACCGTCCTGTTGAAACCACATCAAATGTACCGAAGACCAGGGAGCTCCTCCTTCAGGATACCATGGAATCTCCTTGACGAAGTTTGTCCTAAGACTTTTCAAAAAACAAGCACGTGCACCTTGAGATTTCTTTGCAAACAATTACTTTAAAAGTTATTACAGTAGATTGCTTGTGTTAATTGTTAAAAATAAAATAATCTAGACCTACCAACGCACACTGCGTCCCGGTGTCATTTGATTGTTCAATGCAGTATTGTAAGTAAACGGAGCTGCGGGGACCCCATGTTCATATGACAAAAAATACTTCTAAGGAGCTCTTCTATCATCTCCCAAAAAATCTGTACTCAATTCAAAAACACCCTGTATAAGGTAATTTTATAATATGCTGTCTGTCTAAGAAAAGAGTGTGCGCTATAACTTTAAAAAAATGTTTAGTTCCGGAAAATGAGATGGCAAGCTCCAAATAAAACTACATATGCACTGTGACGCTTGCATATTAGTAAGAGGTCCAATCGCCGTCGTTGTTAATAATGGCTTGACATCTCCGGGGCATGCTATCTACTAAGCTGACAGCAAAGTCAAGAGGTAAAGACTTCCAAATCTGTCGAATTTCTCGAGTCAACTGGTTCAAACTCCAGATGCGTTTCATGCAAAGCTTATGCTTCATGTAAGACGATACATTTTTATGCGACTGGCATTAGGTGACTGAGACGGCCAATCTAACTGTGCATTGTCATGTTGTGCCTTCCATTGGATGCACGGTCCACTACAATGTTTGTACTAGTTTATATTTGTCCCTCCGTACACTTTCGAACAGATGATAACAGGCTCTTTTTTGTAGATTTGGGTCATTCTTTGAGCGTTCAGGTTTCCAGTAAGATGCGAAAATTCCCAAATACGTTTTTTGAGAAGCAACCCAGGCATGGACTTCTACAGGATGCTTAAAGGTACGCTGCAAAGTTCTCTTTGTGGGGATGACCATGCTCAACGTGGGGAATCCCGTTATCAAAATGAGGATTCGATATTGCCCCAATGACGATCCATATTTTCCTGCCCCCATTGGATAAGTTTCTTCACGTGGTTTTCAAATAGAAGAGGTTTGTCCGCTAGTTTGATTTTCTCCCTCAAACGACTTCTTATTGTCTCCAAGACAACTTAGTACCTTTACGTCTCAGTTTTCCTGTCCTTCCCACAAGATTATTTGTGAATTCGTCTTGAAGGTCTCTATGACCTGCTTGTCTTATTGCTTAGTGGTCTTTATTTTTACGTCTCGTTCCAGTAGATCATCGAAATTTTTTTAGATCTTCAAAAACCAAAGCTCTTCACACACTTTCTTACAAATGCCGTTGATATTTTTTTATGTTGCATGCGGTGAATGATTGCCCCATTTTCGGACCTTATGCATGCGAATCCAAGAAACCCAACGTTTCGCATATTTTACACTCATTGCTGTTTTATCTTTTTACATTCGAATTAGCTTGCAGTGCGCGGCACAGGACATGATAACCATTGTCGCCACAAACATTTTCCATTCTGTGTCGTCACTAAAGTTATTGGCCACACTTTTTTCTAAGATAAACGATATATTTCTCTATATTTTTTTCAAATACAGTAGGTCCCCGTTAATCCAAAAATCCGGATAATCTGAAGAAGGTTTCTAGAAAAAAACCGTTAGAGAATTTCGACATAACCACGTTATCCATTTCTTTCCAAACTTGTTAAATCTGAATTGAAATAGCAGCTCGCACGTAAAAGATGTTTCGAGTCCAATAATCAAAAACATGTTTATTAATGCGAAATAATGATTGGTCCGGTTATGCAATAACTGTTTATTATGTTGCTTAAGCTTTTCGGTTTACACCATCAACAGAGCAAGATTTTACAAGTATAAATGTGAGTATTTTTTTGAGGGGGAGTTAGTTGTTGGCCTCGGTTCGGGACCTTGTGTCTGATTGGTTAGCAGTGGGTTGGCAGCGAGAAGGGAGAACGGGATAGGGGATGTGGACTTAAGGGACTTAAGTTTATAACATTTGGGCTGGAAATATTGATGATACATGATTATTATTATTTTTTTTTTGTAACATCAATATATATGCAAAGCAATAACGGACCCAACCCTTTCAATGTTTATTAATCTTTATATATAAAAATTCAGGCTCAGGGTGCGTCTGTAAATGTTTTAGAAACTTTTGAATCACTTATCCGATTGAGCTCATATTTGCAACATATATTCCTTCGGTCCAGAGTAAGGTTTACATGTCCCTAAAGTAGGAGGGGGGGGGGTAAAAATCATGGTTTATGTTTGTTTGTTTACTCAAGAGATGGCGCCAAAGTTTATGTTTTCCTTGAAACCGAAACTGGACTAACTGCGCAGAAGCAGGATAGCAAAAAAACTTCCGTTTTCCTCCGGATGTGTATAATGTTTGCACATTTAGGCTAAGGTCAAAAACCCTCACCGGTGAGAGAATGATGACGTAATTTCTCACTGGGCTAACCGTCTCTTTCTCGGTGAGGACGGTGAGACTAACTGGTTAGGCATAGCAGCACTAAAATGACGTTTCTGGCGTTTCTGACCGCGTTAAAATGACGTCACAAATTTCTCACTGGGATTTCTGACCGACCAAGCGCTAACTCTTCTCACCGATTGTTTGCGGGCGAGCTTTATCGTGCTGCAGAAGATGGTCCAAAGCTGCCATTCAGTCCTGGTGTCAACAACAACCCCGGACTCCCTCTCCGACGGGTTCACCCGAGTGGTCACACGCTGGTGCAGTGCGTGAAAAGGGATGGGGATAATGTCGAAAAGTGAACAGTGAATTACATAGAGGACAAATGTAAGTATCAGATACAAAAAGAATTTAGAAAATCGGTTAACAATTATAAAAGTAACAGCCATGGAGGCATTACTTTTCGATCAACCCTCGTATCTTCTCTATAGTTATTGAATTTTCTTTTAAAAACTTAATGAGTTCACATTGAAAGGAATAAAAAACAGCTATAGAATGCGTTGTCCATCTGAAGAACTGTAACATACAAACGGATGTACTGTGGCTTGGAACTCGGACTTTAAAAATTAATATCTTCAAAACGGAGCAAAACACAGCTTTGAATTTTTTGTATTGTTTTTATGAAAGTATGTGTAAGATATTAATAATTTTTTAACGAAAAAAAAATACCCACCTTTTGAGAAATTTGCATAAATACAATATTTTTATTAAATTCAAATATTTGCGCATGCGTAATGTAATTTAAAAATTTCATATAGAATCTACAGTTAAAGAGCTTTCATATGTCACCAATCACATCTTTCTAAGTAAAATACAACAGAAGTTACAGTACTTCATAGATAAGGCCCCCACTCAAATTTCGCAAATTTTAAATGTCCGTAACTTCCATAAAAATAAAAAATAAAAAAAAATAATATTTGGCATTCATTACCAACTCCCTAGGGCAATTGTGTATACCAAATTTCATTAAAATCCGAGAGGTCAGTGCCAGAAGTATAACATTTCTGCCTGAATTGACATGGAATGACCCAACTGCATTGTGCCACGAGTAAAGTTTGGTAGTGGAGGCATAATGGTTTGGAGTTTATTTTCATGGCTCGGCTCGGCCCCTTAATTCTAATAAAGAAGGTTATTCTCAAACTTATTTCCTTGTTTTAGACAATCACATGCTACTGATGAGGGCGTGTTCTTATTTAAACACGATCGTGCGTCCATCATCAAAGTACAGGCTGCGCAGAGCTAGTTTGCTGACACGAATATTGAAGAATTGGGCAGAGTCTAGATCTCAGTTTTATAGAAAACTTATGAGATAAATCAGAACTGAAAACTAGGTCACATTGTCCTATATCATTGACAGAAGTATCACTGCTCTTCTGGAAGAATGGCAATCACTTCAATTAGAACATTTCAAAAATTGGTGGATAAACTTCCTAATACTTTGATCACATAGTAGAATCAAAACTTACATAAGAAGTTAAGTGGATTAAAAATAGCTTCCCAATAATACCAGGAAAGAGCTACGAGAGCCATATTCCTCTTAATTTCCTGATTAAGTACTTCCTTCTCTTCTATTCCTGGTACAGTATAATGTAGAATAATATTCCAACTCGATCCAAAATTATCTAATTAATATTAATATTTTGATAAATGGTCCAAAATTATCTAATTTTTCAAGATAAGAATAACAAAACTCGAAAAATAGAAATGCTTCTTTTTACGATAATGGATAAGTCTACCGAACAATATATTTTTGGCACATTTTCAAGGTTTGTAATCTTATTCTAATATGCGTTATAATATTTCATTCAAATTTTTTACAAAGAAATAAAACAAAACTGTGTCAATCTGTTGCACTCTCATATCTCTTTAAAAAAAATCATTTTAATATTTTATTGTCCAGATAGTTTTTGCTTGTAAACCCGTTTGTATTTTTTTCAAATGTGATATCTATGATTTTCAAAAGATGATTTAAATCGATCGCATGTTGCCAACGATTATAGGAACAGCTGTTGCTTCTTCCTTTTCAGTTGAACTATAGAAACTAGATGTCATAACATTGTTATTCAAAACAGATGAGTTCAACATTGCATTCGAATTGGTTCTCTTCGAGACTGGAATCGCCTGATATTCCTCCAACTTCTTTTTCTCTATCAAAATAACCTCTATACAGTTATCAGGTATGTTATAGGCTAGATAGTTAACAGGTTAAACTCTACAGTCAAGGTTCAGTAATGTTTCAGAATTTGTCAAAATTTTCTCTGCTCCGCGGTTGCACCAAAGCAATAAACAATAATGAAAATGGAAAGTTGATTAATATGGATCAAACGATTCAAGTTTCGCTTTATTCGGAAAAGATGCATCAATGATGACAAACCACTAATTTTAACAGAAGGTGTGACTACCATTGGCACGAATACACTGTTGTATTCTTGAAAAAATGTTTGTTAACATCATCTAGAGAGATTTCCCTTCTTCCCATGCCTCGAGTACATTCTGCGTTGGTTCTTGAAGATTATGATTACAAACGCCTTCCCATGGAATCCCAAACATGTCCTATGGGATACACGTCAGGAGAAGGTCAGTCTATGATCTGAATGTTCCTCAAGTACTGTTTGGTGTAATTTCCAGTTTCATTTGGCGTCATGTTCATAAAGTTCTGATCACAGTGGCGGATTTCTGCACAGGCGCACACATAAATAAATTTTTAATTTCAGCTCTCAAAATTAAAAAAAAATATTTTATTTATCGTATTGAAAAAAATCGGTTTAAATTTGAAAACAATTTTCCTCATGGAAATGACCAAAAAAAGGGGGGGGGGAGGAGGAAAGAGGGGGCAGCTTAAATTCGACGTCGGCATCTATTCGGGTAAGTACTTTCTTAATGTACTGAAGACTATTTAAATCTCCTCTATTATGCCAACAGTTAGCTATACTGGCCCTTTACACTGGTTTTGCCTAATTACTAATTTTCTTTTGGTTTTTGGACACCCAAATTTTTTTCCACTCTTCTTTACATGTTTTCCTAATTAACTGCTTTGTTTCAATGAATAGACATGGCTACACCGCCAGAGGGAAAAAAAAGTTTTCCGTCGCACGCAAATTTAACCCAAGATCACTTTTTTCTTTTATTTTTCTAAAAAACACCATCGGAATGTATTCGGGTGAAAACAATTCAGCAGTATTTAGAGGGGGAACCTCAAAATTGAATTGGGCCTGGGGCCTCTCAAGTACGAAATCCGCCACTGCTTAACCACCTTTTCCACATTCTGGTGACCATTCTTGGACAATGAACAAATTAACCCTATTATCATATGCATCTTATCTAACAGGTACTTCAGGCATTGTGTCTGAGGGTCTATGAAATTAAAATTTGATGTTATGTATTCTATATTGTATTCGATCTTAATTATAAAATACATAGTAATTATATTGTTTAAATTAAAAGGCATTAAATTATTTAGAACGTACTTAAAAAAGTTAACTGAAAGAAAAAATTAATAAGTGCCTAGGGCATACCAAAAACTTAATGCGGCCATGCTCACAATCAGCAATGAATATGAATATGAATTCCTTTTCACCATTTAGTCTATGGCCATTCTGGGAATCGATTTGATCGCTGCAAACTAAAACAAAATTTGTTGCTCAACACCACTGAATCTCGTTTCTCTGGCTCTATATCATGAAAGCCTATGGGGGCTATAGATCATGCAAGTTCTTGCTGTCTGTGGTGTGTATCAAGAAATACATATATGAGAACACGCACTCACAGTCGATATAGATATCCTTTAGAGCATCTTTGGAATGTCACAGGAAGGCGTTTGCAATGAAACCACCTCCAAGCTAGAAAACTTCTACAACTTACACACCGAGTGCTACAAGCATGGAGAGAAATCTCTCCAGAATTCATGTCCATAAAAGAATTTATGTATTCTGTTTAATTGATGAGATCGTCTCTATTTTATATTCGTCGATGTTCTTGGTGTTTGATAATCATGAGACAAATATTAGTAAAAAAGCAAATTATTTGGCAACTGTTATTTAGAAGTGCCTTTTTGTGGTCTTCTTTGATGAGATAAATATTATCATTTATCGTCCACCATTCGAACTGCTGGATTATTTATCCATAGCGACCCATCAGTTGTTTAAATTAGAATATACGCAAAAAATCGCATTGAATTTTCGATATTTTTATGCAGGTGCTTTTACGAGCGTGGATTGAAAAATTTCCCGAATCGCTTCTAAGTAGTAGTTCTCTTTCAAATGTGGTTTTGGCTTCGCCATGACAATAGATTCATAACAATCGATTGCAAACGTCAAATCAATCCCTCAAATAGTAAGGTTTTGATGTGCATATAAGTGATACAACACTTTGTAAGCTTTCAATTATGAAACGACAATCATATTTTCATTTTGAGGGGAAACTGTAACGGAAATCAAACCTTTTTTTTTTGGGGGGGGGGGGGGGGAGTTCGTCACCTTCATTTCCACAGTGATTTTTGGGGTTCGGAATTCAAGCGTGGACGAACGCACACCATCGAAGAACCACATTCACAACAACCAAAAAGGTTACTTACTACACGAGGAATTTTGGATAAAATTAATGATATGGTTTTGACAGAATAAAAGTACGCGAAATTGAGGAAGCCGTGGGCATCTTTAAATTCATGTTTTAAATAAAGGTTTAAAAAATTTATGCAAGATGGGAGCCGCATTTGCTCAATAGGAGGAGCAAAACTAATTCGAGCTCCAATCTCAGCCAAGGATTTTGAATATGTAAGAGGAATCCAATTAATTTCAAGACACGATTCGTGACCATGGATGAGATCTGGGTCAACACCTCCTAGAGAGAAGGCCTGCACACGGAAAGTCATACATTGTTACATCATCATAAAAAGTCATTGCCCCTTTCCTAACACACACTTTTCCATTTGACATGAATAATATTCTCCAATCTGATTTTCTATATCGGCTTATTTTATGGTTTATTCTTGCTCTTTCTTACTTTATATCAAAATTCACTGCATCAGTTGTTCTTATTGCAAATCGATGCTGGTTCCAAAAAATTTGATGTAGAAGTTACTATGATGCTTTCCCATTAACCTTGCTGGGGTGATTTTCGGTGGAAATCATGAAAATTTTGCCAAAAGTGTGCACTAATTGTAAATCAACCCATTTGGGTGATTTTTGGTAGAAATCATGAAAATCTGGCCAAAATTGTGCATGAAACTGTAAATCCACCAATTTGGGTGAAAAGAATTATCAATTCTAAGAAAAATCAGAACAACAGGAATTCTATGTATTATTACGAGTTCAGTTTTGGTTTATAATTCTCAGAGGTGACATCGCCAGGGACTTTATTTAACCTCTTGTTGTCCTGCCTCCATGGATGTCTTGTTGATCCGTTGCTGAGAGGCATACTTCTTTAACTCATTTCTGCAGGTGAGGGGAGATAGTGTATATGACAGTAGGACAAATTTGGATATTGTCTAGGATTTGTCAGTATTTGGAAAAAGTGCTCAAAGACTTGATGAACACGAAACCAAATAGCTTTTTCCGGCATGGCACTATAAATTACACGCGATAAGTCTTGACTCAAAGAGAATATTTGGGTGTTACTTGGTGTTTGCCTTCAGCTAGAATTCTACAAGAATTAATCAATAGCATAACTTGAGACATAAGGAAAACTCTCTCATAATGAGAATTACGGACTCGTTGCTTCAATGTCTTATAAGAGTGTCCTAAGAATTATACGGCTTGATTGATTATAATGGTGGTCACATCACTTTTAAGTTTGGTTGTTTGCTATAGGCAGATTGTTTCTGAATATTATCATTTGATCCTTGTTAGTTGATGAACATCAGCATATTTGATGAATACTCAAGCACTGTTGCTTCATGGAGTAACATTCTCTATTTCCACTGCTGTGTATTGGTTCTTTAATTTGTGGCTATTGTTGCTTGGACGAATTCGAGTCTGCGTTCCTATTTTCAGTCGCTTACCATCTCCTTTGCCCTTTAGGGGGAAAAATACCTAACTGATTAATAATTAACTGCTAGTAACCAAACGCTGTTTATATAGGAAGGAAAAGCCTTTTACCGAAAAAAAAAACAATTTCCTTCCTATTTTTTCATTGTTTTCTTCTGTGAAACTCAGCTCAAGCTAATTAACGTTTAACGGCTGCTGAAAAGAAGAACCACGGTGATATACCAGTAAGAAAAGCAGAATACCCGTAGTCTGCTCAGTACCATTGCGGAACGGTTTTGTGTGGTGCTGAGTGAACTGCGGGTATACTATTGTCTTAAAAAAAGCAAATTTCTGATATTAATTTTATACAATTATTAGACTTCATAAGGTTTTTTCTTTTGTAAATCTGTTTCATTATAGCTGTGAGATGATCTCGTCGGATAATTTTGCATCCTTAATTTAAGTTACTAAAGCCATGAAGATTACATGAAGTATGCCATAAACTCCTGTAAAACGGTCTACATTTTTTTCCACAGGAGAATCCATAAAGCAAAAATCCTACGCAATATACGCAAACACATTTGTTTGATATAAAAAGCTGCTTTCGTTCTATCGGATGGCTTATTTGGCTTTTATGTGCACAATTTCCGGACTGATGTACCACATGTTGCGTGCGCTACATCTCGACACTAGTATCCGGAATTCCGTTCGTTTAAATGCTACAGAGCCAAAAATAATTATCCCACACCATCACTTAAAAAGTTCTATAAGGCAGTGTTTCCAGCAAGAGAAACTTGTATCAAGAAGCTGTCTAATTAAATAAGCGAGTAAATCCGTTCATTATTAAATTTTTAATAATACGGCAGGGATTTTGCAGGTAGAAAGATTATCAATCTGGTTTTGCAAATTTCCAGGTATTAGCTGTTATCGGTGTTTGATATTTCAACTAACCAGTGTGTAAACTAGATACCAGGAAGTCAAAATAAAAAAAACAAACAAACATCGAACATTAATATATTAAATGATAAAGACTATGTTGCCATAATCTACATAAAGATTATGGGGAGAAAATCTGCAAATTCTCATAACATTAAAAATGAGCATGTTTTGGATCTGACTTGGTATGGGGAATTATTTAGTCAAAATAAAAATATTTAATCATTTATACTTCTAATTTATAAATACTGTCGTCATTCTTGCCCTCTCTTTGTTGTCATTATTATTGTTAACTAATTCATTCCCGTTTAAAAAATAAATTACTTATTTGAATTCCCACGATCCACCCGCTACGAAATTATTACTCCAATAACTTTGTGTGGTATTCAAATATTGACAATAAGTGGAAATTAAATACTTTAATTCTTGGAAATATTTTGACCCCTTTATTTAGTTTAGCAGTTAGGTATTAGTTACTTGACTTTAACAATACTTTCAACATTGTTTTTGGTATTGTCGTCAATTCAAATTAAATAATTAGCTCATTGTTGGGTTAGATCATTGTTGCCACTACAAATTTTTCTTTTAATTATATAATAATTTTTCTCCTCCTTTGTTTTCTGCTTATGATAGAGTCCACAAACATAAGCATTTCCATTACATAATACCTGGAATTAAAGGGAGTCTCCGTTATTATCTGACAGTGGAGAGCTAGAGAAATTGGTTCCCAGTACTTAGTAATAAATAAAATTGCTTACTAATGCTCAATATGAATTGACGTGATAAATACACTTCTTAAAAAATACAGATAATGTAATCTGAACCTTTTTTATACTGATATTGAGACATCATAACGGGGCTTGATAGTTTCCCCGGAGATAGATGCCATATATTAAATATTTTATTAAATGTCTAAGAAAACGATGCATGCAATAAATCTTTTTGACAAATATTTTCTACTCGATTTAACACGAATTTGGTTGTAATTCAGTTGCTTAATTTCATTTTCTTAACATATTTTTTATTATTTCTTCTATTTACAAATTAAATGATAAATGAAGTGACATTAACAATCAGATGCAGCCCGAGATCAATTACTTTTTTTTCACACTTGACTTCTCACGTTTCATAAATGTATTTTTTTTAAATACTTTAATTGCTATCGTCATTAAATTCTTCGATTAAATATTTTGCTTTTATGTATTAATATATTTTGCTTTCTTTTGATTTCTTTCTTACCCGTTTAATTTCTTTATCTAACAAAAATCTCTTCACAAGAATATTTTGTAAATATTCTACCAGAACTTATTAAAGATTAAATGCATTAAACTATTATAAAGTTGTAATTCTCATTCATATTAATTATTAAGGGCTTTATTATTATACGCTGATATTATTAATGATATTCCATGATAATTTAAGTATTTGCCTTTTCAGATAATACGAATAATCTTCATTTGCATTGGTTCCGCCCCTTCTACTCAATCATCCAATGAGGTGACCATTTTAATTTAATAACTTTTATCCCCGTATTTTTTTTGCACTAAATATTTCATAAAACAACTTTAAGTTGTGCTTCATTTTCCTTCACTGAATCGAAGTTACAAAGAGCGTAAGTTTAAGCAAGGAAAAAAGAAAAAAAATATTACTTTTTTAAAGTCCAGATTGGATGGCACCTCGTTACAAGGACGTAAACTACTTTTGCGTTATATGAAAGCGGAATAGTGATTATATATTTTTTTAATATATTTTTCTAATTCTTTAGAGTAATTAACAAGCTAAAATGGCATTGAATCAACTGTATCAGAGGCCACTCGTAGTTGCGAAAAATTTAGGTGATTCAATCTTGAGAGCAAAAGTTCTGAAGCCTAGCGTGACATTGAATTTCTCGTCAGCTGCCGTCCCTGAAATCCCGACTCCTATCACAAAACCAGACATCAAATATAATGGAGTAAGTAAATTGCATTCCCTTTTTATTTTGTTAATTCAGTAACTAAAGCAAGGATTATAGTCAGGTAAGGTAATTTTGAAATGCTAAAGAAATTCACTTAAGGCAGAACATAGAACAGAACAAAATAACATAATAACTCGTAAATAATATCAAAAACTTATGAAGGTAGGGTCTTGATAATATATAAGCACATGAGGATAGAGTTAATTAAATTATATTATTTCCAGTAAAAAAAAATATATATAACTTATTATTATTTTTAAAGATAAGTCATTATTCTGCGATTAAAACGTAAAGAAAATTACTTTCTACTTTAAATTACTTAATCAGCATTTAAAGAAAGGTCACCTTGATAAATATATTTGCATCCATATAAATTAATAAAAAAAAAAAAAATGCAGACCATTTCAACTTTAAATACATCCTTAATGATTTTTATTTATATATCCTATTTCCTTATTGCTTATGTAATTTAATCAGCTATTGCATTTATTTTTATTGCAAACTTAAAACGTATTTTATAAAAATAGCAATTTCCATTAGCATCTTGTAAGCTTAAAAATGCTGATTTTTATATTCACTATTCCTATGCATGTAATGGAATGCTCCATCAACATGCCAGACATCATGATGTTGCATCTGTTAAGAGTATTCAGGCACCCCCTTGCTTTATTGTGCTTTTTGTGTTTAATGTTATGACTAGCAAGTGATGATTGCCATTTTTTTTTTTTCCTTTACAATAATATTTTTTTTAAATGAGATACGTACATTAAAAGAGGAAAACTCTTCAGCTTGTTCATTTTTTTCTTTTTTTCCATCTTCAGTTAAGTTATTTTTAGGGCTCTTATCACCACTGATAGAAATAGATATTTTATGGGAGAAAGTGTGATTATAATGAAAGTTGGCACTTTTTAAAGACCTACAGTCCGTCTATTTTATCTCGGTCGCTGAGCCCATACGTTGCCATGGGTAACGGGAGAGGATTAACTCACAGCCTCTATGCCTCTATCCAAGGTTACCATTAATTCATGCTAAACTAATTAAAGGCAAGGTTGCTAAATGGAGTAACCTTGAATCAAAGCTTGTAAATCATGCAGGCTTTGACTCATGTTTTAACCTATTTCACTTTGTTTTGTATCTGGAAATTGTATTACCTACTGTTTTGCTTGGAAGACATGTTTAATGTGCTGTGAATTACTACAACTGTGAATGGAATTTCTGAAACTTGCTAAAAAAAGTTGCTGGCAAGTGGAGGCTAGCGGCTAACGTGATTGGCTGAATCTGAAGAACGACATTTATCGCTCAAACAAGGTCATCCGCCTTCTTATAATAGACAGACTGTAAATAATACTACTGCATAAGTAGTAAACTACATGAAATTCACTGAAAACTGTGGATGAGACTAGACTAAGGGAAATACTGAAGGAAAACACTTTTCCACATAGCTTAATATGGTATTTGCATAGCGTACATTTCAATGATAAAGTAATTTTCTTTGCTGTCTAGTACGCTTTTTATTTTTTAAAGTGAGTTTAATTTATTTAGTGTTCAAACTTCTTTGAAGCACAAGATGTGTATGTAAATTGTTATCATTAGCATCATTTTTTTCAATTACAAGTTGTTTTGTTTTGTTTTTTTAAATTTTATAACCTATCATTCACAATAAAACCGAATTTTCACAATTTCTGTAGTTGCTATTTTATTGGCAAGAAAATTATAATTAGCACTTTGAATTTCAGTTTAATGAGTGTGCACTTTGTATTTGCCCATTTTGTAACACTTCATTTGCAGGTACAGCAGAAATGAATCTGCCAAGAAACAGAAAATTTTATCGTTATACAGTAAAACCTCGTTACAACGTACTTCAAGGGACCTGGAAATTTGTACGTTATTCTGAGGTGTACGTTATACTGAAACTGGGGGGGAGGGGAGGGGGCTTGTGAAAAATGCATATATTCATAGAAAAACATAAGAATACATGAATGCATTTTATTTTATTCAATACAAATACACTATAGGATATACAATATGTAGTGAAATGATGAAATGAAAAATTCCCTGACTTTTCCCGGTTACATTCCCGTACCTATCCCGATCGCATGCGTCAATCGACAATCGAACATGCTAGATTGAGTAGCATGCAGAGATTTCCGGGTTACTGACCAACCAATGAAATGTGAACTCGGCTTAATTAGCCCATTGGCCCAGTTGCAGCTTTCGCATGGGCTGCATTGACCAATCAGTGCAAGACATGTGAACGATGTACGTTGTACTGAAGGGATAATTTAACCAAGGGGATGTAAAATTAGTACATTATTCTGAAATGTACGTTAAAGTGAGGTACGTTATTCTGAAACTTTTTAGCATTAAAATACCTACGTTTGGGACGGGGATTTGAAATTTGTACGTTATTCTGAAATGTACGTTAAAGTGAGGTACGTTGTAACGGGGTTTTACTGTAAATGATTCGTGTGGGCAAATATTCTTGTCTGAACTCTAGAAGACACTTGATCTACCTGGACATTCTTACATGTACTTTCCTTTCGGGTTTGGCATATAATAAAAACAATTTTCATATCTCGGGAAATAGAAAAAAAATTGTAACTTGGTTTATTATAGTAGTCTGGAATCGAACCCGAACTGCATTAAATGTACAGAGAGTCTTTGTACATACGACACAATTGGTTCCTTTGAAGTGTCTCTCAAGTCAAATTTTCATAAGTCAAAGCATTTTTTTTTTTAAAGAATTTCTTTAAGAACTATTTTTCTATTGTATTTTTGTCTTAAGTGCGAAACAAGTGTCTTAATTTGAAGAATGAGTGGGAATTTGCAACGGTCTCGAGTGGGAATCAAAGCTTCTTATGTCAAAGATTCCTGTACAAGATGTCCATGATCCCTGGTTCGAATTCAGGTCTCAGAATTTTCCTTTTTTCATGTAATTTGATGGTCTAAGTTTGAAGCATAGATTCAGTTTTCAACATTGACTTGCAGTTAATCTTCATTAGCTGGCTGATAGTTTTGAAAGAAGAATTTCCAGACTGCAAGCCTGATGTCTGCCCTATCAATAGGCTTCCCTTTTGACTGCTTAGCAGTCTTAGACATTTGGAGACAGCTTTGCTATACCAGTGTCTGCAGTAATCCAGTTGGGAGAGATGACGAGAGATACTCGTGGCCCCAATTGTCAATATCAATTTGCTTGTAGAATGACAACTTCAGGATAATTCTGTTTTCCAGCCAATACCGTATTACTATTCTCTATGCAAACTACATATAAACCCGTCCATTAGTACAACTTTCATAACTTCAGGATAATTCTCTAATATTCTATTTGCTTTTAGAGAATTATCCTTTTTGCTTTGATAAAGGATAGTCTCAATCCGAAACGTCAGCTTTTTATTTTGATTTTTGATTAATTATTTTTGTTTATTTTATCTTATTTTTTATTCATTTTATATTTTTATTAATAACTATTAATTCTTGTAGAATGACACCAATTCTATTGGAAGGGGGATTTTTTCCTATCCCAGATACTAGTACATATATGAGGGTGGGCTGAAAAGTAATGCCTCCATGGCTGTAACTTTTTTATTTTTTAACCGATTTTCAAAATTCTTTTTGTATCTGATACTCACATTTCTCCTCTATGTAATGCACTGTTCACTTTTCGACATAGTCCCCATCCCTTTCCCCTATGCGTTCGGTCTTGGTGTCGATAACAACCCTGGAATTCCTCTCCGACGGGTTCATCCGACTCGTCACACGTTGGTACAATATTATATCTACTTCTGTCTGAACCCCAACAGTGAGCAAGTTGAAACAAGTCTGTGCGTGTTATTTACTACATGTGTCGATGTGACATATAAGAAGTTTCAGCTCTGTGCAACTGTAACAGTGAAAGTGAGAGCATGTAGAGATGTGAGTCAAGCAAGAAATTAGTGGATTTGGGGCAACGGTTGGTGATAAAATTTCTCACAAAGGCCATCTAGGTTTGTGGGTACAAGCAGCTTAATCATCCACCTTATAGCCTGGACCAGGCACCCTCAGATTATTTTCTGTTCAGACACTTGAAAAAAAAAAAAAAATCTCAGGGGCCAGCGTTTTTCGAGTAATGAAGAAGTTAAGGCAGCAGTGAGAACTGGTTTGGAGAGCAGCAGAAAGAATTTTTTTTTCAAAACTGATAACATTGTTGCAGGAAAAATGATCAAAGTGTATCGAAGTCGAACTATATTGAAAAATATATTCATTCTACTCTGCAATTGTTTTCTTACTTAGGTAGATATATTATTGAATACTCCTTGTAATATATTGAATACTTCTTAAAACTCCATTAAGTAACATGCCAGGCCATGATAATGAGAATTATCAACCATTAATTTTACTGAAACATAACCACAGGCAATAAAAATGTAATCATATTTTTTAATTTCCAACAGATTTTCATAAATAATGAATGGCTGAAGTCCGTATCTGGAAAAACTTTTCAAACAATCAACCCATCAACAGGTCAAGTTATTTGTGAAGTTCAAGAAGGTGACAAAGCTGATGTTGATTTGGCCGTTAAAGCTGCACAAGATGCTTTTAAATTGGGCTCTCCTTGGCGAACGATGGACGCTTCAAAGCGTGGAATGTTGCTCAATAAGCTCGCAGATCTTCTGGAACGTGACAGAATATACTTAGCGGTAGGAAAAATATTATTTATGTGAAAAATACATGACAAAGAACATTCATTGCATCTATGCAAAATCCAACAACCTAAAATTTGCTAGGCAGCTGCTTATTAATTTTGATTTTTATTAATTATTATTTTAGAGTTTGGAAACCTTAGACAATGGAAAGCCATATTTAATGTCCTTCTTGGCTGATTTGGAATTGTCTATTAAATGTTACAGGTAAGTAAGTGTATAAATGGATTTATTCTTAAATTTTCTTTTTGTAATTAATAAGTTCATGGTTTTAATGCATTGCAGGTATTACGCAGGATGGGCCGATAAAAATCATGGTAAAACAATACCGGTAGATGGAAACTATTTTTCACTAACTCGACATGAACCCATAGGAGTATGTGGTCAAGTTATTCCTGTAAGTTTTAAATTTTAATTTCTTTAAAACAAAAACATTTGACTATCTGTGTGAGTTTTATTTTATTTTTTATTTATTGATCTTTTTCTATTTCAGTGGAATTTTCCACTATTGATGCAAGCCTGGAAATTGGGTCCAGCTCTTGCAACTGGCAATACAGTGGTGATGAAGCCTGCTGAGCAGACTCCTCTGACTGCACTGTATGTTGCCCAGCTCATTAAGGAAGCTGGCTTCCCTCCTGGTGTTGTCAATGTTATTCCGGGTTATGGTGCTGCTGGTGCTGCCATTGCTAGCCATATGGACGTTGATAAAATAGCTTTTACTGGTTCAACTGAAGTAAATTAAGCTGGGCATGATTCATGTTATTCAAATCAAAATTTAAGAGATGAAATTTGATGCTTAATCTTTTAAATATTTTAAAGGTTGGACATCTTGTAATGAAAGCAGCTGCTGCTAGCAACTTAAAAAGAATAACTTTAGAATTAGGAGGGAAAAGTCCAAATATAGTGTTCAAAGATTCTGACAGTAAGGAATTATTAAAATTGCAATAAAACTTTCAATTTTTAACTGTTAAGTTGAAATAATACTGTAACCTTTTAATTATTATTTTTTTAAGTGGACCATGCGGTTGAAACTGCACATTTTGGCCTGTTCTTCAATCAGGGACAGTGCTGTTGTGCTGGATCTCGTTTATTTGTTGAATCGTCTGCCTATGATGAATTTGTGGAACGTTCCGTCGAAAGAGCAAAACAAAGAACAATTGGCAACCCTTTTGATTTGCAAAACGAACAAGGACCTCAGGTAAGAAGCAACCAGAAAGGCAGTGCAGTATACAGTTGAAAATTGATAAATACATTCACTTTCTTATTATTTAGATTGATGAAGAGCAAATGAAGAAAATCTTGGAACTGATTGATAGTGGGAAGCAAGAAGGTGCCAGATTGCTTGTTGGAGGTCAACGACATGGAGAACAAGGTTATTTCATTAAACCTACAGTATTTGCTGATGTGAAAGACAACATGAGAATAGCACAGGAAGAGGTATTTTTAAAGCATATTTATTTACTTTTAGTGTAATTAAAAACCTAAACTACATTACCATTTTTCACCCTTTATTGTCCAATTCTTGTGCTCCTTTGCAAACTGGAGAGGCTTTTGTTCACTGCAAGCAGCAAAGGCTTGCATACAGTATTTACAGTACAAACTGGTTGTAATACGCAGCAAACTGTATGCGAGAGCCTTTGGATTTGACCCCTGATTTTTAAGGTTCAAGGTGATTTGATATACTGTTAACCTGAACTACTTTAGTCTCCTCCAGTTAACCTGAGGAATTGGGTCTAATTGCTAACTGCAGTCACATGATCCTTTGTTATATGTATCACTCGGATTCCAAAATGAAACTAATTTCATTCATATGATATCATCAGCTTGACCAATCACAGCCATTCTATGTGGAGAACCATTTTTTATTAACTGCAAGCACAGATGTGTAACTGCAGTTCTAAGGAAATCCCAAAGTTAGTTGGCGTCGATTATAGCAATTCCTCTCTCAGCTGGCTTAAAATGATTTATTATCCTCATGATAGACAAATTACCCCTTCACCAAGCTGCTCTCAGTATTGGAAGCATATGATGATGATGTTATCCATTTAGTCGTATCCGACTCTTGGCGATTTTATGAGCAAGCTCTGTCCATGCTATCTGATCTTGCACCACCTCTGTCAGTTGTTTTAAATTCAGTCCCGTGTCGGCTTTGATGGCATCCAGCCACCGTATTCTCTGACAGGCTGGTCTTCTCTTATCGCTGACTAATCCCAGCATTAGGTCTTTCTCAAGTGTGTTCGATCGCATCACGTCCAAAATATGTGAGTCCGAGTCTCGTGATTTTGCCTTTTAATTACATATCTGGCCCGATGCGCTCCAGCACTTCCTTGTTTGTCACCCTGGCTGTCCATGGTATGCGTAGCAGCCTGCGCCAGCACCACAGCTCGAAAGAGTCAATTTTTCTTTTGTCTGTGGAAGCATATGCCGGTTCTGTATAATGTAGCTAGGATGTCTGTGTAGCATTTACAGCCATATTCACATATCAGATTAAAAAGCGCAGATTGAGCAACCCAGAGTTAAACCTTACATAGTTA
The DNA here is from genome assembly GCA_023313115.1 of Rhysida immarginata. NCBI lineage: Eukaryota > Metazoa > Arthropoda > Chilopoda > Scolopendromorpha > Scolopendridae > Rhysida > Rhysida immarginata. The sequence continues at coordinate 3,016,543 of JAHWFO010023306.1, forward strand.
AAATTGAAACCGTATTCACTATAGTCCTTTAGCCTGCAGGTTGAGCAATTATAGTTCTTTTGTAAGGGCGTCTGTGATTGATCCCTGTAGTCATTGACTTTAAATACTGGCGCCATCTATGAAGGAACAGATAAGAGCCATAGCCTACAACAATGGAAGAACAAGCAATATTGTTGTAGGCTACGGCTTGAACAAGCTTTCTTCCATTGTTGTAGGCTATGAAGAAGCAATATCGCATGATGTATGCTTATTCATCGATCGATCTTTCAAAATTAACGTCGTTCCATTAGCTCAATTTCCTTCAACATGGACAGGTTGTCTATGTTGTCATACAAATCCTGATCGCAGACATCTGGGAAATACAAATACAGCAGAATTTGTAGTTCGTATGATTTGAAACGAGCAAAAAAAAAAAGCGGCAGCTTTGCAGGGTGAAGAAAGTTATTTTAAATCCAAGATAAACTTAGATTTCCAGGGGTTAAGTTCTCGGGTTAAAATTAAGGATTAACCCTAGGGTTAGATGCTGATGAATGCTAACGCTAAATCTACTCTCAGATTAACCCGAGGTGGTGAATATGGTCGTTAGTGTTCTGTTTCATCAACCATAATCGGTGAACCAAGGGGGAAAAACTATCACATTACCACCACCAATTTCACTTGTTTGACAATTTTCACATCAAAATTGGAATATTATGCATATTTTTTTATAACGCACAGTGATGTTTTTTTTAAACTTTGGATAATATGCACTTTATATCCCGAAAATTAGGGTACATAACCAGTATTTGAGTTAGGAAAATACTATACTTCCTCCCTTCCCCTATAAAAATATTTTGGATAATTTTTTTTTTTTTAATTTGACAAGAACTTGACAAATCTTTCTCTTTTTAGATATTTGGTCCAGTCATGCAAATTTTGAAATTTAATAACATGAATGACCTAATAGAGAGAGCAAATAATACTCAGTATGGATTGGCAGCTGCCGTTTTCACCAAAGACATTGAGAAGGCAATGCATCTTGCCCAAGGACTCAAAGCTGGCACCGTTTGGTAATATAACTTGAATTTCTTTTTAAGCTAAAGATATAAATTTTTTTTTGGGTGGGTGGAAAAGCTACATGAATTTCTTATTCCAAAGTTAAATTCTATCAATAAAACTGCATCGGAAATTCAATTTACTGTAAGTTTTGTAGAATGACAGAACTTTTAATGAGATCTGCTGATAATTTTTGTGTTATGGTACAACATTACTTCCATAATAAAAATTTCCTAAATTTTTCAGCTTCCATCAATTTTATTTTTGGCAGGAAAACGTTTATACAAAATTTAATAAAGCTTAAAACTGATTACAGAGCATAGCATCAGTCAACATACTAAGTTCCATAATGAAAACTGAGCAATGGGAAATTTAATATGCAGTTTTACATTGTTCAGTCTAGGGGAACCATTTAAGTTATACTTACACCGGGTGTCCCAAAAATGACTGATGGATTTTGAAAATCAATAAAAAAAAAAGACTGAATGCGATATATATGTATCATTTGCAGCCTTATGCTTAGGAAATCGGGGAATTTTATCCCAGCAAAATTCAAATTTAGTTAACATTTTCACCCACAGGTGGCACTGAAAACTATGAAAAATAAAAACCGGTATGAAAATGTTGCAAGGACTGTTACAAAAAACTAAACAATGACATTTTCAATGTAACCCCATTTGCTACAACAACGTGGCGCAGTCTCAGGCAAAAATTTGCAGACATCCGTTCTATGGAATGGCGAGCTGAAATACTTCGTTTTAATATACCTGTTACAGATCGCCTGCAGCGCCATCTCGATGTTAGGCCAATAACGATGTTACCTCCATTAACTAAGGTGGTTGAGAAGCTTTTATTTACTGATCTTGTTAATTATTTATGGCCGAAAATTCCAACACAGCAGTATGGTAGCAGGCCCGGACGTAATGTCCTTTGGATACCAATCCATCTATATTACCAGGCCGTCGAGTCGCTGGACAAAGGCTTAAATTACATGATAGCACAGACTGATCTATCTAAAGCTTTTGATACAGTCTCCAGGGATCAATTGCTGCAGGATTTGAGTACCTTTGGGGTATCTGAACCTTATTGTCATCTGATTAGTGATTATTTTACGGACCGTATTAACCAGTTACAGAATAATATTAATATTAGAAAACCGTCATATAGAGGGATTATCCAGGGTTCTTTCCTTGGCCCTTTGATGTATGCGGTCGCAACGTCCGCAATGTATAATCACAGGTTTAATCTGTGTATCCATAGTTATGTTGATGATAATTTCTTATCCACGCAGTTTCATCCGCATGAACTAGATCAAATTCTACATAACTTGGAGAAAGATATTAGTTACCTGCAGTTGTGGTATGCTAATCGTGGATTGTCCTTAAATAAGGACAAAACTGTTATTCTTGTGGTCTCTAAGGGCAATTTGAATACTAATATAATTAAAATTCTTGGGATTATTTTCGATGCCAAATTACAATTTCATGCTTATGTTGATCGTATAGTCACTAGCCTTCATCGCAAACTATATTTAATTAAGAGGTTAAGACAGTTTTTAACATGTAAAGATATGTCAAATTATATTTTAACTGTGATTTGTCCTTTGTTGGAGTATGGAGTTGTTTTTTGGGGAGGTGTCAGAAAGTGCCAATTGCACCGAATCACCGTTGCTTATAATGATGTTATACGTAGGGCTTTCAATCTCACGAAGTATCAAGCTATAAGTCCAATATGTCTAAAACATAGTCTACCTACGCTTGAAATTATCAGAAAAGTTGGTTTATTGGCTGAGCTGTCTGCTGCGCTTCGATGTAAGGATCATCCGATAGCGTTTGTCCGACAATGGTTGAACGAAGCAACTGGTATTCGTACTACTAGATATGCTAAATTCCAAATACCCGAGTTAACGACAAAATACCGTGACAGACATTTCCCTTTTAATGCAATACTGCTTTGGAATGAACTTCCTTTGGTGATTAGACGCTTTCCCCTTGATTGTACAGCTCATGTTTGCAGATTGTCTTGTCGTCATTTTAAAAGTCAACTCTACATCTATTTTATTGACAAGGTCCTTTAGACTTCTTGGTTTTAAGTGCTAATTTTTTATTTACCCACTTTGGGTGCTATTCAATAATAATAATAATAATAATAATAATAATAATAATAATAATAATCTCTTGGTAGAAATGTTAACTAAATTTGAAATTTGGTGGGATAAATTTCTCTAATTTCCTAAGCATAAGGCTGCAAACGATACATATCTATCGCATTCCCTCTTTTTTTTTTTTTTTTTTTTTTTTTTTTTTTTTTTTTTTTTTTTTTTAATATTGATTTTCAAAACCCATCAGTCATTTTTGGGACACCCGGTAAATACCTTAAACTAGACTCTTTACAACTGAACTGAGAGTATGAATTGATTTTTCAGTAGTTTTCTAATGTTGTACTTCCAGTTCAATTAGGTAAACCATAAACTTCATCCCTTGTGATGTTTCTTTTTTTGACCTGGTACATCTTAAATTGCAGACATTTAGAAAGATCATTAGCTAAAGATCATTTGCCCGGTGGCCGAGAGGGCTGGGGCAGGCTTCAGTGCTTCAGGGTTCGAATCCTGCTGTGGCATGGGTGTTGTTTGTCCCTTACTAAATATGTGGAAGGCAATGGAAAACCACCACATTAATATTCCTAGTACGCCATTAACAATTTGGTCGCAAACCTCAGATAGGAGACTGCATATTAAGAAGATTAGTTAATGGGAAAAAATAAATGTGGATAGCTAATTAACTATGGTTTAGGTTGATTTTAATTTAATATTCATGTTTTGATAAGAAAATAATAAATATGAGGGTTGAGTGAAAAGTAACTGGAACTGGAAGACTGATTAAAGAAAACGTCGCCTAAAGTACATGAGTATACGTACATAAGAGTTTTATTTGATTTTATGGATCCTGCATGTTTCGTTAATTGATACAAGCTCTTAAATGTATAATGTGAGGTGCAATCCAAAATTTCCTTGATTGGAGCTGTATAACCGAAATGTGAAGTAGTTTCAATCCATGGCAATAGATGCAGTAGGTACTCATTTTGTGAGCTAGGGTACGAAATTTCACCATGAACGAAGCAGTTCTCGCCTGTATAGATGCTGTTTTGTTAGAAGTTTTGTTGCATTGCAATTTTTCATCCTTTGACGTTGCATAAAGAATTCGTGCTAGTGGGTCACACTATCAATTCAGTTCTACTGTGTTGTTCTTAGACACTTTCGTGAAGATACCAGAAGGAAACTGCTGGAATTGTGGTGAACAAAACAATAGGTTCTTCATGTTAACATGCCCGTCCAGCGTTTATTGAGCACACAACCGTATTTGACCAAGAATTCGATTACCATCCACCTTACTTATTGTTCAGAGGGGGAAGCAAAATAAATAGAATTTAATGGGTGGTACTTAAAAAAAAAGAACCCCAAAACTTAAGAGTAAATGTGGCTCGTTAAAACACTTTTATTTTGGTTTAAAAATTGCGATATTTATTTATAAAATACAAAAATTCTGTACAAAAGAATGTTCTATACAATACGATTTAATTGAGGAATAGTCATTGCGATCTCAATTACAAAAGAAAAAATATTTCTCGGAATAAAATAAAGAAATACTTAAATGTACGTTAAATACAGCAAAACACTGTAACGAGAAACATTAATCGCTACATTGAGCGAATTGAGATAAAATATAAAAAAAAATTGAGACAGACCAATTCCTTAAAAAGAATAAGGAAAAAGAAATTTCAAAATTCCCATTTAATGTCTAAAGAAAGACTGCAAAATAATAATTATTAATGGGGAAATAAGAATTGAAATGTGCAGCATGGCGTCCCTTATGCACGTTGTTGTTGAAATAGCATTAAAAGAAATTTCATTATTACCTTATGGGTAAACCCGCAAAACAATGCTGCTCGGTAAAGAATCATGGCTGCCGCGAGAAAGTGAGAAATTCAATAAGAAACTAAACATCGAACGGCAGGGTAGGAGAAATTTGCAGAGCATTGGAATGAAAATGATAAATGGCTGCAGGTTAATGAGGACGTGGAAGACCAGGAGGAGGGACAACTGGTCAAGCCAGAAGCTGGAAGTGGTCTGTCTGAAATGAAAAAAACAGTAACCACGGAAAGAACATCAACAATAGTGGGACACACATCCTCGTGATCACGAAAATTATTCGCGAGGGACAACTAGCTGCAGACAGTGATAATCACGTGGAGATTTTTTAATTAACATTTATTAAAACAATATATACTCAACAATCACTGTCTGCAAAACAGTAACAAAAAACTTAAAGAATAGAAAAAATAGAATAATTAATTACAAATAAAATTATATTTATTTTTACATAAAAAAATCTGAGTTTTCCTGAACACTTAGCAGAACTGTGAATTGACATTGTGACCCAGCATCAAAAACTTCTAACAAAACTGTTTCATTCCGATGAAATTTCGTACCTACTGCCATCCATCGGTGGATGCATTGAAACTATTCCATGTTTCGGTTATGCAGCTCCAATCCAGGAAATTTTGGATTGCATCTTGTAGAAGGGAAACATTGGGGTGCTTGCCACATTCTCCAGACATGGCAACTTTGATCTATTACTATGAAGGCACCCATACAACCCATTTCTCAAAACCGAATATTAATAAAATTTTAGTTTTCATGGTTTCAAGTGTTAATTTTAGCTGCTAATTTTAACTTTGAAAACTTTAAATATTTTTTTTTCACATTCTACATCAATGTAATCTAAACTTAACACAATTTTATTTTGAAAAATGTTTTGTTTTTTTTTGTAATGTATTTTTTAAATATTATGATAGTCTCATAAAAATAGAATATCAATGTTTCTGTCTCAAAAAAATAGAATATCAAAATACTAGTATACAATTTTAATTTTTGTCTCAAATCCTTTCCTCTGGATCACAAATTTGCATGATTTGGATAGTGATTCAACCAGCTTTTGACATTGTTTGACTGAAAATTGATTCCCCACAGTCTTTAAAATCGGCTTCAATTCCTCAATTGTTCAAGGTGGTGGGTTACATTGTTGAATAAGTTTATTCATGTCACCCCCAAACATTTTCAATTATGTTCAAATCTGGAGAATTACCAGGCCATGAAAGAGTTTCAATTTGATGATCAAGAAGCCACTGTTTTGTTAACTTAGAAGTGTGGGGAGGAGCAAGATCTTGTTGGAATACACAAGGAACATCTGGAAATTGATCTTCAGTTGAGGAAATGAGTCCATTTTTTCTTTGAGAAACAATTTTCCAACTCCTGCAGAAGACATGCACCCCCATATCATAACACTAGCTGAATGCTTGACAGATCCCTTCACGCAAGTGGGATGAAAGTCTTCACCCTTTTTTTGCCAGACATGTCCACTTTCTCCAAACAGAACATTGACTCGTCGCTGAGGATTACAGAATTCCAGTATTTGATTTTTTTTTTTTTTAATGAAATCCTGGGCCCAATTGTCTCTGTGCCATTGTCAGCATCGGCTTTTTCTTAGGTAATATGGCTTAAACTTCATTTCTCGAAGCCATCGATGAATGGTGCCTTTGCTGGCTATAACTCCTGCTTGCTTCCAGTGATGTTGAAAAATCTCTCAGCATGCTGAAGTGATGGTGGATGGCTATTTTCCTCAAAGCCTCATCCTCTTTTTGGCCACTGCCTAGCTTCCATCTGGTTACTTTCCCTGTATTGACATACTCCTTCAAAGTTTTAGAAACAGGTGACTGTGAACAATGAACTTTTTTGGCGATTTCAGTTTGTTTGTTTGTTTGGCGGGCTTATCTTCAGGTGTTGGAGATACTTTTTGCACCATCTGATGCAATTATAACGAATACTGTAATCATTTATTCTTATGCCTGTTTTTTATACTGTTGGAACATCCCAATAACCAATGTAGGGGCATTAAATACGAACAAAACAAATATTCTAATTTTATGAGACAGAAGTTGAAGTATTCTAATTTTTTGAGATGTTCTACTTACACAACTTACTAATTAGCAAAAAAGTATTTATGGTAAATTTAATTATCATTGTTTTGCATCATTAAAAAGTAGAGCAAATATACATCAATTAAAAATGTATTGCAAATTTTATAAGCTTAAAAAATCAATTTAATTTTAAGGATGTAATAAACGAAGAAAAAAAAAAAATTTCAAAATATTCTAATTTTCAGAATGGTTAGTACAAGGATTTAAGATATAATGGAGTCCACTTATAAGAGCACCGGATATAATAATAGTCCGGATTTAAGAGCAATTTCTCATGTTCCTGAATATTTCCCCTCTATTTTCTATATTAAGATAATCCCGATATAAGAGTTCCGGATAAACGAGCAATCCGCTTATGAGTGTTTTTTTTTTTTATTATTACTCAATTCCCTTTTAGTCCTCATATAAGAGCTTTGACTATGAAGAGTTTGGTGATTGGTCACTGCAGGAAAATTCAAAAAGCCATGCTGATTCAACAGAGTTCAGCCCCCTTTGCTATATTACAGTAGCGCCAATGCCAGGATAACTAGCTGGATTTGGTCAGACATCTTAAAGTCTAAAACAGAATTAAGGGGCAGGAAACCATTAAAAACTGTTTTCAAAAGGCAGGCTTCTGCTTAAACTATGTGGAACAGGTTCCAGTCTCACAAGAGGTAGTGAGTGAACAAGGAATCTCCCCAAGTTGAGTTTGAAGCATTTCTTGATTGTGACGAAGACATTGCTTGCCTTGGAACCCTTTCTGAAAGTGACATTTGCGAATTAGTGAAAAGGTGAAACAATTGAGGATGAACCTACAAAAAGCAAAAATCTGGATGAACCTCCACCGAAAAAATCGCATAATGCAGTGTTGGATGCTCTGTCAATTATATGGCAGTTTTTGGAGCAATATGATCTTGAAGAGATTATTGAAAGATATGCAAATTGTATTAAACAATGCAATCTTAAAAATTAAAGTGTCTATTCTGTTTATGTATGGTCCGGTTGTAAGAACAGTTCTGTTCCCAAGGTGATTCTTATAAGCAGACTCTATTCTTATCCCATCTCCTCATTATTTGTATGCCCAGTGATTATATTGAGGATCTAGTCATTAAATGTCTATCATTACTTTTTGCTTAGCCTTGTAGGTTTATTGCTGCCCTACCTTTGCCAAGATTTTTTTTAAATTTAATTTCTTCATTCACAAAAAATCCATACATTATACTGAGAAATCATACAAATTGGCAAACATATTAATAAATTAGTTTCAGTGGTACTCGGACCTGATTCTCATAAGTAAATTTTTGTGTCCCTTTAGGATTAACTGCTATGATGTTCTTGAGTCTCAAGTGCCATTTGGAGGTTTCAAAATGTCTGGTATTGGAAGAGAATTAGGTGAATATGGTATCAACACTTACACAGAAGTTAAAGCGGTAAGTTTCAAAGTCAAGGTGAACTTGTTAAACTACAACATTAATGTTTTTAATTCATAAAAATATGAACACTGTGTATTGGTCCCTTTATTAAATGTTTTTTTTTTTAAATTTCAGGTAACAATGAAAATGCTGCAGAAAAATAGTTAAATGCAATACTACTGAAAATTTACTTTACGTTTAAACTAACTGTTCACTAATCGATTATAAAAAATAACTTTTTTAAGACAGTAAATAAAAGTTTATAAGTCCAGCTTATTCCCGATATTCTTTATCCAATAATGTAAATATATTTAAACCTAGCTACATTCTCCTCGATAACAAACTATATTTTTATCAGTTTCATAAATCTTCACTTGATGCAGAGTTGCTTTAGACAGAAGAGGCAGAAGCGTATTCCAGATGAACACTGCAACATTTTCAGTGGTACTAAAGATGGGAGATTAAAACAAAAATTTTTTACTCCAAATTCAATTTGATAAAAGTAAACTAAAGAAACTGGTCATATTTGCCTTATTTTATCACGAAAGTACGGCACATCCTGATCCAAGTTCTTGTGGTCCAACACATCTTCAATTGCAATCTTTCAAAATAAAGTGAAAATAACTTTAAGATAAATAACAAACTAAATGTTGGATCATTTTATAAATATCGGTCAGTTCCAAAATCCTATTATAATCAAAATCTTTAGATGAAATATATTCAATATGCATTCCAAATGATCTACTTTTCTTCGGGCACACGTGACTTTTATTTAATATGCACTCCAAAACAAGTACAGTCGAACCCGAATAACTTACTTACTTACTTTTCAAACCCGCTTATCCGTTAGGGTCGCGGGGGCAGCAGCCCTATGGAGGATCTCCAGCGATCGCGATCTTCCGCCATCAGGCGCATGTCCTCCCTGGTAATATCCAAGCGACTCGAACCCAGATTCTCCATGTAGTCTAGCCACCTGGTTCTAGGCCGACCCCTTGGTCTCTTACCCACCGGCTTGGAAAATAACAACTGCCTAGGAAGACTAGATTGCGGCATCCGTATCACGTGGCCATACCAGCGCAACTGAGATCTCTCAATGCGGAGAAGTAGCGGCTCAACACCTAAAGATTCCCTTATTGTGCTGCTGTACACTCTATCTAGTAGGGTAACACCTGCCACACCTCTCAGGAATCTCATTTCGGCCGCTTGTACCCGCGATCGCACTCTTTCGGTCATTACCCAAGCCTCATGACCATAGGTGAGAATGGGGACAAAGATAGATTTGAAGACGGAGAGCTTGGCTTTGTTACCCAGCTCTCGTTTCGTTACCACGGATCGCCACAGTTCATGTCTGACACAGCTTGCTGCACCGATCCGAGCATCCAATTCTTTCTCCTGCCTTCCATCACTCGTGAATGCAATCCCGAGATACTTGAACTTCTCCACCTGTCTCAATGAGGCTCCCCTAACATGGAGAGCGCACTGAGCAGGCTGTCTTGAAAGAACCAGAACTTCGGTTTTAGCCACACTGATCTTCATCCCAGCTTCTTCACATTTGGCTGCAAACCGGTCTAGTGCATGCTGAAGGTTCGTGCGAGAAGACCCAAGCAGGACAAGGTCGTCCGCAAAGAGCAACCTCTCCACCAGGCAGTCGCCCACACAAACACGCTCATCGCCTCGGCTGCCCCTGTCTATCCAGTCCATAAAGATAATGAACAAGATGGGCGACAGTACGCACCCTTGGCGGAGTCCAACACCCACGGTGAACGGTCTTGACTTAATGCCATTTATCCGGACACACATCTCAGGGCTTTCGTACAGAGACATGATAGCAACCAGTAATTGCCCATCCACTCCATACTCTTGCAACACTTGCCAGAGCTTCTCCCGAGGAACTCTGTCATATGCTTTTTCGAGGTCCACAAAGCAAGCGTAGACCTCTTTTGCATACTCCCAGGATTTCTCAAAGATTTGCCTTAGAGCAAAGATGTGATCCGTCGTGCTTCGGCCAGGTCGGAAACCACACTGCTCCCCCGACAGTTTGGAGTCGACTATTTCCCGACTTCTCTTCTCCAGACACTTAGCGTACACTTTCCCAGGAATGCTGAGCAAAGAGATGCCTCGATAGTTGTTGCAATCTCTCTGATCTCCCTTTTTGAAGATAGGGATCACAATTCCTGTCTGCCATTGCTTAGGGGCCTGTCCAGATATCCAAGCAACTTGACACACTCGAGTCAGCCACAGGATACCATCCTGATTTAAGGCCTTTAACATCTCGGACCGGATTTCATCATCACCTGCAGCTTTGCCAGTCTTCAGGGACTTAATTGCCCATCTGACTTCTGTTTCAGTGATACTACCGTGACTATTCTCCGTTCCAAGGTGCACCTCGTATGCCTCAGTTGTTGTTGTCACCGGATTAAGAAGAGATGCAAAGTATTCCTTCCACCTATGCAATACGCTCTCCTCCGTTTTCAGAAGCCTCCCATCTGAACTCTTAATAGTTTGTGATGAAAGAGACTTCTTTCCACGGAGGCGGCGCACGGTCTGCCAGAACACCTTGTTTGCCGAACCATAGTCTGCCTCCAATTTCTCCCCGAACTTCTCCCAGGCCTTGGCTTTAGCTGTTGATACTGTCTTTGCTGCTGCTTTTTGCGCCTCAGTGTACCGCACTCGACTCGAAGTTGACTTATTTGCAAGCCATAGCAAATAGGCTTCCTTCTTTGCCTTGACAGCTTCTTGGACTTCACCGTTCCACCATGCAGTCCTTTTCTCACCGCCCTGCGCCACACTCAGCCGCTTACGACCACAGCACAAAGCAGCCGAAGTAATCACAGCAGTTTTAAACAACTGCCACTCCTCTTCAACAGTACCACGATCACTGGGTAGTTCTTTGAAACTTGAAGATATGCTATCTGCAAAGGTCTTCCTCACAGCTCTATCCTCCAGTGCCTCCCATTTGATGCGCCAAGTTTGTCTGAACCTAGTATTTCGCTTGGTTGGCATGGATTCAGAGAACCGCAAAGTGCAGACAACAAGGTGGTGATCAGTTGATAGTTCTGCCCCTCTTCTCACACGAGTATCCAACACTGATCGGAATAAGTCAGCTGAAACGATTACAAAATCAATCAGTGACTTCTGGTCCATTGCATCCCTGTACCAGGTATACTTATGGACATCCCTGTGCTGGAAGAAGGTGTTTGTGATGGAAAGTCCATTGTTGCAACAGATATCCAACAAGCACCTCCCATTCGCATTTAAATCGGGGTCACCATTCCTCCCAATCACGCCCTTCCACGTTTGGTCATCAGCCCCTACGTGTGCATTGAAGTCGCCCATCAGGATGACAGAATCTGCACTCCCTCTCCTGCTAAGAGCAGCATCAACTTCATCTAGAAAAAGTGGGTACTCTGTGACTGCATTCGGAGCATATGCAACGAATAGAGAGAGAGACCGTTTCCCTATCTGAAGCCTCAGGAGACACAGTCTTCCACCTAAGGGGGTCCAATCTGCAACATAATCTGCCAGCCGGGGACTTGTGAGTATCCCCACTCCCGCCTGGGCAGTCATGTTAGGGTTGACACCAGAGTAGAAAAGCTTCCACCCTCCTTCTAAGTCCACAGTTCCAGAACCTGGACGTTTCGTAGAGGTAATACCTATGATATCCAGTCGATACCGTTTGGCTTCCTCCACTAACTCTGATTCCTTTCCTGTCATGGAGAATACGTTCCAAGTGCCGATTGACAGCACCCGATCCCGTTGTCGCTTTACCAGTTTCTCCTCCTGGGTAAAGGCATGCGCTGCCCCCGACCGTTTCCCCAAGCGCATAGCGAGTGCACTGGTGGGGCTTCTCGGAGGCATTGCTCCGAGATAACAGCCGGGAGACTGTCGACTATTTTTCGAACGAGAGCCTCTGCCTAACTCCCGAACGCGGGTGACTTTAACCTGCGCCACACCCGATGCAGTATGAATTCTTTTATTTGTCAACATCATGAGATATATGTTTGTTTGGATACTCTTCGTCTCACTTCTCAACCATGACCTTTCTGGTAAGGGTGACCCTAAGGTAGCCGTGCTACAACCAGCATAGCTCACAGAATCCCTGAAGCACCCAAACCCCTGACCCACAGTAAGGGGGCATCCACTCGAATAACTCAAATGATATTCTAATCCCATCCCTCAGAGCATTTAATTCAATGGAAAATCCACTCATTAACTCAAACAATTTTTTTAATAAATCCTGGATAACTCAAAGAAATTTTTTGTTTTAGTGAATAGGTATTCCTAAATTTAAGCAAAACCTATCAAAAGCTTTGCCTGTTGAAGCTTTATTTCAGTTTTCAACTTTAATTTTTACGTCCACATGACAAAGAAACAATGCAGGAATCCTTTGCAGTTGCTGGCAGCCATTGTGAAAATCCAAAACTTAGCATGAACACAAAATTGCAAATCGAATTTGTTGATTGTGATTGTTCAGTGGGAGAATATTTAGACGTAGTAACTGATGACAATTGCATGTTCATTTTTAGAGGAAGTGCTCATGTTGACCATAAAGTTCATTGGATGAATGATAGCAAACGAGTTTTTAGAAGCAGTCATACACTTCTGATTGGCTGTCGCCATTTTGATTTCAAAACTTCATTGTCTCGTTGCCTTTGTCGGTATAAAAGTAACAAAAATTCGAGAAAAAAGTGAATTTTCTGTAAAGTTTCAAACATAAAACATTTAGACATATCATAAATGTCGTCAGATGAAAAATAAATGGGCAAAAATCGCCTTTCAAAAATTTTTACAAACCGGAAGTGGAATTCGCAAGCCCATGCCAAAACGGCATTGGAATGGACTGTATTTGTATATGGAACTCGTTAAAACTAATCAAATTTATAGGAATATTATGAGCATCATGTAATCTTTGTAGTGGTCATGTAGCCTCGTTTTCGACTTACTGGTTAACCCCAAAATCTGATAAGTCAAAATTTTTGTGGTCCGCTGATGATTTGATTTATCAGGATTCGACTGTCCCACTCTCAATGAATCACTAATTTATGTCAGTGTTGTTTTGAAGAAAAAGTACCGCACAAATACGACTTGGCGTGGCTTTAAGTACCAGCAGTGGTACGCATGTCACAGTTTGAGAAGCGCTGCCTTAGCTGATTTTTTTTTTTTTAATGGGATTTAAGTGGCTAATGGCAATTGCTAAAACCTCTAAAGTCAAGAAGCAAATAGATTTTGAAGAGCTGTGATAAGTTACCCAAATAAATTGCTGCATGCAGCAGTTCGTTTAAAAATTTCACAATCATTATTGCGCAAGATTTAAAAGAGAAAAAAAAAAAAAAAAAACTTATTGGACATTGAAACTTTTAACATTTGCTAATGCAAAAATGGACTGATAAAATTGAATTGGCAATATATGTGAAAAGAATGCTTCGATTAATGGATGAAATATCCATCAAAAACGCATGAGTATGAGCAATTGTGGTGATGCTCCTTGCACTACCTCAGGAGGCTAATGCCCGTATTCAGAATGATTATTTACCTAAGACCACTGTTGAATACAAATTCCATGTTACTGAATTTATACTCTACAACGGTTAGAGCAAGAGCATGAGTGCTCATTCTGAATATGGACCTAAGAGTTCATTGGCTCAGAAAAAGCCCATCTCATGAAGGACACGTTGTACTGTGCATGCAAAATAATAGGCCATAAGCTATACTCAATGAGTAGATGTCTGTTTATTAGAACTACTAAACAAACCACACATGGACAATGCTAGATGTTATTTTTAACACGTATATTCCAGTTTCTAACAATAAATTTATCGTAAAGTTGCAATAAATAAATTAATGTTGCAATTTTTTTTATTCTCTTTTGGTTATTGTTATCAAACTGAGCCCAAAGTGATCGTAATAAGTGGATTCTACGTATTATTTAGGTACCGTAAATACTGTATTAAGCGCCCGGGCGCTTATTTGCAAAATTTCAGCGGACCCCCAGGCGCTTAATGCAGGCGGGCCGGTATTACAGGTCCGGCGCTTATAAAATTCTGCACAACTCTGATGGATACTATTATGCAAAATTCTCGCCCTTCTCCTTCATCTTTAATAAAGTATCCTGCTGTGTTTTCCATTCCCGTTAGGATCAATGCTTAACTGTTTGGCTGTAGCCTCTGTAGAATGGTTTTCAGCCTACTTTACTGTTGCGAGATTAAAATTGATGCTATAACTGTAAAGTTTTCATTTTTCATCAGCTATGTTGCTTGACTGAATCCAAAATTAAAAGCAAGAAATCAGAAGACAATCATGCTGGTATCTAATTTCCGGTTTAGCAGTGGCATTTGGGAGAGCAAAAATTCCCGTGAGAAAGCAGCAAGAGAAGAAAAATCCACGAAATGAACTAAAATAAGCGCCCGTGCGGTTATTGAAGGTCCGGCGCTTATTTGCAAAAATTCAGCGGACCCCCAGGCGCTTAATGCAGGTCCGGCGCTAAATACAGTATTTACGGTACTTTGGAAGAGGGTAATTACCTTCATGTATTTTTTTAAATCTGTGATGTTCATAACCATTCCAGTTTCATCGTTTATCTGGAAAGAATTAAAAAGAAATTGATTATCTAAACAAATAATATATTATGAATTATCTTTTTATCAAATACATAGGGTGATCCAAAATTCATGCACATCGTAAATTAAATTTTTCAATATTAGAGACAAACTCGATAGAATTGGTGCAAAGAAATTATACAGGGTGTCTCGAACCCTTAGGGTGAAGATTCTAGAGATGATAAAGGACTGTAAACTGACTATTTTGAGAGAAGAAACCAATTGTCAGAAATGCATATTTCAGGCCCATGCGATCTTGAACAAGTAATAAGTGTTGAGGTATGCTTTTCTAAACTCTTTCATTTTCAGAACAAGCAAATCCCTGCTACATTGACATTTGATGGTGCTAGCTTAATAAAGAATCGCCTGTTATGTTTCCGCTGTGACATTTGTTTCCGTTTATAGTTCATGGCTTGTGTCGAAGATGTAGATTACTCGTCATAGGAATATACAGATCTGCCTATAATGTATGGAGCAATAGAATGTATGCTGAGAAAGCCGAACAGATGTACAAAGAAAAGTTTCCCAGCAGGCATTATCTAAACTGAAAGATATTTCTTGCCATGGATAGGAACTTACAAGAGGCTGGGCCATTATATCCACAGAGAGCTGGCCAATGCTAAACAAAGAACTGTTCACACACCAGATTTCGGTGAGATAGTGTCGGATCATATGGCAGAAGCACCATCAATAAGCACGACAACTTGCCATGAAATGCACGATAAATAAATTGCTGTTTGATTTGAAAATGAAAACGGCTTACAAAAAAGGTTTCTCGCACACATTACTTGTTACTCGTGGCACCTGAAATATGCATTTCCGACCATTGATTTCATATCTCAAATACTCAATTTATAGTCCTCTTATCATCTATAAAATTTTAACACACCCTATATACGGTAGATGATTCTCAATAAGGAATAGTTAATGTAATTTACATATGTTATTTAAAAATGAGAAATCTTCAATAGGTAAATTAATTTTAATATGAGACCTAAAAGGTACAATAAATTTCACTGAATCGGAAATAAGAAATCAACATATTAAGAAAGAAATAAGAAATCAACATATTAAAAAGTACAGTTCAAGGAAAAAAATATGGTATCGTGAAAAGAAAGATTCAAAGAATTAAAAAAAAAAAAAAAAGAAGTTTACTGAGGACTTATTTGATGATAAGGCTAAAACTATTGTAATATTCATGTTAGGACTCAAAAAAAAATGAAAAGTAGAAATCACAAAAAAACAGTTTACCCTAATAAATAGATTTTGGTGGAATGGTACATTCGCACAGGCCTCTCACCTTTTTTTTTTTGGGGGGGGGGGGGATCATTAATACCTCCAAAATGCTCATCAGAGCCAAACATTGGTATTTACACCATAACTCTTTCTGGTAATAATTAATTGTTCAACTTTTATAGTCATTGATTGGCTAACTGCATGCACCACGCACACATTTTGTACAGACTATAATTTCAATCTTTAATGTGATAATCAGCCAAGGCTATTCTCATACAAATGAGCACAGCTAAGTAAAAGAAGCCTCATAAGCATATACTACAGCTATAATGCATTTCAAGCATTATATTTTACAGGGTGATCCTAAACATTATTTTTTTTTGTTCAATTTTGTTGCTGGTCCCCTATTAGCCTTTGGGACAAACCTTCGCTGAAATATATGAGGTGCATGCTTCCTTTTAGGATAATTCATCAAGTATTTTTCGATATTCGACAAAACATCTAAAATCAAAGGTCAAATGTAAGATAATAACTGAAGAAACACTCCAATATTTCGAAAGATAAATTGAAAAGGGAAGGAAAAATTCCGTGACCCGGATTCGAACCGGGGACCATGCCTATCGCTGGCACTGTTCTAACCAACTGAGCCACCGCGGATATGAACAGCTTTGCTGTTACAAGATATCCAAATAAACTTCATTGAAGCTACAACGCAGTAATGAGTCAAATTAAAGGTTGATTAAACAATATGGTATTAAGGCTAATAATGGATAATGGGTTTAAAAATACAGAAAGGGGCAAAAAAAAAAAAAAAAAGTTGCATTACTGTATTAAATTTTTACAGACCTTTTTGTTCTGAATCATCGGTGTTGTGAATAACAGTCACTTTATCCACAGTCAAGATATCCCATATCACTTTTTGTCTATAACTTATCTAATGTTTGATTAAATATTGTAATCCCTGCATTAAAGTTTTTTGTTGCAGTAGATAGTGTGTCCTTTGCATAAATCTTGTACATGTCATATTTTCAGGAAGAGGAGAATCTGAATATTTCTTATAAAACTTCTCATTAGCATTTGCATACAAAATAACAGGCAAAATAACATTACAATATGAAAAACATTATTATTTTGCTTTCCTCACTAAAACAATACTAAGCACCACCTGAACAATATCCCCCCATGTTGGAAAGATTACACAAAAACAGGAATAAATGAGAGTGGCTGGTGGTCCATCTAAAGATTAGAACAGAAAACTTCAATGCAGCTCAGTGTCGACTATGATGTGAGTTTTAGATCACCCTGTACAATAATAATAAAAGTTAATCTTACCTTGCCCTTTACAGTCACTTCCACTAAAAATTTAAAAATAAAAAAATAAACAAACAGAATGAATACTTATACTCTAATATCTAAAATCATTTCTATAATTTATCCTGTCATTTGAACTGCTATGCTATCTGTCAATCATTCGTTCTATTGTGCATTAATCAGCTTATAGTAGAAAACGTTTTGTTTATTTGGGTTTTTTTTTGTAACTGAGAAACTAGATAAAAAAATTCATTGATTCTTATGTATAGTTATGCCTGTTATCATACTGCTGAAGACCATTTGAAGAAATCTGGATAGAAAGTGCAGCACCATCCAGTTACAGTTAAGATTCCTTAAAAAAAAAAGCCCTGTGAAACAATGTTTTCATCCAATAACAAGGTGCAAGAGGCAATCACAGAATGTTTTTATTCATAACTGAAGAGTGATGGGCACAAGAAATCCATTAATAAGTGGAATATATATCTTGGAGACTGCTTTTGATGACCTTTCCTAATTTCAGAGTAAACATGCATGGTTAATTTCCTTTCATCATCCTTTATATCACTGCTTACTTTTCATATTGCAACTTTGATCATATTGCAAGCATTTCTAAAACTCTAGAAGATATCATCGATTTCTCAATGGACATTTCTAGGTCCAGGCAGCTTTTAAATGGCGCTTAACCAACACCTCCTAGAGAGAATGCGTGAGCACGTAAACGTCATACACTGTTACATCATCATAAAAAGTTATCGTCAATCGCATTTCTACCAATAATAAGCTCTAGATTATCAGTTTTTATGTTGATGTAATAATGTATGACGTTTCCGTGCACAGGCCTTCTCTCTAGGAGGTGTTGACTTAACTCACTGCAAACAGGCTCCATAATAACTGACATCAGAGAGATGCTGTAGATTTGCACCATCTTAGTTTTCACTGTAACCACCAATAAATTCCAAAGATAATTTTACACTTGTATTCAAGTTTTTATCTTCCTGGACATTTTTTTTGCCCACGAAGAGAATACAGTAGGCCCCCGTTTTACATCCGCCTCGAATTACGAGGTTCTGTTCAAAAAATAACTGAACTGTTTTAATTACGCGGTAAAGGATCGTCGTAGCGACGAGCGGTTGGCAATGCTGCAATTGTCATATCTTTCTGTCTAATGGACAATTTACAAGTTTTTACATGTTGTTTAGTTTCCTAGTTATTGCCATTTGAATGCAATGTGTTTCAGTGGTCGTGACGATTTTTGCAATGTCCGATTTACGAGAACAACGATGCAATGTGAAATTTTGCGTGAGTTGGGTTTACGGATACAACTTTGAGACCGAAGTTCAGTGGTCACAGTGGGTTGGCAAAAAAAAATAAAAATAAAAAAAAAATAAAGGCAGGTTCGGTCCTCTGCCAAGGTGATGCTCACCGTTTTTTCTTCGATTTCAACAGAGTTGTGCATTTTGAATTTTTGCCTCAAGACCAAACAGTCAACCGTCTGTCCTAAGAAGACGTTTGGAAAAGGTTGTGCGAAAAAAATTCGCAAAATGAGACCACTGTTGTGGCAAGACAACTCAGAGTTGCGCTTCATGGTTGCGCCTGCCCACTCAGCCTTGTTATTTCGCCAGTGTTGTGCCAAAATCAGATGACTGTCTTCCCCCAGCTTCCCTACTCCCCAGACCTAGCTCCCTGCAACTTTTTTTCGATTTTCACGTTGCATCGTTGTTCTCGTAAATCGGACATTGCAAAAATCATCACGACCACTGAAACACGTTGCATTCAAATAGCAATAAGTAGGAAACTAAACAACATGTAAAAACTTGTAGACAGTCCATTAGACAGAAGGATATGACAATTGCAGTATTGCCAACTGCTCGTCACTACGACGATCCTTTGCCACGTAATTAAAAAAGTTCGGTTATTTTTTGAACAGACCTTGTACATCAGTTTTGATTTACGTCCGCCAGCAGACGTCTAAAAAGCCCCGTTTTATGTTCCTGGACTCGTTTTACGTCTGCACGCACCTTACATCCGCAATCGCCTTTCGCTCGCCCACGAAAATTCGAGGGCAGTGATACACAATATACCCGGAAGCCTTGATGGTGTTTCCCGCAATGTACCTGAAAGTGTTGATGTACCCTATCGAGTTTTCCTTAAAACGCTAAAAAACAGTAAAATAAAGGCAGAAGTGTTGGGGGTGTGAATTCAGATGCTGAGGAAGAGAGAGAAGCAGGCCACTATTGACAGCTTTTTTTTTTTCAAGAAACAAAAAATTGGATTAGATGTTGGACAGGAGATGGGAGTTATCAGTTCCTCAGATTCTGATGACTAAAAAGTGAAGAAGAAAAAAGAACTAAAAAAATGTGTCCAAAATTATAAAAAAAGAAAAAAAAGAGGAGAGAAGAAAAAGAGAGCAAGAGAGAATTTTTTGAGTCTGTAATAAAAAACTTAACTGTACAAAGCATGTTAAACTTGGGGGGGGGGGGGTCACTGCATGTTTTCTCCCTTTTTTAACTGTAGGAATAATTTGGGGGGGTCACTTTTTTGTCCAGAACGGAATACATTTTTTATAATTGGACCCTATGGAAAATTGGGTTTCGTTACATCCGGCTCGATTTACGTCCACCATTCCGGAACGGATTACGGACGTAAAATGGGGGCCTACTGTATATATTAAAAAAAATATATCCACATGTATTTAATTCTTTACTTAGCACATCAACATTTTTTGTGTTTTTAATTGGTCAAATAAAACAATGGCAAATCCCAATCAATTATAGTTGAGGGCCGTGAATCCAGAATGCTTGGGACTAGAAGCCTTCAGAATTCGTGGTCTTCAGGGAAAAGTAATTATATTTAATTAAACTGTTTAACAATGGTTATTTTAAATTTATTTTAATAGTTTTCACAATTATAATCCGATTTGTGGTTTCTGGATTCATGATCCTCAACTGTATATTTCTTGTGTCTATCTGAATAAGGATGCATATAAATGGTTTACTGAATGAAGATGCATATCTAGATACATTAAATTACAGTAAAATCCTGTTACAACATACCTCACAGTAACGTACATTTTAGAATAACGTACAAATTTTGCATTCCCTTGGTTAAATTATCTCTTCATTACAACGTACATCGTTCGAATGTCTTGCTCTGATTGGTCAATACAGCCCAAGCGAAAGTTGCAAATGGCAATACATCAAAAGGAAATGATACGTCATCACTTAAGCCAATGGACTAATTAAACCGAGTTCACATTTCATTGGTTGGTTAGTGTAGCATAGCATACATAAACCCAGAAATCTCTGCCAACCATTGCCCAGCTTGGCGGAAAGACTGTGAAAAACCAATCCATCCACTCAGATTTAAACATGGCCCATATCGGAAAGTTTATACAGGACCTCCTTTTGATTATGGTGCAGAAGATGAAGATTGACGACAATAACCTAATGGCTTGAATATTGAAGAATTCAATGGATATGAAGTGACTTATGAAGTATCAAAAACCGAGGCATATTCTTGACGTCAACTTTGAAGACATCAGCAACGTTTCTTTCCCGGACTACTGGAAGATGTGATAATCTTTCTCGTTGTAGTTTTACTTCGTTTGTATTTTCTTTCTGACAATCGTCATTCTTACTTTCTTCTTTGTATAATATGGAAGACTGCTTGGGTTGATCAGGCTTCTTGACGACCTCTGTGTATTTCATTTGGAATTTATTCTGGTTCGTTGAGCTTTGTGAAAGCGCTGCTTTCATCCCATCTGAACAAATGTACACTTCATTGTTTGATTGTCGATTGTCGCATGCTACTCACTCGGGACCCATTTTGTACGGCAATTAGAAAGCTTGGAAAGCTTCACTTGAGGGACGATTACCCATCTTTATTGCGGTAAGATCATACCACCATGTGTTTGTTAATATAAAATGCTACACTTCATGTATTCTTATGTTTTTCTATGCATATATGCATTGTTCACAACCCCCCCCCCCCCCAAGTTTCAGAATAACGTACACCTCGCAATAACGTACAAATTTCCAGTTCCCTTGAAGTACGTTATAACGGGATTTTACTGTATTAAGCTAACTTACCTAGGGTATGTTAGTCTACTCAGTAAACAGAGAAACATTCTTATATTATTAATTTAAATACAATTAAGATTATTTTATTTAATTTTTTATCACACCTTTATAATTATGTCCATGGCCATTCTTATTATTGCATTTGCCAAATACCATTAAATTCTCCTCTTCTGACATCCGTGAACTAAATAAATAAATAAATAAATAAATAAAAATAAAAATAAAAAAATTACAGTGGAACACCGACTTTACGTTTCTCGTTATATATATAATTTTTCTTCAGTTTGCGATAATGTTCTATATCAATAACATTAATAATTTCTGGAAGATACGTGATATAAATCCAACTTTTCCTACATCGTACATTTTTATTTGAGGTGCAAAATGAAATTTTGGTTGTATTTTACATACACAGCAAGCCAAAAAAATGTATACAAGATCCCTCATATCATACATGTACATTAATATATGTAATTTGGTTGAACTATGTCATCATCTTCAGCATGGTATTTCCTACTTCACTATTCATATTTTTCCGCACTTTTTTTTAATGTACGAGGGTGAATCAAATTAAAACCGCAAAATTGTAATTAAAATTCCAAATTTTGCCACATAGTGTTGTAATTTTGCAGATCCACTAAAATGATTTATAGAAATATCCGGTAGGTGGCAGGAAAGTAGAGACAAGCAAACAACATCACAACAGCAGTTTAAAGCTGGCTGCCCCACTTCAAACATGCACCAAAGAAGAACAGCGTTCAGTTATCCGATTTTTGAGTAGTGAAGGTGTGAAACCAATTGAAATGATGTGGTGGGCTAAACCATGACTAATGTCTAACAATTCTGCAATTTCATCAATCGTTACTCGGCGATTTTCCAATACTAAGGCTTTAATTGTTGCAATATTCTCTGGTGTCACAACTCATTGTGCCTGACCCGGGCAAGGGGTGTCTGATACTGCTGTCACACTCCATTCTTAAACTTCCAGCTATGACAAACATGCATCACCATTCATAAATTTCTTTGGTGCATGTTTAAAGTGAGGCAGCCATCTTTAAACTGCTGCTGTAATGTTGCTTGCTTGTCTCTACTTTCCTGCCACCTACTGGATAGTTCTACAAATCATTTTTAATGGATCTGCAGAATTACAACACTGTGAGGTGAAATTTGGAATTTTAATTACAATTTTGCAGTTTTCATTGACTCACTCTCATACAAGGCACATTCACTAAATAAACAGAAATATGATTTTAAGCAAATATTTACTATATTACAAAGCACCAAATAACAACGTTACTGTTTTTCAACATAGTCTCCTACTCCCAATTTCATGCACCTACACCACCAACTGACAAGGACAGGGATTCCACAGAAAAAATTTCTTTTGGCACATGCATAATCACTCATGCATTGCTGACTGAACTTCCTCGTCATTCTGGAACCTCGATTCACTTAGTGCATCTTTCAGTAGGCATGGAAATCTGAAGGTGCGAGATCGGGTGAACATGGGTGGTGGGTTAGTGCTCAAGCCATAGGCCCTTGATGGTCGGCAATGTTACATAGGCAGTGTGTGGTCTTGCGTTGTCATGGAGCAAAAGCACACCTTCACACAACAACAAAAATAAAATCTGACGACACTTCGCGTTCCAGCTTGGAGCACTCTTATAAGGTTATAACCATTTTGTACAGCCGTTTCTAGCGTCTCATGTGCAAGGCAGGCATGCCAACCTTAGCTATGAATAGTTTAAGGATGCCTCCATAAAATAACAAACTATCATGGTCATATTTTAGATTTGTTATCATATTTTTCTAGTTATTTATTGAATGACCCTTGTATTGCTTTGTGTGATACAAATTAACCATTGTGTTCAAGTAGCAAATTTATTTGTGCAAAGCATTGTTGAAAGAAATTCTAAAAATATCGCAGAGGACTGTGTCTTGCGCTAGTTAGCCTCTCATGCATATTGTTGCCAATTTGTGTTCGAAAATTTTGCTTCGTTTGAAGCAGTCGCTTGCTTTTTTCCTCGTCAAAAGGTATAATCACATTTGTAATATCCTTCATCCTCATTTGAATTCAATGTTAGATTTTTTGCGTTGAATAATTGCGCTCAACTCGCTCTCTGCTTCAACATTTAAGTTGCTCTATGTTCACACTTTTGATGTTCAACTAGTTTCCCCCTTCGAAGCTCCTATATCTTTAATCATTCTGGACTGTTCATTCACCACTTTGTCTTCGATGTTTTTTTCTTAATTCTCGAAGTAACTTATAGTGCTTCGAGGTGATGTTACTTCAACGCTAAATACAACTCTACTAGAGTTTCACAAACAAATCTTCAACCGACAGAGGTACCTCTTCAGCTTCATGTGACTTTGGAACATTTTTCAGTTAACATTTGTTGACCTCTCTTGCCATGCTTGCCATTCTTGAATTCAAATGGTAAGTTGATCTGTTGTTTACTTACACACACTACCACGTAAGGGCCCTTCGAGATCGTTGCTCGTTTTGGGCATAAGTCGCTGGACTTAACTTTCTTGCCACGACACATTGGAAATTTTGCCAGCAATCTTCATTGCAAATACATTTATACCGCCTGGCACGAAAGAAAAAGGAAGCAGACGCTTGTGTAAATGAAAAAAAAAACTCATTCAACCAATCAGAAACGGACAGGAAAAGGAGCATTACTTATTCCTGGCATCCCTTGGTTGAAACCAAAATTATTTGGCACTCGATTACTCGATAGGTTGAATATAATAGTTCAATTACATTCTTGTTCTCTTTTATTATACTGTATCATTACTATATTTTGTAAGTATTTAAAAGCATTTTAAATGCAAGTTTGTTTGACGTTTTATATTTGTTCTTGAGCAAACAGACTTACAGGTGAGAAGGTGGCCGCTATGGTTCAGAAACTCTGAATGAAGCAGATACGAGGCCTGTGAGAAAAGTATCCGACCTTCGGCTGGGCAAAAAAAATTACACACCTGGAGCATTGGAAACCTAATCACCCTCAAAGTAGTCTCCTTGGGACTCCACACACTGCTCCCAGCGGTGCCGCCATTGTTGGAAGCATTCCTGGAAAGCGTCTTTCGGAATGGAGTTTAGCTCGGCTGTCGTTGCAACCATAATGTCCTCTCTTGTCTGAAATCGTGTTCCTTTCAATGGCCTCTTGAGTTTGGGGAGCAGCCAAAAGTCGGGAACAGGGAGCCAGGTCTGGAGAGTAAGGAGCCTATTGTACCATGGGAGTCTGGTTTTTCGCCAAAAAAGTCTCAATCAAGTTTGGTTTTTGAGGTGCCAATTGCCTGTTGACTACAACTGCGGTCTCTTGCGCCGCACTGCATTACATAGGAGGACATCCTTGTAGTACTCTTTGGTGATTGTTTGACCCTGTGGTGCGTACTCCTCGTGTACCACACCACGAGAGTCAAAGAAAGCAGTCAGCATCACTTTTACATTGCTGCGCACTTGGTGGGCCTTCTTTGGTCGTAGTGACGAGGAATGCTTCCACTGTGACGACTGATGGTTTCCACCTGGCTGTCGCCCAGTTTCTGGCAAAATTTGATGCAGTAACGCTGCTCCAGTCGTTCCGTCATTTTCCTACAAATCAAAAACCGACGAGAGCACAACACACTACCTCCCTCTAATGCTGATTGCCAGCAACTGACGCTATTGAGAGGCGGGAAAAAATTCACGCATACGCACAAAGGTTCAAGGTCGGCTCATGCAAGCGCGCGCGATCCAAATCCATCAGGTTTTCGCAAAAAAAAAATTAGGTTGGATACTTTTCTCACAGGCCTCGTATGTACAATCGATAAGCACTTACATTACGCATGCGCCAGTTTCCTTTTTTCTTTCATGTCGGGCAGTATAGCATTGCTAATATCGTGACACTGCAATTAGTGATTTCAAGGATCCTTTTCATCACTTATCATGGCTAATGTCGTTTGCTCACAAAATCTTGGGAGCTCCTCTGACATGCAAGGTTTTCATTCATTTTTTATGATCTCAGTCTGCTAAGCAGGGATTATTAAACATTCATCTTTCATTTTAAATAATACAAGTGTGTCAAGGTAGTGTCTGTGCATATATTTTACCTTTAATATCTGACATTACTGATGCTGGTTAATCTTCGGTATCTGCACAATCGCGCGATGACTGAATCCGCAAATTGAATTGTCGCGATTCCTGTAACCGGCCGGGGGGGAAACCAACTGCCCCCTGTAACCAAATAGGTTGGGGTATATATCAGTTCGTTAGAGGGGGGGTCTGGGGGGCGCAGCCCCCCTGTCTTTAAAAAATAAATTCGTTTGCGATTTGACTCGCGGTTGCGATTGTGCAGATACCGAAAATTTACCCTGATGCTTACCTGTGCAAACGGTGACATGCACTGAAGGTTTCGACTCTGGTCAGATAAACTAGAGGCTTCAAATTACCACCGCCACCTTCCATTACTGATTCACGAAGGAAAACTAAGTTGAGGGAAAAAAATAAAAATACAGATTTCAATAAAATATATGACAACACCTGTTAAGGAAAAAAAATATTTTCATCATAGTTTATTTAATAGAGGAAAAAAATATTTGTTCGTCATTCGCATTTAATTGTTGATTTCCGCAAATTAATGTATAGAACTGGTGATGCAAAAACTTACCGTATCGATAAACGAGGAACGCTAAACTGAAATTCTACCAGCAAATTTCAGGCAAGGAAGCGCGTATTCTTGAAGATTAAGCAACGTTAGAAGATCAATAATCGATCGAACTAGGCTTATTATCGGGAGGGATTTCGGAATCGAATTTCCCTTAGGGTTGACATATCTTTTTTTAAAGTTTTCTATTGATCATCGTACTGAGGCCTGATCGTCTTTCATTGCTCGTGAAAATGCAACACGACAGCGAGCGGCGATGGGACTTCGTAAAGCCAAGGTGCATCGTGGGATTGAATGACTCAAAACATCTGTGCCATGTTTGTCGTGTTGTTTTGGTGTTGAACGTTATGCTAAATTTTCAGTACAAACGCCCTTCTTCTCATAGTCTGAAAGATTAATAAATAAATGTAATCCACAAAGATAAACGCCCAAAAAAAGAGCAAAAACCACAAACGAAAAATATGTCCGCAAATACGAGGGAAATAATAACTCTTCAGATTGGCCATTACAGTAATTTTGTGGGCACTCACTGGTGGAATTTGCAGGTATTGCCCTTGTGTTTTGTTATTAACTTTAGAAAATCCAATTGTTTACTGTTTTGATCGTGGAGAGCTACAGGCAGATTTAGCTCAATGTAAACACGATTTGCGTTTTCAGCGTTGACAGCTGGGCTTGCATTTCGGGTACAGAGCTGCTCATCGCGAGCATCCACGAAGGGAAAAAATAAAAATTTTCGAATGAGTTTTGTTTATTTTTCCAGGCTGTGATCATCCCTCAGAATGTCAGAATTCATTAGACTGCCTTAGAAAACTTACAAAGTATACTAAAGTAAATCATACCGTGAAGATATCACTTTAAAGAGTATGAAGATGTTATTTAACAAATTGGCGAACATATACCCAATCTTTGGCAATATTTATTTCAATGTCTTTTATAGTTCATGTGACATAGGGTAAATAATCCCATAAATGTTGAAAGCCCCACATGTCGCTAATTCGATTTCTTGTTGAAATTTTCATTGCCACAAGATAAACCTCCCCCTCCAAAAAATCTGAACAACTTAAATAAAGTAAACCAACAGTTGATACTCTGCCAGTAAATACGAATTGCGTTCAAATTTAACTTGGACTTTATTAGGAGCTTTAGCTTTATAAGAATGCGCCCTTGGTCTGTACATTTATCCGTCCAGCCATTCACCATTTGCACGATAACTTGAAAACGGATTAACTTTTTCGTGGACCCCTTCAAGTCGAATTCACGTGCTAAAACTGACTGTAAAAAATACCAAGATAACGGCACGTCATACAACCTGTGACAATAAAGTTCGGTGTGAATGACGTCAAA
Organism: Rhysida immarginata; assembly: GCA_023313115.1. Lineage (NCBI taxonomy): Eukaryota > Metazoa > Arthropoda > Chilopoda > Scolopendromorpha > Scolopendridae > Rhysida > Rhysida immarginata. The sequence continues at coordinate 3,044,217 of JAHWFO010023306.1, forward strand.
TTGCTAACGGTCGTAAGAGTGCACCATCGTCGTATCCTGCCCCAGACAGGTCGAGACATGTTTAAACAAATTTGAGAGATTCAGCGCTGCGAGTGTGTTTATTGTGTTTAAACAGGACATTGAAGCGAGAAGGCGTAGTATGCACGGTCGAAACCCAAAATGGATCAGCGAACGAAAGAGACTCATGAAATGATGACAACAGTTTACAAAGAAAGTGCTGTTACTTTGAAGTGGTTTAAACGGTTCCGAGGAGGCCGGAACACCATAGAAGATGCCCCCCGAAGTGGCCAGACATCCAACGTAATGTTACGACCCAACTGAAGGCTATCCCTAAAAACGACTACGCCAGGAGTTTCCAGGACTTGTACAGGCATTCCCAGAAGTGCATTACCATCGACGGGGATTACTTTGAAGGATGGTAACTGCTGTTTCATGTAAGCGAGCAATCCACTCTCAATATGCCATCATTCACCGAACTTTATTGTCACAGGTTGTAAAACAATCGATTTGTCAAGAAAGAATACATTGTTACTTTCTGTTTATCTTTTAATCATTACTGACATCGGCACGCGCACGTGAAATCGCTATAAGCTTATTATTAAGTAGCAGAAAAATGGAGCTACTTATTGGTTTTATTTACACACGATTTGAATCACCCTTCATCATTTCTACATTTTATGAGGTAGAAGGTTGAAATTCGGAATGTAGCTTACTATGGGCATGTGCACCTTCACTGTTTAGTTTGGTTTTGATTAGCCCACTATGGTTGGAGTTTTGGGGGTGAAAATTAGAGGGGACCAAAAGGTCTAGGTGTATTCATGCATATAAAGGAGTGAAATTTGGTATGCAGATTTCTATAAGCAAGATCTCCATTATATGAAGATTTTTTTTTTTCCCGAGGTATCCATGCCTTCCCGACTCGGTGGCGGAAATGTATCGAAAAGATGGGGACCACATTGAAAAATAGAAGGTCTGTAATAAAGGAGCTGTAAAAAAATATTTCCGGTTTTCTTTTGACTGACCCTCGTAAGTAGAATAAGAATGGAGCTACTTATTGGTTTTTTAATGTCAGTCCGTCCCCTTCATAATTTCTACATTTTTTTGAGGTAGAAGGTTGAAATTCGGAATGTAGCTTACTATGGACATGTCCATCTGCACTATTTAGTTTGGTTTTGATTGGTATACGGGGGTGGGATTCAGAGAGGGCAACGTATCTATGTGCTATTTAGGTACGTAAAGGCGTAAAATCCAGTATCCTGATTCATCTAGGCAAGATCTACATTACTATGAAGTTTAGGCCCAATTGTTCCAGTGGGATTGGATTTGCAGGGGTGGCAGTCACTTGTTCCTTAGAACTATGGCAACATGTGGCATGTGATATATCATACATTCGGAAATGATGAGAAACGAAAGAAGATACGAGGTTTTTTTACATTTTTTACATCTTAAGTTTGGGAAAATCAATTTATTGATTTAAAAAAAACCTGGGGAGAGGTAAAAAGTGCAGATAAAGGAGTAAAAATAGATGACTTGCCTTATGCTACTCGGGGGGCGGGGGGAGGGGATTAATTTCTTTTTGATAAACGTATAAATGTATTTCTGCATCACTACTAAAGCTCCTCCTTGGAATGTTTACAAGATTTTATTTTTTGTATATTTCATTGTTGTAAAAATATCTAAGCTTTTATCGTTGAGATGGTAATTACTGCCTGTCATGCAAATGCAGCACCACTCAATCGATTATTTGTTTAAACAAAATGGCAGACAGTGATGTGTCGACCCAAGTGGAAAGTATCTGAAATTCATCAGAGACTTCAAAGACAGTTCACAGAGTCATGTTTGTCTCGATCTTCTGTCTTTGCTTGGTGCCAAGAGTTTGAAGGAGGGGGAGGGTTTTCTTCCGGCAATGGACCTCATACGGCAAGGCCAGCAACTGCTGTCCATGATGGCATCATTGCACGAACCAATGAGCTGATAAGGGACAACAGGCAGATTCATGTCCGAGAATTGGCTTCAATACTGAACCTCGGCACTGGCCGTGTGGAGACCATCATCCACAATAGGCTGAGATTCAACAAGTTCTGTGCCAAATGGGAAAGGGAAGGTGACAGCTTCCTAAGGTGTGTCGTGACCACTGACGAGATATGGATTCATCACCATACTCACGAAAGCAAGCATTCGGCAACAAAAATGATGGCAACTGTATTCTCGGGCATTATGTGTATCACACGTGTCGATTGTTTGGAAGAACGTCGAACCATAAATGCACCCTACTATGTGATATTCCTTGTGACTATCACCTTTTTGGACCATTGAAAGAGTTCTTGGGAGGGCAGAGGTTCAGTTCCAATGAGGAAATGAAAAAGGTTGTCCTGACGTTGTTTTGACATCAGCCTGAAGATTTCTACATAAGTATCTAGATGCTCCCAGAATGCTGGAAAAAATGTGTAGAGAAGCAAGGAGAGTTGCTTTGAGAAATAACTGAAGTGTATGTGTGGTGTTTTTTTTTTTAATTTTTTTTATTTTTTTGTAGTTTCCTGATTTTATAAAAAATAAAGTCCAGGTCAAATTTGAACATCCCTCGTAATACAGGGTGTCTTTAGTATCAAACTAAAGCAGATGATAGAGGAATGTAAACCGGTTATTTTGAGATAGAGAACCAATATAACCGTCATCGTTGTTGACGTGATTTTAGAGTAAGATCGCAAGTAAACGACGAGAGATTACATCAGAGACCATTTCCACAAAAAACGTTGGCAATCAGGATTGGTTGTGTCGTAAATGCATGTTTCAGGCCCTATGAGATCTCGAAAGATTAATACGAGGGGAAGTCAGTCAGTAAGTTACAAATGGATATTGAAAGGAAACAAATATGCCTACTAATTTTATTTTCTGATACAGTGGTACCTTGACATACGAGCTTAATTTGTTCTGTAACCTTGCTCGTATGTCAAATTGCTCGTATCTCAAAGCAATTTTTCCCATTGAAATTAATTGAAATGCTATTAATCCGTTCCAGCTCCCAAAACACCACCTCAATTTCACGCTTAATTTCAATAGACATCATCATCCGCTTCGGACCCATGGTTATAAAAATAAATGTGATAATGTTTTGTACAAAAAGCAAAAAACGTGAACCCAATTTATCAAAAATGCTTCGTCTGAGGCGGGAGAAACTGTTAGACGCTGCACACGACACTAACATGCACCCCGCATGTTGGGGTCGTGTGCAGACGAGGCGGTCATTACATTAATGGCACTACATGGACAATGTTGGCTATCGCCATCTGGTGAGGATTGATGAAAACAGCCCAGCATTAATGGTCCATTTTGGTTTTGGCTCCCTTAACCTGTGTTCCATTGAGTTAGGATTAGATTTCCAGGTTAGGTGAGGTTCCTCGCATCTCAAAGCAAAGTATCGCTCGCTCAGCGGCTCATATCTCAAAACACTCGTATGTTAGGGCACTCGTATGTCGAGGTACCACTGTACATATATTTCTCATCTTATCATTACAGTCAATCAGGTGTTAAGTTAAAGCAGTGGAACTCCGCTAATTTTCTCTCCTTTAATGTTGAGAAAACTGAACTTTTGTTTGCCTTTTTTTACCAGCGAAATAAGCGCAATATCCTACCAACCCAACCATCTACTATGACTCCCAAATACTTACCACTAAATAAAGACTTAGGTATTTAAATCCGTCACACGATTTATCCTGGGATCTGCACATAGATTACTTACATAACTCAATAAAAATCAAGGTTGATTTCTAGATTGTACTATTTTCTGGGTTACATATTATTCTTGCTATATTACTCCCTGATTCACTCTTCTTTATGTTACGGTGTTATTTTCTGGGAATCTTTCACTTCTTACAATCTTACCAGGATTCTTAAATTACGAAAATGGTTTCACCGCACCCTCTTGAAATTACAAAATCCTCACCCTCTTTCTCATTTTTTTGGATCATTAGGTGTACTGACTATCACTCAAATTTACTTTATCCAAATTTGTTCGTTTATCTGTAAGTCGGTTGATCATTTACTAATCTTATCTTCCCCCATCATTATCTGTGACCATCATCTTGTCCATGCCAATTTTACTAGATTTGCAACAGTGATCAGATTCCCTCTAATTAGGAATAATTTCCAATGAGGTGCTGTCTGAACCAGGCAGTGACTTCCCTATGTACAGCTTCGTTGTCGGCCAAAAGATGATGCTTAAGAGGACCGAATAAATGGAAGCCGTGAGGAGCAAACCCGGATCTATTATGGTAAGCACTATGCCCTCATAATCCCAGAAGACCATGAATATCCTCTCACTGCCAGCAAAACAACTGAGATGCTGAGAAAGTTCAAGTGGAAAGTCCTCGAGCATCCTCCGTATAGCCCTGACCTTGCTCCAAATGACTTCCATTTGTTCAGTCCTCTTAAACATCATCTTTTGGGTGAATACTTTCCCTACAATGAAGCTGTTCGGTCCTCATCTTTTTGTGTATGGTAAGCTGCGGATTAACGATCAGTGAGACGGAACTATCACTATCTGCTTCCAAAATAGAGTTTGCAGCGAGTGCTGCTCTTTTTTATACAGCCTGAAAATGCGCATGAACTGATCTGGAACCTGACAACACCATCTGTAGGTCAATTCCGAACAATTCTAGCAATTCTTCATTTCAATTGTTTCTGTGCAAACAGAATCTTTTTATCTGCATCTGTGTACAAATATTGAGTTTTAAAGTTTTTCCTGACTTTTGGATCACTCTGTAGAATCTTGTGTAATGATTGCTAATCTACTCAGCACTGTTTTAACCAAAGAAAAACAACAGACAATCTAACTCGGCAATCTTATAACGATCTTTAATTGAATCTTGTTTTTATTATAGGAAGCATCCTTTGTTTATGATGAAAAAGTGCCTACAGAAATTAATCATGATGTATTATACAGGGAAGGAAGAACATTGCAAGTGAGTAAGCAGTTCGTGGTGGAAAGCATTCTCACGTGAATTATGATAACCAATTTAAATGTTTATAAAGGGTGGTGCAAAAAGAACGCATGGATTTCAAACTAGTATAATTGGCTTTATTTTGATCACATACAAAATGTACTCTCATCACTACAATTGGTACTTACTTACTTTTCAAACCCGCTTATCCGTTAGGGCCGCGGGGGCAGCAGCCCTATGGAGGATCTCCAGCGATCGCGATCTTCCGCCATCAGGCGCATGTCCTCCCTTGGTAATATCCAAGCGACTCGAACCCAGATTCTCCATGTAGTCTAGCCACCTGGTATCCACCGACCCCTTGGTCTCTTACCTACCAGCTTGGAAAATAACAACTGCCTAGAGAGATCAGTTTGCAGCATCCATATCACGTGGCCACACCAGCACAACTGAGATCTCTCAATGCGGAGAAGTAGTGGCTCAACACTTAAAGACTCCCTTATTGTGCTGCTGTGCACTCTATCTAATAGGGTAACACCTGCCACACTTCTCAGAAATCTCATTTCGGCCACTTGTACCCGCGATCGCACTCTTTCGATCATTACCCAAACCTCATGACCATAGGTGAGAATGGGGACAAAGATAGATTTGAAGACGGAGAGCTTGGTTTTGTTACCCAGCTCGCGTTTCGTTACCACGTATCACCACAGTTCACGTCTGACACAGCTTGCTGTACCGATCCGAGCATCCAATTCTTTCTCCTGCCGTCCGTCACTCATGAATGCAATCCCAAGATACTTGAATTTCTCCACCTGTCTCAATGAGGCTCCCCTAACATGGAGAGCGCACTGAGCAGGCTGTCTTGAAAGAACCAGAACCCCAGTTTTAGCCACACTGATTTTCATATTTGGCTGCAAACCGGTCTAGTGCATTCTGAAGGTTCGTGCGAGAAGATCCAAGGAGGACAAAGTCGTCAGCAAAGAGCAATCTCTCCACCAGGCAGTCGCCCACACAAACATGCTCATCGCCTCGGCCGACCCTGTCTATCCAGTCCATAAAGATAATGAACAAGAGGGGCGACAGTACAAATGTTCAACAGCGAAAATGCAATGCTGCATGGTCCATTGCGCCATTGCTACTGAAACTGGACGCTCCAACCTACAAAACAACAGGTCCCCCACCCCACCATTCCACTCCCACCAATGGTACTACACTAGTCAAATCCATGCATTCTTTTTGCGCCACCCTTTATTTCTTCTACCCAGAATAGTTTTATTTTAATGAAGTCTAAAATTTTCTAGGGAGAAGAAACCTATCTCCCAAGATTGGTACTCATTGACCGTAAAGGAAGCCTTAACACACTGAAAAGTACTGGGAGTTTATATAATTCCTTTCAGGAACCAAATACTGAAGAAGCTTTTACTTGGTATTGTATATTTACATCTTAAATGTTAAATCAAATGTTAACGTTAGAACAAATAAGGTTCAACCAGTAATAGGGACATCTCTATAGTGATTGTGGTGCATTTGTTCAACATTTCCTCGCAACATATCTTTCTGCTCTGAATGGTTGTCGTTTTATAAAAGCAAATTAGGAATGAGACTCCTTGGGGTTGACAGTACTGTAAACGTAGAATATACAGGGTTCTTAGAATCTTAGATGCAGTGATATTGAGGTCATTTGCACTCTTTCACATGGTTATTTCTTTCATATAAATGCAAATAATCCAAGTCCACAGTCAGATTCAGAATTTCATAACCATGATTTGACGAACTCGAGAACTGGAAAGCCTATGCCCCACTGTCTTCAGCTACCAGGCCAATTTGCAATCTGTTCCTTTGATGTTGATTAAGAAAATGGGACTGTTGTTATTAGTGACATTATGAGTGAACAAGTGCTGGGTCAACGACCAGGAGACTGGGGGTAAGATGTAGATACAAACCTGATGAATACGAAGCAGGCGCTGTTCCCTGCTGTTAGCAGCACTGTTGAGCACGGAAATTAAATTGCTGTGATCGGGACGTGAAACAGCCGCAATGCAGGCATCCAAAGACGTGTAGCAGGGTGTTGTGTAGTTCCTGACAGCTGAAGGTGTAGGGGGTCGTGAAATCCATTGTTGAATGGGTCAAGTGTACGGTGAACACTGCATGTCAGTCACAAGGGTGAAAGAGTGGAACAAGCGATTCCGCGATGGGCGCACATTGCTGGATGATGACCTGCGGAGTGGAGCACCCGTGCGTGTGACAGATGAGCATGTTGGCAAAGTGGAAGAGCTTATCAGGAACGACTGTCTCGTGATAATCACGGACATTTGTGCATCAGTCGGGCTCAGCCAGGGTAAGGTTCATGCTGTAACCAAGAAGATGCTGAAGTTACATAAAGTGTGCACGCAATGGGTCCCGCATCAATTGACACCACAACAAGAGGCCTGTCGCATGAGCATGTCTCTGGAGTTGCTGCAGCGGTCCCACGATGCTGTTTCCCGCTGTTGGCAGCACTGTCGATCACGGAAACCCTGCAAAACTATTTACAACTGATACAAAAGAGATGCCTGGACAGTTCAAAGTTTTACTGTCCTTCAATGTAGTCACCAGCATTGTGAATAACCCGTTTCCAGTGATGTGGAAGTCGTAGGATACCTTTAGCAGTGCTTTTGTCGTTGGTATTTCGAATGGAGCAGTCTATTGCCTGAAGAATCTCTGGAACAGTTCGGAAGCGAATGCCATGAAGTGGTTCCTTTATCTTCGGGATCAAGTCTGGGGAGTGGATGGTACGCTGTATGCGGCTGAGTATCGTCCTGCAAAATGATGGGTGGGTTCTGCAATGGGATCTCCTCGAACTTAAGCCCTTGTGACTTCGACTTGATCCCTAAGATGAAGGAACCAATTTGCGGCATTTGCTTCCGAACTGCTCCAGAGATTCCTCAGGCTATAGACCACCCCATTCGAACTGTCAACACCAAAGGCACTGCTAAAGGTATCCTACGACTTCCACATCGCTGGAAACGGGTTATTCACAATGCTGGTGACTACATTGAAGGACAGTAAAACTTCGAACCAGGCATCTCTTTTGTAAATCAGTTGTAAATAAATAGTTGCCACTATTAAAGTTTCAGCCCTCGTACTTTCTTAGATAGGTAGCAGATGTGGGACGAACAAATTTCAGGCTTGCCTTGTTTGAGCATACGTGGCTTGCAAAGTAAACATGGAGAATCGTTATTTGAGAACCATCTTCCTGTATGAATTTAAACTGGCTCATTCGGCAAGAATTACCACTTGGCACATTAACAAAAGCATTTGAGGCGAATACGGTCAATGAACAAACCATTTGCTGATAGTTTGTGAAGTTTCGAAGCGGAGATACGGACCTGCAAAACAAGGCACGTGGCGATTTCTGTCAGATTCTGAAAAGTGTGGAGGAGTTGACCCAAGAAAAAGGTGTTGCGAGATAGCAGAAGCGGTAGGTGTTTGTTCGGCATCTAACCTCATTAAATAAGGTCATGTAGGTACCTCACGAACTGCCAACATGACCAGGAGTCTACTTCACTGATTCATCGCCTGTGATGAAAAAAATGGGTCCTGTATGACAATCATAAACGATCTGGACACTGGTTAAGCAAGGCACAGCTTCCTAGATGGCATCCTAAATGAAGATGATGCTCCTTGTATCGTGGTCCACACAGCTGGGTTAGTCATCAGAGTTTCTTGCCAAGAGGTCAAACCATGAGTGCAGAACGTTTTTGTGCTGAATCGTTACTGTCTCACCAGAAGTTGCAAACCAACTGGCTTTGTTTTTAACAGATATGGGTTCTTCTGCTTCAGGACAATGCTCATCCTATGTCACTTAATGAAGCTTTGCCTATTCTCGAGACTTATCTCCTACAGACTATCATTTGTTTTCTTGCTTGGATCACTTCCTGTCAGGGTAATACGAGGGTGGGCTGAAAAGTAATGCCTCCATGGCTGTAACTTTTTTATTTTTTAACCGATTTTCAAAATTCTTTTTGTATCTGATACTCAAATTGAATGGCAGCTTTGGATCCTCTTCTGCAGCACGATAACGCCCGTCCGCACACAATCGCCACACATCAGAGGGGGTTGCAATGCCTACAGTTCAAAGATGAAAAACTGCAGTTCAAAAATGAAAGACTTTGCCCCTTTCGACTTTCACCACTTCCCAAAGAGGAAAGAGCACCTTAAGGGGCATGAGTTGCGTTCTGACGACGAGGTGAAACCTGCCGTTCGGTCTTGGTGTCGACAACAACCCCGGAATTCCCCTCCGACGAGTTCACCCGACTAGTCACGCGTTGGTACAATGCGTGGAAAAGTGAATAGTGCATTACATAGAGGAGAAATGTGAGTATCAGATACAAAAAGAACTTTGAAAATCGGTTAAAAAATAAAAAAGTTACAGCCACGGAGGCATTACTTTTCAGCCCACCCTCGTAGTTCACAACAGAACAATGAGATCATCTTGCAATTGATGACTTCTTCAGATCTCAGCCGAAAGATTTTTTCGTTCAGGGTTCATGGCCTTTTGGACAGATGGTAACTATGTGTCGATTCACAGGGGAATTATTTTGACTAGGCAAGTCATCATAATTTTTAGTTATTCACATCCAAATGTCTTGCACATTTTCAGGACATTTCATTCACACTGACTTCATAGAAATGACGTTAAGACAACAATGAAAATACCATAAACCTACCAAAAGCTAGTTTTCCAGTACCATTGTTTAACAAACAGTTTTTTTGTGTCGGGTTAGAAGTTTTAAATGATTCCTTGAAAATGATGATTTTCTTGAAATGTGTTGGCTTATTAAGAAAAATGCTTCTTAAAACATTTGAGAATAAATAATGTTTTTTTTTTTTTTATTTTATTAATTTTCTTCATTTAGGAAGGGCAATCTCAGTGTTCATAAAGAGGATCCCGTAATAAAAAATGAATTTTTGGAAGATTTAGAAAAAGAAGAGGTAATTCTTTTCAATTTTCTTTTGCTAGTATTCTTTCTTCAACACTAAAAAAGTAAATAAATAAATAAATAAAATCTTGTAAACATTCCAAGGAGGAGTTTTAGCATTTAAGTGAAAATACATTTATACATTTATTAAAAAGAAATTAATCCCTTCTCCCTCGCCCCCAAGTAGGGTAAGGCAAGTAGCAGATCCTGCAGTCATCTATTCTTAGTCTTACATGCCTCCATGGCTGTAATTTTTTTATTTTTTAACCGATTTTCAAAATTCTTTTTGTATCTGATACTCACATTTCTCCTCTACGTAATGCACTATTCACTTTTTGACATAGTCCCCATTCCCTTTCCACGCATTGTACCAACGCGTGACTAGTCGGGTGAACCCGTCGGAGGGGAATTCCGGGGTTGTTGTCGACACCAAGACCGAACGGCAGGTTTCACCTCGTCGTCAGAACGCAACTCATGCCCCTTAAGGTGCTCTTTCCTCTTTGGGAAGTGGCGAAAGTCGCAAGGTGCAAAGTCTTTCATTTTTGAACTGCAGTTTTTCATCTTTGAACTGTAGGCGCTGCAACCCCCTCTGATGTGTGGCGATCGTGTGCGGACGGGCGTTATCGTGGTGCAGAAGAGGATCCAAAGCTGCCATTCAATCCTCGTGTCGACGACAACCCCGGAATTCCTCTCCGACGGGTTCACCCGACTACTCACGCGTTGGTACAATGCGTGGAAAGGGATCGGGACTATGTTGAAAAGTGAATAGTGCATTACATAGAGGAGAAATGTGAGTATCAGATACAAAAAGAATTTTGAAAATCGGTTAAAAAATAAAAAAATTACAGCCATGGAGGCATTACTTTTCAGCCCACCCTCGTAGATCTTGCCTAGAGGAATCTGGAAACTGAATTTCACGCCTTTACGTACCTAAGTAGCACATAGATATGTTGTCTTCTCTGAATCCCATCCCTGTAATTCCGACCCCAGTGTACCAATCAAAACCAAACTAAATTGTGCAGATGGACATGCCCATAGTAAGCTACATTCCGAATTTCAACCTTCTACCTCAAAAAATGTAGAAATTATGAAGGGGGCGGACTGACATTATAGAAACCAATAAGTAGCTCCATTCTTCCGCTACTTAATAATATTGATTATGAGCACCTGAGCAATCGTGCGTCGACAAAGCGATTTCACGTGCGTGCGCTGATGTCAGTAATGCTTAAAAGATGAACAGAAAGTAACAATGTATTCCTTCTTGATAAATCGGTTGTTATATGACATGCCATTATCTTGGTATTCTTTACACTCACTGTTTTAGCACATGAATTCGACTTGAAGGGGTCCACGAAAAATTCTGAAACGTTGATATGGCTGAGCTAAGACTTTGATGGTCATATTTCTGAAAACAGAATGTGAAAAAGTAATCCGTTGTCAAGTTATCGTGCAAACGGCGGACAGATGGCCGGCCAGCCAGATAAACGTACATACCAAGGGCGCATTCTTATAAGTAGCTTTTATGCTAAAGCTCCTAATAAAGATTGATGAATAGATATATAGACAGAAGCTACAGTCGCTTCTCTATTTAAGAACATTCGGCTTACGAACTTTCAGACATACGAACGAACAGGACCACAATTCCAAATTGTGTTCGTTGGGCTCCCATTTCTGTCCAGCTACAACATCATATTTTGTTCTGACTTCAAGCTGAAACCACTGTTGGTGTATCGAGCAGCGAATCTACGGACTCTTAAGAATATCTCCAAGACCTCGCTACCAGTAATATGTTTGTCCAATCTCACTGCCGCCTAACACAACTTCACTTATTCAGCCAATGGATCAAAGTGTAATAGCCAATTTCAAAAAATATTACCACACTTGTCGCACATTTAATACAGTGGATGATGAATCAACTAATCTGAACTTACATGACTTTTGGAAGGGATACAACATCTATAATTGTATCAAGAATATTGATGCAGCATGGCGTGAAATTAGCGAGACTAACACGAATGGAGCACGGAAGGCTTTATGCTCTTAGTTCATTCACGCTTCCCGAGGATTTGACCAGGAGGAGGAGACAAAGAAAATCATGGACAGTCTTGTTGACTTATGTCAAAATCTAAACCTTGGCTTAGATGAGGAGGACTTCGAAGAGCTGGTTGACTCACACTCACACGAGTTAACAAATGTGAGGACTTGATGGAACTGTAGGATATGCAACGAAGAGAAGAACGAGGAGGAAGAAGAAGACCCGATCCCTCGAAAGAAGTTTGAAATGAAATTGATGACTGAAGGTTTTTCTCACTTAGAAAAATGTCTTACTATTTTTGAGAATCAAGACCCCCCCAATGCTGAAAGATTCTCCAAAGTAGCAGCAAGCATCAAGATTCAATGCAGTATTATCGTATAATCTACGATGAAAAGAAGAGAAAATCAGTGCAAACTTCCTTAGACAGATTCTTCAGACCAATGCCTTCACCTTCAAGAGCCTGCCCTCCAAAATTGCTTGTTGCCTCTTTCTCCTCAGATGAAGAAGAAACCATTATTGAAACCATTTCTGAGGAAATCCTTGACGAAGAAGAAGACGTTGGAGCTTTCTAACTTCACACGCTCTCTCCCCCTCCTCTCATCTATCACCTGTAATTTACGCATTTTCTATCACATTAATAAAGTATTAGTATTTCAATTTATAGTATTTCTGTTTTATGTATCATTAGTAATGCATTATAAGATAAGAAAACATATATTGACTTTATATTATGCTCACTTATGCATGTAAATTTGAGTAACTTTTAAGTTGAAAAACGACTTACGAACTTTCGAGTTATGAATGAACGTTCGGAACGTAACTGTATATTAAAAATAGATATTATATATATTGAATTGAAACGAAGGAACAATATAGGGTTAGTTGTAAATATCTATTTATACCGTAGCTATTTTGTGTTTGAATTTTCATTTGATAAACGGGGCATTTTGAAAAGTTTGCCTCCTATGCAATAGCTTCAGCAGTTTGTGCGATATGGACATAAAACTACTGTACATGTAGTATAGAAGGAAAGCCTGATCCATTGACTATCAGGACACTAGCGCACCCATCTACAAGGTTCGACAATTAATAAACAAGACTGACGCTACTTTGAACGTGTTCGAACATGTGCGACCACGACGATGCGTGTTTTCGGTCTATAAACTATCCTTGTCAAGTTGCAACAATAAAGCTTGTGCTTCAATTGCATACAGTCATTAGTTCCGATATTAAACATGGAATAAAGGGCAAATATTAAGTTCTGTTTTAAACTTGGAAAAACCGCTACAGACACTTACAAGTTGAATGTGTTTATCTCGTGCATGTGTTTTTGAATGTGCTCGATTTGTGCCACATTTTTTAACAGGTGAGCAAAAAAGAAACAGAGTGGATGCTTGCATGGAATTCGTCACAGCTGCAGATGCCAACCCGAAGTTTCTGGAGTCAATTGTGATGGGACGAAACCTGGTGGTATCAATATGAACCAACATCCCCGCGAAAACAGAAATTCTGGTTTGAAAAGTAAAGAACAAAAGTAATGCTCCTCATCACTTTCTTTGACAGCTCTGATAATATCCATAAGGAATTTGTACAAACATTCAACAAGGAGTACTAAGGGAGATTTGCAGCACCTGATTAAGAGAATCTGTCGAGTACTGCAACAATTTCATTCAAAAGGGAGTTTGATCTTACTGCATGATAATGCCAGACCACACACAACAATGCTTGTCGAGGAGTTCTTAGCCAGGAGACGAGCCTTCATGACCAGCTCTGCAATGGGTGACCCATAACATCTGAAGGGTTACAGTGCCTCACTAGTTCTGGCAACGGATGCCCGATTTCTTCGCTGACGGAATGAAAAAGCTTGTCCAATATTGGCATGTTTGAGAACAGGGATAGTGAATGTGTTAAAAAATAAGAGGACACTGTATGGTAGAGGACATTTCAAGCTTTCATCAGATGCATAGTTCAAGTTAGTAACTCACAGATTGGTGAGGCTAATGCCTAGGAGACAGGATTTTCAAAACGCCTGTGTATGCACGTAATCTTATATATAATGTATAAAAATCTATATTTTTATTTTGCAAATTGTAGAGCTTGGTTTCTGATGACAACCATTATGATGAAGTCAGAAATTCCAGTGAAGGTAAGTAGATTTTTTTTCAGCTTTAATTATTTAAATTTTTGATGATAAATTAATCGCGATAATTTATCAATTAATTAATTTTTTAACATTGTTAAACATAAATAGTAGTTCTCATATAGTAGATGTGTTCCTAGAAACCTTTGACTATTGAAAAATTGTCCACTAAAAACTTGGAGAAGAATAATGCAAGAAATGAACATACAGTTGTTTCAATACAATAAATACAGGGTCCGCCAAAAAACTATATACACACTTTACTAGATGTCATCTATAATTTTTTCCGTAACAGGAAAATCGAAAGTTACATCCTAATATTATTACATGCATTGATTGAAGAGGATCCCGATAAAAGTAGACCACAACTGTCACCTAGACATAGGAGATTATTGTGACATGTAATGTCGGTATATTACTTTTGTTTTTTTATTTTGATTTCGTTAAGCTAAAAATCATTTGCTTTTCAAATTTTAGTATTAATGTTAGTTTATTTTACTTACTTGAGTTTTCGTTTTAAATGCTAAATTTTATTTAAAGGTCAGTTATTGCTCCTCATTGTTTTAAGTTTTGTCACTGTAGATGTAGTGTGTAGGGGAGGTCCTCCCCGTTTTGATGGTTTTTCTTTTGAAAAGCTAATTATCTTTACCTTGTCAGGGGTTACTAAACTGTTTGAGTAGCCCAAATTTCGCGTGTAATGCAGCTAGATGCATTTGTCACGCCTGATCGAAGAAGGTTTGGGAAGTAGTGCGCTGTTGTGGTTTGAGCATGGGGCGCTCTGTAAGTTTCGAAAGGGGTTAACCACTCCTCCCCTGCCCAATTCCTAAGCAACTAAGAAAATAGGAGCCAAAAGGATTGTGGGTGTTTTGTATTAAAAGAAGTGCGTGCCGCATTCGTGGGACTGCTCGAGCTTACTGTTTCTCAGACGCTCCAGCGACCCTAGGGGTGGGGTGGCAGTACCTGTAGCGAAGAGGCCCATATTGCTGGATATGGTCAGCACCCATAGTGGTCTTGGGTACTTGTGCTGGCAAGATGCCGATTGCCTGTTTACATTGATTTGTATACGAATTTGTTTGCATGTAATTTATTATTTGACAATTGAGTTTTAACTAAGTTGCAAAAGTTTGTGTTACATTTTAAGGGGACCCTTTGTCAGTTATGATTGCTCTGTTAGGTTTTTATGCATATTCTGATTATTTGCTGTTCAAAGAATTTTGTTTGCTAATTAAACGTTTTGATAACCCTGACTAATCTGTTATTTGTCATCACCCTCACGAGTTCCACCCTCCCTTGACAGATTTGAAAGAGGTAAATCATGTATTGTTTTCATTAGTTTATATAATAATATTTGGTTTAATTAAACAAAACTACCTTAGTTATTTTTACCTAAATGCTATTTAGTCACGAAAAGTAGTGTTAAGTATCTTACATACAGTATAGTCCACTTAAGAGAACTGGAAAAAAAAGAGTAGTCCGGATTTAAGAGCAATTTCCCCTCTATTTTCGATACTAAGGTAGTCCGGCTATAAGAGGTCTGGATAAAAGAGTAATCTGCTTATAAGAGTGTTATTTTTTTTACCCAATTTCTCTTTTAGTCCTCATCTAAGAGCTTTAACTATGAACAGATCCATGATTGGTTGCTGCAATCCGTTCTGCGATTGGTCACTACAGTCCGTAGAATGAATATACTGTAGCTGTAAAAGCGCAATCGATTGTCGATGTTGATTAAAGTTCCTCAAGTCGAATTGTAGAGAATGGCATCTAAAACAAGAAACACCTTGTCTATGGAGAAAAAACTGAAAGTCCTTGAGGCGCTGAAGACAAAATCAAAGAAAGATGTACAAGTCGTTTATTTCAATTCTTTTTCGGATTAAGAGGTATAGTTACTTTGGTTGTTTACGTAGATTCCCCGGGATGTGATGATTTTGAGCCATCGTGCAGTTGGTTAGAGCATATTAAAGCACATTACAACCATTGGACCAAGTCATCATCTGAGCAAAAAAGCCGCACTTCCGGACAAAGATTATGCGTAAAATGCTTCACGCATTAAGTGATGGCACACCAGCGACCGCTTTTATGATATTAGTTGATATATTGAAAGCGACCCGTATATATTTTAATTTTTCACAAACTAAAATAAAAGATTTCTTCAAGTAATTTTCTCTGTTCCCGAGGTGACTTATAAGCAGACTATATTGTATTTGTCCATAACTTGTGATCTTTTTGGTTGATTTGACATGGAATGACCCGAAGAGTTATCCTTGACCTGTTTTGAATGTTAAAAAATATATTGTCGATATGACTGCCATGGTTCTTGCCATGCTAGCTAGTTTTGAAATAGTTTGACGATAAAAGGAAAGTAAATATTTCAACAGGCATTGATGCTGAAATATCATTGATGACGATGTAACATTCTAGTTTTCATGATTGTTGCCTATTGAACAGGTTTTTATAACCAAGGAATCAACGATGAGCGACGTTCTAAAAGGCACATAAAGTGCCCAAGATGAACTGCGATGCTCCGTTGTTTTCGATGTTCTTCTGTGCAATTGCCGAGTCTGGATCGTAATACAGGTATACGTTTCTGTTGCGTTTACGGGCAGAGTGCGGAAACCGGTGAGTGATTTAACTAAGAAACTTTGAAAGGGAAAATCCACAACAGGGAACAGCATTCCACAGTCTTTCGCTCTTGGTGCCTGGCAATCGGCTGCGATTAGTTTGTCTAATGCTGGGTGCCCACTTAGCGCGACGTTAGCGCGATTCTATCGCTTTGAGTCATATGCGCATGCGCAACAAACGCCAGGCGATCAATTCGCTTCTCGGTGCCCACTTGGCGCGACGGCCGCGTGACTGAATGCACATGCGCTATCTACGCGATCATTTCGTTTCCCACTTCAAGATTTCGTGCTTCCAAAATCAGAATTGGATATTTCGTGCATACAGAATTGCATATTACTTGATATCTTCAATCAAATTTTCCGTAGCGATATCCGACCATCTCGAAGTAGGTGCTGCCATGATTGCATGTGCCACGTGATTCGAAACTGTTTTCTGATTGGGTGCGATGGAGTTGCGCGATTGAAAAGCTCTGGCATGCAGAGCTTTTCAATCACCTTAGCTGCGCCACAGAATCGCCCTCGTGATGTCACTCTGCGCATGTGTGCTTCACAAAGCGATAGAATCGCGCTATCGTCGCGCTAAGTGGGCACCCAGCATAAGACAACAGCATGGGGGCCAGGACATTGATCTTTTGTTTCGCACAGGTTGTACCTTCCCAGCAACCGGATGGGACGAATGTCATTTCTAATGCCCCTTTCCAATATGATTTTAATGTTTCGCATCAATTTGAGTGCCATTAGTGCATGATGCGCATATTTTGCCAAGTAGCAGTCATTGATTCGGGTTACATAGTGTAAGGTGGAATGAGTCTCCATCCTGCCATTTAGGTAATGCTAACCGCTGAGACGATTGAGCTTGCATCTGCTATAGATAGTTAGTATATTGAGCAGTGGGGGTGTGCGCTCATGGCGGTGTTGAGAAGTTGCTGCTGGCAGAGTTGCTTCACCTTCGTGGCTTCTACAGATAAGTTATTCCCCCTTTGGTTTTTTAAAAAAAGGAATCACGTGAGGCTATCTGATGGATTTGTGCGCCAGTTTTTGTTCATATATATGGTGCCTAGGAACACTGGTCCCGGTAAATTTTATGGTTGTGCCTGGAGGCACGGGGACATGTTTGTTCTTCTGCAAGGGGTACAAGATAAAAATGAAGCATAATCATATGTGCTCACAATGTCTGAGTTAAACAGGAACAAATATATCGGGAAGGGACTTGTGAAGCCATTAAACAACTGAGAGCCATGGTAGCTCTTCCCGTGTCCATGACGAATTTTTCCCATGGTGGTCAATGACTCGCATACTTAAAACAAATTTCATGTTATCTGGATTTAATTATATTCTATGTTAACTTTCTTTCTTTTTTGGGATCCCCGTGTTACTGATTAACACAAATCTGTGTATTTATAGTTTAAATTTTTTTTTTTTTTTGACATTAAAATTTTGACGTTAAACCCAACCAGGTTGTCTTTATTAACCCCTTACACAAGCCCAAGAACCTTCTACAAGATATACTTCCGCCTGGGTGGCTTTAGCCTCCGTTCGCCCTCAGTGGCCAACGTCCTGCAGGGAACGTCACGACTTGATAACAGTTCGCTAGATAGATGCGTAGGAGCAACTGTTCACCGTATTCAAAAGCATCTCAACGCTTATGATAATCACTTTAAACACCTGTCATAATTGTAGAAGTCAAAGAGGACTTACATTCTTCGCTTGATGCCTGTTACAACTTTTATAAGTTTTTTGTTTTGCTGAAGTGTGTATACATTTCTTTTGGCGGATTCAGAAGTCCTTTCGGGGTCAGAAGTCATTTCAGAAGTCAATAGACAGTAACCACGGCAGACGTTGCCGAAACTCTCATCAGTGGATAGTACTCACAGATTGCATTTGCAATAGATACTGTGGCATACCTTTATTTCGTTCCATTATTGTAGAGTAGTGTAGTTAAGAATGCTACTCTTTGAAAATGATTTTATTTTTCAATGTTTTGTAGTGTCTGCAAATTATGGAATTGATAGGAAAAAAGAGGATTCCTTCTCTTCAAGAAGTAAATACTACAATTTAGATGGAAGTGTAAAGTATTGGTCTGATTTTTTACGGATGCACATTCATCCTCGATCCTTATGCGTTATTGAAGATCTTATCCATGATGAGTATGTCGTATTGCTTAACGTGTGGGGAGTGTTTACAAATGATTTAGACTAATGGCATTTAACCACGTCGTGGATCCCAGATTACGCTTCAGCCCTTTCCACGTATTTCCAGATTACGCTTCCTATGCATCGTTGCCGCAGCTCCAATAGCTGCTTTGTATCATTCTCTTCGGTGTCACGCACCCAGTCTCTGACAGCTGGAAATCTGACACCACATAGGGGCTTCTTCATTTCACTGGGTGTGAGATCTGGTGCATACGGAGGATGTGGAAAGTGGTTGATTTGGTGTAACTTGTGGCAATTGAGACCAGTTTCCCACTCAAACCATCAGATGTGACAGCAGTGAGCTCATAAATGCGTACGGTGTTCACAGTTTGGAAAGTGGACATCCGACCACTGCTCTTCATCTTCTCAGCAGGTTTGTTCCCACTTTTAAATCCCCTCACCCATTTGAACACTGCCAGACGTGAAATTTGCGGGATAATCTACTGCAATCTACTGTAGATGTTTGCAGGCTAATCCCGTTGCTTCTTTCCACAGGAACTATGCAGTCCACCTATATTCGTGATAAATCACCATCCACGATCTGTTATTGAAGACAGACAGGTTGCTTATCAGATGGCATGCTCGTCACACTACTCCTGACATCTACCGGCCTCCCGATCATAAACTCTTCAAGGTCGATGCTTTCAGACCACTAGTTAGAACTTTCAGGGTTGCATACTAGACATGTCCAAATCATTTGTAAACAACCCTCGTATGAATAATCTTCCTTCTTGTTTCTATTAATTTTATTATAATGTCAATTTCCGCAGTGCATTTATAAATTGATAGAATAATTCTGATTTTTTTATTCTAGTTCTTCCAATAGTTTTGATTTCTTTGGTTTGGGAAGCCACATGTGGAAAAATGAGAAACAAGTTGAACAAATTGAGGATAAAATTAGGTTTTTTACAGAAGAATGCGATTATTTGGAGGTTTTTAATATTGTTTGTTGTCGTGCAATCTTATTTTTTTTTTCTTATACCAGAGAACATATTACAAAAATTAAGGAAAAAAAACAATGTATTTTTTGCTGTAGGCATTTCATCTCATTGTGGATGGAAACAATGGGTTTGCTGGGCTTGGCAGTGAAATCTCATCGTACCTAGAAGATGAATTTTCAAGAAAATCTGTACTTTCATTTCCTGTATTTCCTCCGATCTGCGAAAACATTAAGGTCTGTAGGAAAGCTACCGTATATACTCGTGTATAAGTTCAAGACCTAAAAAGCAAACTCGACTTATCCGCGAGTCGTGCCAGTTTCCGTAGAATTTTGGCCAAGTGTACTAACTCAGTATACAAAGGTGTAATCACTTTAGGAAACATGCATGATCCCCGAATGCGATACATATTTTAAGATGGGTATTTATCGATCCATAAAATGCCAATTTTACCTTTAGAATTCATTTCTTAAGGAATTCATGAGGGGAAATAAAAGTTTCGATCCGATAGTGATAACCAGAGACGATTTATTAATAGATCGCAATAGAGGGGCGCAGGCAAAAGAATAAAGGCGCGCAAAATATTGGAAAAACTTGTTTTGCTTAATGGTAGAGGCATCGGGCATATGATACCCGAAGTTCCTGGTTCGAATCCAGGTCGCAGAATTTTTCCTTTCATTGAAAAAATCATACCTGATGTTTGAGGTTCATCAATTTCCAAGTACCTTTTTATGATCCCTGAATCGAAAAAAAAATTAGTGATAAATTGCGGCACTCGGCAGTTAGTCTGAATAATTTCAAGTTTTAGTCACAGCCAACAACGAAAGTGCAGTTATTACAAAAGCGGAAATATGTCTAGGCACGAAGTAAGCTAATGTTTGTAAACACGCAACCCGTCTATACAGAGAAGCAAAGTGGAGAAGTGTAGCTCTACCTGCATACAAATGAGATTTCATTGCAAGCATACTTCCACCTGGTGAGAAGCTGCTGCTTCCAAGTAAAATTCTAAATTGGAATTAAATTTTTTTTACGTGCATTTCTTTATAAAAAATTTAAGTACCAGTAATTACTAAGTAGAGATGATATGTTATTAAATTGAAAAGTATATCACCACTGGATTGATAGTACAATTCGGGAAATTTATAGAGAGCCTGAGAGTTGTACTTCATATTTTATTATGTATTAACTTAATATCAATATTAATATACAGTAAATACCGTATTTTCACGAATATACCTCGCGGGTTATACACTTTTTATGTCGGCGGGAGGGGGTGCGGGGTTACCAAAAATATTTGTTACATGAATGACGTGAGAGATGGAAAGCAAGAAGAGGTTGAACTATTTGGAATGATGAAAAGTGCACCACTGCTTCAGTTGCTAAAATAAAAGAAGGGGCTCATTTTTGTACCCACCCTGTAAAGGGTTGCTAGTTTATTTTAATTTATCAGTTGTTTATTTTGTCTGCTAGATTTATTATTTGCTAATTTCTGTATTGAATATTCTGATCTATTTTTTCTTTTCCTCCAAAATAAACTCTTCTTAATGCTTTCTCTTGTAAATTTTTATTAATTTTAATTCAGTTCAGTGTTTGAAATAATTAATTATGTTTATTAATTTCCTGCTTTAAATAATAGTATCGCAAAGTTTTTTTGAGTCCTGTATATAGGATACCCCGCGGGGTATACAAGGGTTATACTCATGAAAATACAGTACAGTCTCAATATCTCAAATTTCACGGGAGCAGGAAAAAAATTCGAGATAAAGAGGTTTCGAGATGTGAATGGTTACTTTTAATCGTGATTTTAGGTTAATAAAGTACTGTGACAGTACAAAGAACAATAAGAGATAAAATGGCACGTCTGTAGAGAGTTATGCTATGTCCATGTGCAGGGCCATAACCAGGACATTATTTTGGGGGGGGTCGATTTTCAAAAATTCCACTGAGTCGGACCTTTTTGCATATTTGGGAGGCGGACCCTTTTCCATAATGGGGTGGTCGTCGACCCCCCCCCCCTCCCCGGCTACAGGCCTGATGTGGCGCCGCGAGTGTCAGAAATGCAACAAAGACCTGCCAATAAGGTCGAAAACTTTTTTCATTAATTTTTTTTTGTAACGAACAAGAATTGTCTTCTCTGCACATTCTTTAATGGAAGTGACATCATACGAAAAATTTCTCATAATGAAAAAATCTTATATACTTTGCATTTTGCTGGCACACAAAGTCAAAATTCGACATAGCGAGTTTTCCGAGAAAATGTTTTGAGATAACGAGGGAAAATTATATTGAATCAATAGTGCAAAAAAACATTTCGAGATATCGAGATGGGTAAGAATGTAATAATGAGTAAAATTATAAGACTTGAGCGTGGGTAAAATATGGAAACTTTGGTAAATATCATAAGCACCTAAAATTTTACCCTCGACTTATCAGCCGGTCATAGCAAATTTCATTATTTTTGGCTCAAAATCTACCCTCGACTTATACACGAGATCGACTTATATGCGAGTATATACGGTAAATCGACAGCATCGGAGCCCTGTGCTGCGTCAAACAGTGTTTGGTAATGTTTTGATTTTATTTTTAGTGCGCAGATCATTGTATCCACTGTCTGTGCAACACAGCGTTTGCTCTACAAAGGCTTTCAGCTTCAACGTCGATGGTCTTGCCACTATCGTTATCTTCATCATTTGATAACTGCATCTCTCGGACTACACGTGAATTTCCCCATCTTTTATATGATGTATGCATTGCCGTGATAACTAATATTTCAGAAAGGACTGTGCAAATTGATTTAAAAAAAAAAATTCGGTAATTTTTTTCTCTTTCAGGCTTCTTTGTTTTATCATTCTAGTGCTGTTCTCGCAGCTGGAATAGAATCCTTAACTTCACCCTATCGACTTAAACAAAATAAGCTATTATTGCAAGATATCATCAACAATACAGCTGTTTCCGGCATGAAGGTATGTGGGACCCATTGGGTTATTCCAAAAATTATTGCATTTTTCCTCCTATAGATGGTAGTCTTTTCCATAAAAGAAGTCTGTTGACCCTACCTAGGGTCAGATCAGAAACAATCAGAAGCAAGCACTAGTGATGCATTACTTCCTTCTGGTACATTGCTGCCCCTCTATTTTGCGATTCCTTATGTCGTGAAATCAGTTAAGCCGTTGTCAATGGCTGGACCTTGTTTGTTTGTTTTTTTTATTATTATTTTTCAGTGGGACGGAGAAAACAGCCTGGACTGCTCTTTTATCTTACAAGAAAACTGGAATTTAGCAGGAAGTTGGAGCTTTGCCAACCCAGCTAGCCTTCTCTTGTGGCTTGCATGTGTGTGGGTGATAAAGGCAACAGTCGAGGTGAAAAATAGCTGCCTGCTGCGAGAATATGTGTATGAGCCCCTTTAGAGGCTGGATTAAGGACAAAACCAATTCAGCTGGCAGCTTCAGAGTTCCAGGTGATTGATGGACTGCAATGTAAAAGGAAACGGAGAGCCACTGTTAAGGAATTAGACAAGGCAGTCTTCACGTGGTTCACACAGCAGAGAGCGATAGGAACCCCAATCTCTGGTGAGATAATGCAAAGCAAAGCTGATTACCTGAAGTCAACGAGTTTTCAAGGCAAGTAACAGCTGGCTTACCTGATGGAAAAACGTCATGGTGTCTGTCAACTGGCAAAGTCTAGTGAAGTCAGATCAACAGATATGGGAGCAGCAGAACAATGTTGCTTAGATTAGTATTCCATTAAAACTTATTAAACATAGTGCTATTTAAGATTGCACCATCTGTTGCCGAACAGCAAACTCTCGATGTAGCGACTCACTATGTCGCGGGCGGTGAAATCTTGTCTCCCAAGTTCCGCCATATAAATTGGCAGCCGTGTACTTTGTATTGTAGACATTTCAATTCAGGCTACAGCTATGCACTTCTGCCAATTTGAGCACAGTTGCTAAAAATATGCCTGGAAGTCTTTAGAGAAGACGGTCTGTTCTTCCTGAACCTCAGATGCACTCTTGAAATAGCGTCCTTTGAGTTTGTTTTTCAGACGGGAGAACAGGTAAAAATTGCATGGGGTTAGATCGGGTGAGTAGGGAGGATGTGGAAAGGTTGGTGTTCCTCATTTGGCCAGTACAGCCTGCACCATGAAAGACCGATGTCTAGGGGCATTGTCTGTTGCTGTACCCAATCCTTGCTTTTCCAGAGATCTGGGTGCTTCCGGCAAGCAGCATCACAGAGGCGAGCCAAGATCTGCATGTACCTCTCGTTGTTCACCGTTATCCCATCCAGGATGAACTCATAATGCACCACGCCTTTCCAGCGAACGCGAACAACTACTGTTCACTGACACGCATTGCTTGGAAAAACCCTGCACTACGGAGCTGCTTCCTCCTTACCACATCGAGTGTCATATGTGCTGATTCTTCTATGACAAAAAAATTTGTATTAAACGACTAATTTAATACAGGAATGTTATTCATTTGACTGGGACCAGAGAAAATGTTGTATTAAGAGGTTTTGTAATAACAGAGTTCGACTGTACCAGCCTTTGATTTAAGATTTTGTATTGCTTAACCAAAAAAAATTACTTAGGTTTAAACCATCATAAACATTTGGTTTTGACGGTTGCTTTACATGAGATTGCAGTATCGTTATCTTGTTTCCTATCTTAGATGGTTTCTTCATGTTTGGGTTTACCATTCCCATTGTTAAACGACAACCACGACAAACAATTGCAGAGTATGGATAACGAAGCTTACTTAGCAACCAGTTTAATGCCTGGAGTGGAATTTCCAACAGGAAAAGTTTTGAGACAGACTTACGTCCTTAGAGGTTTAAAGAATACCAGAGACCATGTGTAAGATTATTTCCATTTAGTCTTTTGTCTTTTTTTTTTTTCATAACCAAATCAAAGTTTCCATTGAATATTCTAGTAATCCCTCTGCAACTATGGGAAATTCTAGTAATCAGTTTTCAGTGATTGAAAGGATGTTTTCTTCGTGTATCAACCGAGTTTCCCCATGCTCTTATAGGTAACACGTCAAAATAACATACAACAACACTATTCCACTGTACATACATGTATTGGGTTCTCGGAAAAATCATGAAGGTTGTTTATTAATATAAAGGACCTGTCTTTATCAGCGAAAAACTGGGCAAGGTGCTGATTCACAGCCTCATCTGAGTTGAACCAAATAGCAAGGGGTTTTGAAGAGTTGAATAGGGTCAAAGGTGAGGTTAGGTTAGGTTCACTGTGGCGCAAGGTCAGGTGAATAGGATGTGGCAACATATCCCATCCAAGCTCCGATAAATTTTGATGGGTGATAAAAGTTGTCTGTGGTCTCACGTTGTTGAGATGGAACGTACCTTCTGTTTGATAACGAGCACTGGACATTTCTGGATGATGGATTCGTTCAAACTGTCGTTCTAACAGTACACATTCAAATTGATCGTTTGCTTTCTTGGTAGGAGCTCAGAAAGCACAACACCTTTAAAATCCCGCCACACCGAAAATGATATCCTTCATCTGATAAATAACTGTTTTTGATGTCGTTAGAGACAAACAGCGAGCTGGCATACGTAAGCCAGCTTCTTCAGATGGCTGGGAATGCGTGAATGATAGATGTTCAATGTTTCCACAACCTCTCGTGTCGTATAACGTGAGCTTGATTTGATCAATGCTTGTCGCCAAAGTGCATCATGATTTTTCCAACAGCCCAATATATTCTAACAAGCAAACATTCCCAATGGATAACTCTAAGCCATGTTAAATTTTATATCATTCGAATAGTAGGTTTTGTTGATTTTTACTATGAAGATTTCGGTATTTTATGGGCAAAAAAAATGAAGCAATTTATGAATAGTTTCACAAGCATAAACCACTGAAAAGAAAGAAATAAAATGGTGTCAATTTCAAATCTCATATCAGCTCCCCACGAGCATAACTAAGTATTCCTTCCGACTATAAAACACTGAAATTTGTCGCTCAGCAGACAAGATTGGTATGAGGCTCATTCAATAAATATCCAGAAATGTGTTTTAACAAAATAGTTATTATAAGCACCAAAATTACTACATCACTACTTTTCAGCGTACAACAGGGGTGAGACGAAATAAAATGAACAACTTTGATTTTACGAGGGGCGATCAGAAAGTAATGTTGCGTATTTATTTTCTCGAAAATGACGGCAGATATGAGAAATTGCGATATATAAAAGTTAGTTTGGTTCATTGTTAAAGTTTCCTGTTAGTATCATGTGCATCTGCCAAGCACTAGCGACGTGACAGTCCAAACAAGATGGTGGCTCTCATTTCATCATCCAGTGCTTTTGAGCAGTTTCTTTGTGCAAAAGGACTGAAACCAGTCGATATCCATAAGAAAAATGTGTCGGTGTACAGAGGTGATCGTGCAGCTCCGAACAGTACAACGTTGGTGTAACTCTTTTAAAGAAGGACGAGAGGACCTGGAGGACGAAGATCACTCTGGCTGGCCACGGGAATCCACGACTGACAGCAACATTGCCGCTGTGGAAGCGCAGGTGCAGGAGATATTGCTGCAACGTTGGACATTTCACATGGGACGGCGTACGACTTTGTTCACGTGCAGCTCAGCTTTCGCAAAGTGTCATGCAGATGGGTGTCACGACAGTTGACGGCCGAACATCAAGGTGCTTGTTTCAATGCTTGTTTGCTTGCATCTCACCCGATACTAGGAGTTTTTGGATTGAATCATCACAGGTGATGAATCGTGGGTCCACCATTTCACGCCTGAAACCAAGATGCAATCGGTGGTTTGGAAACACGCCTCATCTCCCACAACGAAAAAGTTTAAACTGTGCCATCAGCCGGCAAGGTCTAGTTGACATGTTTTTGGGATTGCCGTAGTCCGATGCGGCTTGAGTTTCTTCCACAGCATACCACTGTCAATCACGAATGCTACAGTGGCACATTAAGGAATCTTCGAGTGGCCATATACAGGAAAAGACCTGACTTGGCAATGGAGGACTTCGTGCTGCACCACGACAATGCACGTCCACACACGGCAAAACAGGTCACTGAACCGTTGCAGCGATGGAACTGGGAAACACTGCTTCATTCTCCATACAGCCCGAACCTCGGTCCCAGTGACTACCATATCTTCGGATCATTGAAGAAGTCACTGGCCGGTCAACATTTCTGTGATGACAACGAGGTGAAATCGGCAGTTCGCAATTGGTTCCACACACAACCGGATGATTTTATTGACAGGGCGTGGAAAAACTTGCCCACTGCTGGGACCGTTGCCTCAATCGGCTTGGAGATTATATGGAAAAATAAAAGTTGAATTGTTCTGTCAAATGTACATGTGTTTATTTTTCTTTCTCGGTCACGATTTTAAAGAAAAGAAAAATACGCGACATTACTTTTTGATCACCCCTCATAGACGTCTTGTTGAATATCTAGAAAAATACTTGACTAATTATCCTGAAACTTTAGGGGTGTAAAAGAGCATGTTACACTTCATATACACTGAATGGCCAATTTATTAGAGACACCCCGATAATAGCATGTTGCGCCTCCTTTAGTGGCGAGAACTGCCTGAATATGTGCTGAATAGCAGCCCAGGCTGACATCACAGCGTCCCGTAATTGGTGCAGGTTGGACGGTAGTGTGGGAAGGCGTCGGATGGTTCTCTCCACTTCATCCCATAAATGCTCGATTGGTTTGAGATCGGGCGACCGAAGCAGGTGGAAGTCCGCGTCATGTTCCTCGAACCAGTCCAAGACCATTCGAGCACGGTGACAAGGAGCAATGTCCTGCTGAAACTGTCTGTCACCACCAGGAACACAGTCATTATGAGCGGGTGCACCTGATCGGCAATAATGTAGTGTGTCACATTCAGGGATGTGTCTACGGATATCAGAGGACCCAGTGTGTCCCAAGAGAAGACACCCCAGACCAGCACTCCTCCTCCACCCGCGTGTACGGTTGTCTGCTGACAGGATGGGCCCATGGCCTCTTGCTGTCTGCGCCAGATGCGCAGTCTGCCGTCTGCATGATGAAGTAGGAACAGCGATTTGTCAGACCAGGCGACCTTCCCCTCATCTTGTGCCCAGTGGCGATGCCTGTGTGCCCATAGCAGGCGCGCTTTCCTATTTTGTGGTGACAGCGACGGTACCCGTACTGGCCGCCTGTTGTTAAACCCAGCTCGGTGCAAGGTGCGCCACACCTTGTGCTCCGAAATGGGTTGGGATGCTCCCTCTCTGAATTGCACTGCAATTTGTTGGGCTGTTTCCGTCGTGTTACTGTGGATGATTCGTGCCAGTCGCCGTTGGCCTCGTTCCACAGCCTTGTTTCGTCCGGAGTTGTGTTTTGTTGGTGGTTGTTTTTCTGGCATAACTGGCATTCACGGAATGCCCTTGAAACCATTGCACGGGAAAACCCGAGGAGGTTCGCGGTTTGCGAAATGCTCAACTGCACCCGTCGAGCTCCAACGATCATGCCTCGTTCAAAGTCGGTCAAATCCTTGGATTTACCCGTATTCAGTCCACTTCTGCTGCTGACTGCAACTTGTGATCCAATGCATCCCTTTTATACACCGCTTCGGCCTGTTCCAGTGTTTTGGTGTCACTGGGAGGCCGATCCATTTTCCGTATGAGGTGTCTCTAATAAATTGGTCGTTCCGTGTATTTCAGTGAAGGTCTTGTTCCGAAGGTAAATTGAACTTTTATACAACTTTATGGTTATTTATTGAACAAGCCTAATATTTTTGCAGTTAGCTAGAGCATTAGTTCGAATAATACCAAATGTGACATGGGTTAAAGTTGTCTATTGGAAATGTTCGCTTGTAAATTTTTTTTAAGATAGGTTAAATATATTTTGTGCAATGATTCTATTTTTCTATTTTCAACAAAACTAATTTATTCTGTGAAAACGTGCTTTGGTCTTTAAACAATCTTCAGTTCAATATTCAAGTATGATTTAAACAAAGAAACGTGTTTACACGGAATAAAAGTTTTGTTGCTAATACAGTGGTACCTCGGAATTCGAACCCCGCAAAACTCGAACAACTTGGAATCCGAACAAAATTTTCAAGTAAATTATGCTCGGAACTTGAACACTGCCATGGACCTTGGAATAGATTAATTTACACCATAACCCATTTATAATGAACTCGCTTACAGCGAAATTTCACTTAGAACGAAAATTTTCTCTGGCCCGACCCCGCCAATGTAAATTTACATGTTAGGTTAGGTTAGGTTACGTCTATAAACCACATTCGAGTTACACACGACTCTTTTAAGCGGAGTACCCTCATAAGCGTAAGCGAACAACACAACACCTTCGGTCACATAAGCTGCCACCAATTTTGACGTGGACAAATTTAGAAGTTAATTTTTTTCCCTCCAAATGCAACTTCCCACTGGCAGCCCCTCGACCAGGGGGTGATTTATTCTTTAAAAACCCTCTTTCAAAAACAGCTAGTGCACGACATGATTGGTGCCATTGACGAAAAGGATAAATGAAAAAAAATGGACTGTTTTGGATGCCACATTGAACGTGTCATACCAA
Organism: Rhysida immarginata; assembly: GCA_023313115.1. Classification (NCBI taxonomy): domain Eukaryota; kingdom Metazoa; phylum Arthropoda; class Chilopoda; order Scolopendromorpha; family Scolopendridae; genus Rhysida; species Rhysida immarginata. The sequence goes on from JAHWFO010023306.1 coordinate 3,073,586, forward strand.
ACTGCTTCCAGAAAGCGGGGTTTTCGAAGGACAGTCCTACAGAAGAGCCAGAGGAGGACGAGGAAGACTTTGAAGCAGTAGAGGGGAATGGGAGATTCTTCGAAACAAAAGTGCGTATAGAGAAATGTTAGCAATGACTGTGTAGAAGTAGACAAGAAACATTACAACCTCAGATTCTTTAAATGACGATGAAATTGTGGAACTCTGTCAAGACAGACAAAATGGAGAATCTGAAAATGAAAGTGAAGATGAAGAGCCTTTACCTGAGCCAGCGCCATCGTTAAAGCGTGCACATACCGGTCTAGTAGATCTAAGAGCATACATATTGTCACAGTATGATGCCCCAGAAGAATTATTAAACGATTTTTATAAACGGAATGATTACGTGAACAAGAAACTTATTTTCAAATTGTGTGCAAAAGTCGATAACCGATTGTTTACAACCTAATCTATCTGTCTTCTGTACATAAAATAAAACTGTAACATGTCCGTGGATGTTCGCGCATCACGCAAAAACTACTGGACGGATTTTGATGGAACTTAGTATGGTTATAGCTTACAGTCTGGGTCTTCAACTAGAGAGCTTTTTTCTGCGTGAATTTGTATCATTTCCATGGGAAAATTCCAAAACGGCGCGGTGAAGTGGTAATAAAACTTGCCAATAGATGTCGCCGGAGAAGAGATATTCCTTCTTAATATGCCTTCCAGAAAGAGGTAAAATCTTTTTTAGAACTCCAGAAATGCTACGAGAATGAGCCAAATACAAGTGAAGTACGTGATGGTTATAGCTTGGGTCAATATTTAGGCTGCTATTTCCTGCGGGAAAACACAAACACTGGAACCATGCGATGTTCAAAAGCTTGGCAAAAGATGTCGCACGAGTGTTTTAAACCACACTATGGTTAAGTTTTTTTTCCTTTTGCAATTAAAATATACTACATAAAAGAATTCTACGACAAGGGTTGCCACCTCTCCAGTGTTGGGCTGGAGACTCCCATATGGGTATTTTTTCTCCGGATTCCAGTTTGCAGCCGTAACTGCGGGACTTGCAAGTTACCTTGAAGGACCTTGATAATTTTTTTTTTTTGTCTCGGTATCAAAATATTTTTTGTGCTATTTTTCAACATTCTGTTTCCCCATTGTTTTTTTGGTAGTATTTTTTCACTTCATCGGTTCTCCATTTTACAACGCTTATATAACTTTCATCGTTTGGGTCATGTTTGATGGATGAAATATTGTGATCAAAATTTCAACCCCTTCCACTAGTCGTGAATAAAATTTTTAAAAAACAAAAATTCGTGTTTAATAAGTTATTTTTTTTCATACTGGACCATATCCCATTTTTAACGAAAAAACTCTTTCTCCACGTGAATTTCGTTATAAGCGGGTTTTGGTGTATAGCGAATTTGGGATAAAACGAAATGATTTTATGTCCCCTGGAAAAATAGGAAAAATGCTTTGGAACTCAAACGATTTGGAATTCGATCGCCGGCTCGGAACGAGTTATGTTCGAATTCTGAGGTACCACTGTAAGCACTTATCTAGTATCCAAAACAAATATTAAGCAAAAACTGGAATAGAGCGACCAAAAAGAGAAAACCTTTAATCTACGAGCAGAATTAAAATACCGGATATGTACAGGCTATGGCAGGTATTTGAGAACAAAACGACGTCCGCATGTAAAAGGGGAAGACACTTAAGATACGACAGAGTCTTTAATACAATTTACATTTTTGTATACAAAGGACTACAAAATGCATATTGTTATTCAATAAACCACCGTCTACCGCAATGACAGCCTCCACACGCTGTCGGAACCGCTGGCAGGCAGCAATGAGGTGGATCTTCTGGATTTCTGCCCATTGCTTCCACAATAGCTGGCCTGAGAGCTTCAACGGTGTTGTGTGGATGCTTGTTGAACTCCCTCTCAACGACGCCCCAGACGCAATAGACCAAAGGATTGGGATCAAAGGAGCTGGGGGGGGGCACATGTTGGGAGGGAGGTGGTCGTGAAGATTCGTGGTTATCCATACTTGGGTACTGTGAGCCTTAAGACTTGGAGCAGAGTCCTATTGAAAAACATACGGCCTACCACGTGCTACAGCAGTAATCCAGGGCTTCACAACTCTTGCCAACATATCGGTGTAAGCAGCAGCGTTGACCCCGAGACCTTGACGGAAGAAATGTGGAGGCATCACGACGCCCAGAACCATCACTGCGGCTGGAAATTTCGTATGCATGGCGATTGGAACTTCCTGGGGGTTTGACAGTCGTCGATCATTTTAGCGGCTCACCTTCTGGTCTTGCACGAAGTCTTGAACGTACGGGCGACTTTCAGAAATGCAGTCTCGGAGTCTGAGTGCGCTTCATTTGCTGGGTTATCTTTAGATCCGGCATATTTATTTGCCTCGTTTCGGAATTGTTAAACAGTATGACGTATTGACTATTAAGTCATACTCACGTGTTCTCAAAAACCTGCCGCACCCTGTATGTATCTGGTATTTCAATTCTCTTTTGGATTTATCGGTTTCATCTTTTTGGTAGTGTCCAAAAGTTAAGCATAATCAATATCAGTTTACTTATATCAATATCTTATTGTCCATGAGAATGAAATCTGGATCCACGGCACGTCTGAAACCTCTAACATGACCTCTGTATTTCAGTACCTATGTCAAAGATAGCCAGCTACCTTTAGCCTCCAGTAAACTATATGTCTGTAACCGTCTCTGAAGTCTGGAAATCACTCTGTGGAACTTTCAGTTCTCTGGAGAATTCTGCTTGTGACTGTCCTGCCTTCCGATTAAATGCAAAATCAACGATAACAAGAGGCCCTTTGGTTTACTCCACTGTATTTATTGCATTTCTGAGGTCAGCTGATTATGAATTGACATTGGTTTAACCGTCTGGCTGGTTTATACGATATTTTACATAAAGTCATTATAATCAGCATGAAAGAACAATCGCTTTTAAAAATGTGTAGTGCGCTTGGGTAACGTCAACCCTCGAGTGCTGGAGGATATAAAACGGCGTTTGGTGCAGTACCGCTAAACGCCGCCAGAGCGTCGAAAATAACATGGCACAGCCCTTCAGTGCAAGCTGTGATAGGATCTCTGCAGCTTCCGAGCTTTTGAACTTGTGTCAGGCTGACCTGGACAATTTTTTCGAGTGGCTTGTTCCCTTTCAAATGCAGGCACCTTACCACGACTCGCATCTCCAATTTTCAGAACTGGCGGCTAGGGACACGGTGGAACATGACGGAGAGCATGGCGAAACCTGTAACCGGCCGGGGGGAAACCAACTGCCCCCTGTAACCAAATAGGTTGGGGTATATATCAGTTCGTTAGAGGGGGGGTCTGGGGGACACAGCCCCCCAGTCTTTAAAAAAAAAGACTCCAGTGTGGTGTCGTCTTTTTTATTTTTTTATTTTTTTTTGCTCGGAGTGAATTTATTTTTTAAAGACCCCCAGACCCCCCCTCTAACGAACTGATATATACCCCAACCTATTTGGTTACAGGGGGCAGTTGGTTTCCCCCCGGCCGGTTACAGGTTTCGCCATGCTCTCCGTCATGTTCTGCCGTGTCCCTAGCCGCCAGTTTTTCAGCTGGGCTGCGCCATGTTGCTTTCAACGCTGTGCCGGCATTTAGCAGTACCGCACCAAACGCCGCAATATATCCTACAGCACTCGAAGGATGTCAATTCCCAGTGGTACTACACATTTCCAAAAGCGTTCGTTCTTTCGTGTTGATTGTAATGACTTTTTGATCACCCCTCGTATGCTTAACTTTTGGACACGCGTATAGTATTATCATGGAAATCTTAATTCTACGTGGGCCATTTCGAGATTAAAACAACATTTTTAATGAAAAGAGAAATTTGTTCTTTACAGCACAGTTAAAATCATCGGAGAAGCTTGTCATACAACTCCACCATTTCCAAATATTTTTCTTCCACACGTATCAAGAGATGGTTTAATAACTAATAATGAGCGCATGCAAGGGATGGGTAAAGCTTGAATTTCTTGTTTTTTTATTTGTTTTTTAATATTACATGTGCAAATTAATTCCGTCGGTTATCTTTGAGAAGTTATTATTCGTAAATCAGCTGTTGGACTTTAAACATTTTTTACATGGAGGAGATGACCAATGATCTTTATTCGTGCATAATTTCAAAAAAGTCTCTGTTCATTCACGAGTTACATTGCTCAGAAATGAAGCCCGCCATGGTGCATATTTGACACTGCATATGCCATTACTTTCACGTTATGTTCAAGCGGAAAGCCGGTCATGTGACCAGTCGATCTGGGGTGCAATTTCCTCACTAAAACAATAATGAAATCCGTTTTTCTATATCTCTATCAGTTTTCGAGTTATCGCTTGTTATATGCTATTAATCATAAATACGCTACCCTATCCAAAGTCGTAGGACAACCCTGATTTGAATGAAAAGAGACATTCCTTTGCAATTTCACTGTTGGCATTCTTCACAGCACTACATATCAGAGAGTATGCTATTATGAGATGATGCTTGCGTGAATGTTGTAAGAATGTCTCAAGGAAAAGAGCTTTCAGACTTCCAAAGAGGTGCCATCTTGCAGGCAAAACTGTTAGAGAGACGTCAACCCTCCTAAGCATCCCGAAATCGACCGTTCACAACGTCATCCGGGCATGGAAAGATGAAGACCCAAGATCATGTCGTCCAGAGACCAAAGGGCTCTTCGTAAAGTGGTCACTGCAAACCATCACACATCGCTTGATGGACAGACAAGATCGTTCATAGAGTCAAGATCGACGGGAACAACTGTGAGCACCCTGACTGTTCGCAGGGAATGCATGCAACGGGTTTTTATGACAGAGCGGCAGCCCACAAACCTCACATCAGCATCAGCAACGCAGCGAGGAGATTGCAGTGATGCAAAGAGCGGCGACATTGGACTTTGGATCAATGGCAAATGGTTGAATGGAGTGATGAGTCCCGCTACACCATTGGCAATCGGATTGCCGGGTTTGGGTATGGCGAACGCCCGGCGAACGTTATCTGACAAGCTGTGTTGTGCCCACAGTGAAGTTCGGCGGTGGGGGTGCTTTTCATGGTATGGGTTGGGTGCAATCGTTTCTGTGGACGGACATCTAAACGCAGAGCGTTACCAAAATATTCTGGACAACGCAGCACTCCCATCTCTCTGGCAGCACTTTGGCGGGCCTTTTGTTTCAGCACGATAACGCACCTTGCCATAAAGCAAGGGCTGTAAACACATGGTTTGATGAAAAGGGGGTTCTAGAACTTGACTGGACTGCTCAGAGCCCCGATCTGAACCCCATCGAACATCTGTGGGACGTGTTGGAACGTCGATTGCGCGCTTGCGCGGAACGCCCGAAATCGTGACGGAACTGTCCAAGACACTTATGGCAGAATGGCGAAAATTACCTGTCGAAACGTATCAAAAACTTGTGGACAGTATGCCCCAGAGAGTAGAAGCTGTGATAGCAGCAAAAGGCGGACCAACAAGATACTAAAATATGTATATTTTTGAGTGTTTCTATTAAAGTGATGGTGTCCCATCCTGAACATATTTAAGTTACACTATTCAAATCCCTCTAGAGCCAATCTGCTGATCGGATTTTGATGAAACTTGGAATATGTGTTATATAAATCATGTGGAAGAGATTTTTCCAATAAAATAAATTACTTCAAATTTTGACCACTAGGTGAAAAAGTGGCGCATAAAGAACATCACCGAACAAGCAAATTCGAATGGAAATCACGTTTTTGGTCAAAAACGAGGTTTCACCAAAGGAATGAAGCCAAATCGGTGTACTCTATAACCCAATTTTACTGATTAGAATACTAAAGTGCATGACAATATACCGATGCAAAATATCACGTGTTCGTTACAACACACAATTGAAATGCGAATTCCCCACCAAAGTCTCCTTATGATGTACAGAAACTCCTATACAGAAGTCATTGAGCTACTCTCAACACCATGAAGGAAAGTTAGTCATGCCTCAGCTACTCTACGTAATGCAGTTACTCTCAACAACAACTGCCACATCAGGAAAGCTATAGTCACACTATTCCAGCAGGACAGTCTACTAGCAGCACGGGTACGATAGCAGATACCTTTTGGCCTATGCGGTGTCGCCTATTGAACATGTATGGGATAATGGACTCTGGGCAAGTAGCTCGTTAAGATCCTCCAATTCCAATCAACAGTGGAGTACCGTAGAAGCAACTGCACAGGAACATATCCGCAACCTCTTAAATTCGATGTGTGAGTCATGCTATAGGTATATTATTCAGTGGCAATTTTTAGAAACCACTAGTGCACTTTGTTTTATTTCACGACATTTTTCCAAATGTCTTAGCCTTTTTTGTTAGTCATTTTCAAAATTTGTACTTTGTACGGAAAAATCGTACAAGTTGGCAGGTATGCATACGCTTCGGGATTGGCAATTTTGACTTGAAGAGTGAAGAGCACTTGTGTCAGCTGAAAAAGTTTTCAGATCCAGACCTTGAAGCTGTCCACTCTGAAGACACTACATAGACTCAAAAGGAAATTGTACGAGGGACGGTCATAAAGTCATTACAATCAACATGAAAGAACGATCGTTTTTGAAAATGTGTGGTGCCACCGGGAAGCGACATCCCTCGAGTGCTGGAAGATACAAAGCGGCGTTTGGTGCAGTACCACTAACACCGCCAGAACGTCGAAAGCAACGTGGCGCAGCCTGTCAGAAAATTGGAGGTGCGAGCCGTGATAACGTTCCTGCATTTGAAGGGGAACAACACCAAAGAAATCCACGAGGAGTTAGTGGCCGTTACGGTGGCAATGTGCCGTTGTACAAGACAGTCGACGTTTCCAGTGCGGTCAGATGGAAGACGAATTACAGGAGTAATTACGAAGGAAAGACCAGGCAATCAAGTCAAAGCGGCGAGGCAAGGTGTCCAAAGGGGCCAGACTTCTGCACGACAACGTACCAGAACATTCCACACATGAGACCATGCGCGTTGCGGCAGAGCTGGGGTTCGAAATACTGGAGCCCCATCTGCTGTATTCACCCGACCTGACCCCAAGCGACTTCTTCCTCTTCCCTCGCCTGAAAAACCGCTTCGTGGACTCCATTTCCAAAATGACGATGAGGTCATCTTGTAGGTGGAGTAGTTCCTTAACAGCTAAAAGCAGAACTTCTATAAAAGTGGTATCCAGCAAATCCTCCGTTGGTTGGAAATGCTCCTTTGGACTGATGCAGAATCTGGCTGGTGCCAGCGATTGAAATGATGAAGTGCGAAATTGGGCAACCGACTTCATTAAGTCGAAGAATGTAAGAGCCGAATCCAAATGCTGCCTGAATGACCAGCAAAGGTGGTGGCTGAAATTTATTCTCGGTAAAATCAGACAGAATTAATTTGCACATCCAATACAATCATCTAAAAAATTTCGATATGTTTCCTTCCATGTAATACATCTTGATACGGTTTAATTTGCGTTTCAGGTGTGGACAAGGTGAGCAGTATCGCAGGTTTAGTATGCGATTTGTCAACTGGAGAAATGTTACAGAAGTTATGCAGTAACGTAAAAAGAAAAACTAAGTTTTTGGGCCACAGTGTATTGCAGAGTGGCATGGAAACAGAAGAACTCAAAGAAATGCTCGATTCTTTATGGGAGTTTTCAATGAATTACGAATTAAGTCCAAATACATTATGACCGGTCTTAATATCAGATCTTATGCCACACGATTTAAAGTGCGTGCATGCTTGCAAAATTTTGAATTGTAACCGTTACTAAAAACAAGATGATCTCAAACTCTTAACGCTCATCGTTTCTTAAGAATGGATCCACAAATTCCTCAGCGGATATTTTGGGACAGTCCTAAGGTTTTCTATGGAAATAAAAAACACGACTTATCAACGTATGAGAACGTCGTAATGAAGATAATGATACTTAAGATTTGATTATTTACTGTATAATTATAAATTAAATTTGTTTATTCACATTTCCAGCAAACATTGAAGACTTGCTTCACTGCGCTTTCTATATTTCTGACTTTTTTTTTTTTCTAATCAAAGTGACCCATTTTTCTTAATAAAATTGAGTAAAAAATCTTTGTAGCAATGTGACATTCTTTGTGTTGGATTATCAACCAGTCATTTATACAAAACCTTCAAACTTACTTACTTTTCAAATCCGCGTATCCATTAGGGTCGCAGGGTCAGCAGCCCTATGAAGGATCTCCAGCGATCGCGATCTTCTGCCATCAGGTGCATGTCCTCCCTAACCTAACCTAACCTAACCTAACTTAACCTAACCTAACCTACCCAAGCGTATTATCGAACCCAGATTCTCCATATAGTCTACCCACCTGGTTCTAGGCCGACCCCTTGGTTTCTTACCCACCGGCTTGGAAAATAACAACTGCCTAGGAAGACCAGTTTGCGGCATCCGTAGCCTATCACGTGGCCATACCAGCGAACTGAGATCTGTCAATGCGGAGAAGTAGCGGCTCAACACTTAAAGACACTCTTATTGTGCTGCTGTGCACTCTATCTTGTATCCACGATCGCACTCTTTCGGTCATTACCCAAGAGTCATGAATTTAGGTGAGAATGGAGAAAAAGATTTGAAGACCGAGAGCTTGGCTTCGTTTCCCAGCTTGCTGCACCGATCCGAGCATCACTCGTGAATGCAATCCCGAGATATCAGGTCGTTGCATATCAAATGTCGGATTGCAGAGTTCATCTTTAATGGCTCTATTCGAAATAACCCCCATTGCAATCCAAACATTATTGCCAACGATTTGGCAGCTTCTCGAGCCCTCTCCAATAGAATCCATGGTCACGGGACTCAATAAACTCCTGGAATGCGTTTTCGACGTCTGCTTGGGTTAGGAATGTTTTGCTCAGGAGGAAATTGTGTAGGCTCTGGAAAAGATGGTATTCGGTAGGGTAGAGGTCCGGAGAATACTGGGGGTGTGGAAGTACCTCGGTCGTTCGTGCAACGTGCGGACGCGCGTTGTCATGCAGCTGAAGGACGCCTTTGCGATGCACAAGTGCAAGTTGTTGCTGACAGTTTTATGTGCATACGATGCAGTTCATGACAGTAGGTCGCAGCGGTGATCGTCTCCCCCTGCTGCAGGAAGCTGTAATGCACTTCATCATGGCTGCTCCACCAAACTGTAATCCCAGGTGCAACGGGGATTTAGGGAACTGTCGCGGGGGTTCATCAGCATCCAGCCACTATGCTGACCGTTTCCTATTGTCGTATAGGAGCCACTTCTCGTCGCAGGTGACAATGCGACCAAGAATCCCCGCTTCTTCATGGCGCAAAGCAATTCCGTACACACTTCCAACCGACGCTCTTTTTGGTTTTCCGTAAGTTCATGTGGGACTCATTTGTCCTGCTTTTTCACCTTGCCGATGGTCCTAAGGTGTCTACTGACAGTCGACGCTGATTTACAGCATGATCCCCTGCAAGGTCCTCTTCCACAGATCGCTTAAGATCAGCATCATTCAGCACGTTGGGCGGTCTGCCGCGTGGCTCATTTGGTCCGTCACTCCCGCGCGGAATTTTCGGAATCAACGTTGGACAGTAAGTTCGTTTATGGTGTTTACACCAAATACCTTATTGATGTTTCGAGAAGCGTTGGATGCAGTGTGATTCAACCTGAACTCGTAATGCATTACAGGGCCGTAGCCAGGACGTTATCTTGGAGGGGGGGCGGGGTCGATTTTCAAAAATTCCACTGAGTCTGACCTTTTTCCATAATGGGGTGGTCGTCGACCCTCCTCGACCCCCCCCCCCCCTGGCTACGGGCCTGCATTATCACACTTAATTCGTATGAAGTCATGACTATCCTCGCTTGAGTTCAAACGCTATTAAGTATCGTTTTTTCTAGTAAGTATCATAGCACATATGCAGCTGGTCGCTGATAGGTTTATCTCTGAGAATGTACCACTTTGTTATGGGTTCTTGCTACTAAACGTGGAAACCGTGCTAAAGTGCGGAAGCCACCTCGAAATCCGACATTTGATATGCAAGGACCTGATACTTGAACTTCACCTGTCTTGGCGGACCTGAGTTTGGTGAGGGTGTCGCAGTAGCGTGCCGCATTGACGGTCCCTTGATGGAGGAAATCAATAAGAATCGCATCTTTCGCGTCCCAGAACACTGTTGCCATAATCTTTCCTGCGGAGGGTGACACTTTGAATTTTTTTCCCCACTGGTGAACTGGGATGCGACCACGTTGTCAGTACACTTCTGTCTGCCATCGTGATTTGTACTCGGGCGAACCTGTCAGTTGCTACTCTTTCTTCAAACTGATTGCACGCTACGACAAATGTCTCAATGTCGGTGGCGACTATGTCGAAAAATAGTGCAAGGTATATGCATGTTGCCATGCTGTATTTTTTTTTTTTGGCAATAAAGTTTCCTTGTGAAAAAAAATGGCGAAACTTACTTTCGGAACAATCCTCGTCAACATATCTTATAGAGTTAATCGGGGGTGGTGCCATCGCTCAGTAGTTGTATGATTACAGGCAAGTTAATTGTTTGGAGAACCCACTTATACGATCTACGTGCCACAGCGATAGATTTTGTTAGAATAGCATAGATGCCACAAAGGTGGTGTGATACAATGCTATAAGATCATTGAGGTCTTTCTGGTTGGGAAGTACGACTTTCTCCTCGCCTCCGCATCCATGAAATTGCAATCGTTATCTGAAATAACTTCCTCGCTGTCTGATTCGCACATTTTACTGTTTACTCAACAGAGGTGTAGGAACGGTGTTCAGAGGAGTCTGGACCGGGGCGATGGAATGTCTGGATACATGATTGGAGGCGCCCTCTTGCTACTTCGACGTTTAGATGGGTCCACCATATAGAAGTCGCAGTTGTTTAAGTGGTCATTTGGTTCCTACAATCCAACCTTCATTGTTTCCAACAAAAGGAAAAACATCGATTGTTAATACCCAAGATGCAGACAGTGATGGTTAGATTGTTGCTAGCACCCCGATAATCAAGTGACTTTTTCGCTTCCAGGCCTTGTTATCTCGTAGGCCTCGGGCTATTTTCTGGTCACGTCAGTTTTTTATTCTTTTTCTTTTGTTCTTCACGGGCGTTTTTCCATCTTCGTCCTAGATCCACTTCATCTTATTCATCTCCTCCTCCACCTCCTCATCTGTTTCATAGTCGTCGTCAGCAGGGGTGGTGATGGTGATTGCATCGGTTCCAGCGTCAGCTGTCTTAGGTTTACGGTCGGTAAAATGATGTACCTCGATCATCACGGCAAGCGAATAGGCAGCACTCGGCGTTGCATGTGATCGACTGGGTCCGTTATGGAAGATGGGATTCAACCATTGACGGGACAAGTCTTTCGGCATTCGCGACTCCATGCCGAGTAATCGACTTAAAATGCGGCCGTATATGCCTCCATACGCATAAAAGTCTGTCGTGACAAGTTTCCAATCCTTTACGATTCCAGGCAATGCAGAATAAGGCAGTATTCCCGTAAAAATGTTCATTCGCTCCGGTTAGTGTGTAATTGGTGGCTTTGAGGCGATCCAGTCAACTTGACTGACTTTTATCTCGTCTTCCTCGGGCAGCAATAAGGTATAGTGCCCCTTCAATCTCTGTCCAACTGTCTCTTGGTTGGCTCGTCGAGCTTTCGGACAACGTTGTCCCTCTTCCCTGACGATACTATACTCTGACCTGACGCTAATTAACGACGTTTTCGTTTGCGACAGGTTTTGTGAATAGCAAGAAACGTCGTTAGACGCCGTAACGACGAAATGTTGTCGATAAGTCGCTAACGACGCTTTCGTGAATCCGGGCCTTAGATCATAATACAATTACAGAAAATCCTTGATTGTCGAAATCTTGAAAACAAAACTGACTTTTTTTTAAAAAAAAACTAACATTAAATTCTCGTAGACGTCCAGAACCAGCTGAACATTTTTCACCTATCAGCTAATTTTGGGTAACCGAAAAATAGCAGCTGTAGGAATTCGTGAACCGAAATACTAAGCCCCATAACTTTTCGTGCATTGGAAAACCCACCAAATATAAAAAACTCACACATAAACAAATCACAGTAACCATGAACCTGCAACACGTAAAAAACATATCCGAATGACCATAGCTAAAAAATACGAGGTGTGTTGAAGTTAGGTCTCCAAATTTTTTTCTCTGCAGTGAGAGTAAGTAGAAAGATCCGGATGCTTTTACAATTTTGCGGGAAATATTTCGTCTTTACTAACATAGATGGCAGCGCTATACCGTGAACGGCGCGAATACCGTGCGCGTTGCCACGAACGATGTTTCATATACTTAAAATGGCGAAGTTTAGTTTACAAGATCAACGTGTAATAATTCGTTTTCTGCACTTGCGGAGTGAAACACCCATCGAAATTCATCGCCAATTGAGTGAGATATGCGATGAAGGCGTTATGAATGTTAAAAATCTGCGTTCATGGGTGCGACAGTTTAAAGAATGTCGAGAATCGTGTGAGAATGAACCGAAGCAAGTCCCTCTCTATATACGGCCTTGACCGTTAATATCAAGTTAATATCAAGACGGCCTTGACCGAAGCAACCTCGACCATGAACCAGCTAGAGGGAAGGCATGATTGCTCATGTGGAACAAGTTGTTAAGGAAGACTGTTTAAGTGTGCGTGATATTGCCTCTAAACTTGGCATTTCCGTGGGATCTGTGGAGTCCATTTTGCATGACCGAGCTGAAAATGCAGAAAGTCTGGTCCCACGAATGCTGACCGACAGACTTGTGTCCAACACAAGTCTGCGCGGGTGGCAATTTCTCAGCAGATGTTGACACGTGATGCAGCAATGAATGGTGCTTTTTTTCATCAGTTGTGACGTGAATTCCATTTTTAACCCCGAAACGAAACGTCAATCTTCACAATGGAAACACTGATTCACCGCCATCAAAAAAATTTCGAGTCACACCCTCTGCTGGGAAAGTTATGGTAGCCATGTTTTGAGACAGCGAAGCGTAGGCCCTAATGCTCACGCATTCTGTTCCAAAGGGTACAACTGTTGCAGCTAATTCATACGAAAATGTTTTGAGAACAAAATTCCTTCCAATATTGCATGAGAAGCGACCAAACAAGACTGGACGAGTGCTTTTTCATCAAGACAATGCTTCTGCTCATCGGGCACTCCTAACTCAGCAGTTTCTTCAAAATAACTTTGAGGTGGTTTCCCATGTTCCATACTCACCAGACCTCGCTCCTAGCGTTTCCTGGCTTTTTCCAATCATGAAGGACACTCTCCGTGGCTGCTCGTTTCCCAACCGAGCTGCCGTTGCTTCAGCGATTTACCAGTGGGCACAACATACCCCTAAAGAAGAGTTCTCAGCAGCCATGGAATCATGGCACTGCCGTTGCGAAAAATGTGTTCGACTTTACAGTGATTACGTCGAGAAGTAACAGTAGTTACAACTTTCTGGGTTAAGTATTTTGTCAGAAAAAAATTTGGAGACCTTAGAACTTGAACGCACCTCATACATTGTGTTGGCCAACGGGTTTTTTAAAACAATGGGTAACAAAATTCACAATTGAGCTGCCTCAGATGTGGAAAGAATACTTGTGAAGAAAAGCATTTGTGTATAGATCTATTTTATCCTGAGTGAAATCAACTTTCATGCATGAATTGGAGGAAAATGAACACCCATTTTTGACATAAAACGAATAAAATTGTAGAAACCTCCTGTATTAAGTAGTCAGCCCACCGTTAAAAGCCGAATTAATAAATCTCTTTGGTGAGCACTTCGATTAGTTAGATCAGTGAACGGGCAATCCAAGGAACCTCTAGCATTAATGCCGTACCAACAAAATGAAGAGGGAAAAAAAAGGACTAAACCGTATCAGTTGCGAGATTACAATCTTGGGCTCCCATTTCAGTGATGTATGACAATGTTTGGTAATTAGGGAAATGTACGTGATGTTTTCAATCTTTAGATAACCAACCAAAACCTTAATTTTTATAACACTGTAAATTAATGAACGACATTTTGTATGAAAAACTTCAATATATGTACACCTGCAGAATCAGTGATATCCTCACTGTAATTCACACATCACAAATGAACTTGATCGAGTGTCTGTAGATAAAGATAAGAGAATGAAAGTTCAATATAAGAATCATAATTCCATTAACTTATGTCAGCATGGAGATTTTGCCTTCACAGTTGACTGGAATTACTTTGAACAAACCTCTGAATGGATGAAAATTCCAGTGAACTCCTATGAAGCACAAACGAGCGTATTTCACGTATCCTGAGTGAAAATCACGAAGGCATTTGCTCAAAACTGGGAATTTAATTAGTTGAAAATCCAGTGAAACTAATGAGGAAACTCAAATGGAACGCAGCCATACATATTTTATATACCCTAGGTTGGAAGAGCAAAGAATTTTAGCTTGGATTAGCACCCACGCTGTTGCTAGTGACTGCTGATGGTGTAGCAACCTTGTGCAAACCCCAGGGCAGCATGATAAGAACTACGTACAAATTGTTAATAGGAAAGACTTTAATGAGGCGAAAAACCATGTGAGACAGCCATGTCACCTCAATGGAACTCAAACATTTTTTATGCATTGGGTAGATAGACATTTTTATTTAACTATTTTATAGTACACACATCAATATATTAAATTTTTTTCGTAAATTAATTAATTAAATGTAAAGTTGTATTTTATAAAAGTAAAGAAATTTATTTTAATGGTTACAAATACACTCGCATTAGTTTTCAAATGCAAAACCTGAATTTGCGAAATGGAATGTAAACAATAGCAATCAGTGGTCTCTGACACAATTGTGTTATGTGTGACAGGGTAACCCTGTATTTTAATTTTTTTTTGTATTTATTTTTAATTTGTTTTATTGCATACAAAACTATTGTTATTTTGAAACAATGTAAATTTAATTAAGCATCAAAGTGATTTTTGTTAAAATTAGTATAAGTTTATTTTTATTTGTAGAAATGTAAATAAAATCAAATTAAAAATATGATGGCAATTTAAATCTATCAAAGTTAAAAAACAAAAAAAAAAACCCACTGGAAAAATTATTATTAAAAAATTGGTTCACCCAAATTCCACTTTCATTATACCGGAAATACTGTATTTAGCGCCGGACCTGAAATACCGGTCCGCCTGCATTAAGCGCCTGGGGGTCCGCTGAATTTTTGCAAATAACCGCCCGGGCGCTTATTTTAGTTCATTTAGTGGATTTTTCTTCTCTTGCTGCTTTCTCACGGGAATGTTTGCTCTCCCAAATGCCACTGCTAAACCGGAAATTAGACACCAGCATGATTGTCTTCTAATTTTTTGCTTTTAATTTTGGATTCAGTCAAGCAACATGGCTACTGAAAAATGGAAACTTCACAGTTAATAACATCAATTTTAATCTTACAACAGTAAAGTAGGCTGAAAACCATTCTACAGAGGCTACAGCCAAACAGTTTAGCATTGATCCTAACGGGAATGAAAAACACAGCAGGATACTTTAGAAAAGATGAAGGAGAAGGGCGAGAATTTTGCATAATAGTATCCATCACAGTTGTGCAGAATTTTATAAGCACCGGACCTGTAATACCGACCCGCTTGCATTAAGCACCTGGGGGTCCGCTGAATTTTTGCAAATAAGCGCCTGGGCGCTTAATACAGTATTTACGGTACATAAATTAATTTCCTTAAGAAGTTTACACTAAAGTTGAGAAGCAAATATACGTTTTAGACCTATTGGTTGTTCAGAGCTGATGCTGAACACATGGAACCATATTATCATACACCCTGTTCAGAGGAAGCAAAATAAATAGAATTTAATGGGTGGTACTTTAAAAAAGAACCCCAAAACTTGGCTAAAAAAGAGTAAACGTGGCTCGTTAAAAGACTTATTCTGGTTTAAAACTTGCGATATTTATTTATAAAATACAAAAATTCTGTACAAAAGAATGTTCTATAAAATATGATTTAATTGAGGAATAGGCATTGCAATCTCAATTACAAAAGAAAATATTTCTCGGAATAAAATAAAGAAATACGAGGCATGTTTTTTAAGTAAGTACCGTTTTGGAATTAAAAAAAAGACGTGCAAAGATATCGCAATAATTTTATTTTTACATGAAAGCCTGTACCTTAATCTACTTTTCTACATAATTTCCGTGAATATTGAGGCACTTGTCATAACGTGGCACCAGTTTTTGAATACCCTCATAAAATTCTGCCGCCTGACTTGTTAACCACTGTATCACAAATGTTTTGACTTCGTTATCGTCTTGAAGACGCTGACCACCCAGGTGTTTCTTCAAGTGCAGGAACAAATGGTAGTCGCTGGGCGCCAGATCAGGGCTGTATGGAGGATGATCTAGAGTTTCCCATTTAAAAAATTTGATGAGATCTTTGGTCCGATTAGCCACATGTGGACGGGCATTGTCATGCAGCAAAACGATACCCTTACTCAACTTGCCACGTCTTTTGTTCTGGATTGCACGACGCAGATTGTTCAATGTCTCACAATAAGACGCTGCATTGATTGTCTCATTACGAGGCAGAAACTCCACTAGCAATACTCCTTTTCTGTCCCAAAATGTGCACATGATTTTCCGGGCAGAAATTGTTTGCTTAAACTTCACTTTTTTGGGTGATGATGAATGTCGCCATTCCATGGATTGTTGTTTCGATTCTGGTGTGACGTAGGCCACCCATGTTTCGTCACCAGTAACAATTTGGTCTAAAAAATCTTCACCTTCATTGTGGTACCGCTCAAGGAAAGTCAATGCACTGCCTAAACGTTGGGTTTTGTGCAAATCCGTCAACATTTTTGGAACCCAACGTGAACACAATTTCCGGTAATTCACGATAGATTTGGTTGACCATAATGCACGAGCCCAAGGCAATGTTTTAATAACGGGACCAGTGTCTCGACACAGTCATGAGTCACGATTTCCATGAAACAACCTCGGGCTAGGTGAAAAAAAAAAAAATTATAAAAATAAAAATACAGTAATAAAAGTAAAATAAGAGGAATTTGATCTAGTGAAAAAGAAGATGGCGGAGCCGCTGCATGAAGCTGCGTGAACTCGCTCTCCAAAAAAAGATCTATTTAGCCTAAACCATTAATTAAAAGCAACCAATAGGACTACCAACAAATATTAGATTTAATCAAACCAGTCAACTTACCTTGATAAGGGTAAAGGATATTTCCGCAAAGTCAAGATTTCCGTCATTTCTCTATAACTAGCGGCGAAATAGAACAGTAGGCATGGGGAAAGATTCCCCCGGCGATGAAGATAAACACAAAGACACTAAGGGAGACAGGAAAAATAGGAAAAGAGAAATTGAAAACACATCCCGTCAAACTGTAAGTGCACATGATGATAATAATAATAATAATGGCCTTAGCAACGCCCCAGCAAACGAGGCTGAAGCCGGACCTAATAAACGATTAGCTATAGATCCGACAGCAGGCCCCTCAAAAGCAATCTACCATGCCGATACTCGAAACTGCTATGATGATAATAGAAATATAGACATGAGATCTGATTCTCCTGTCCTGGGAGCTTCTAAACAAAAGAAGACTTACCCTAGCAAAAATAATATATCAATAGATCAGCAATCAGCTGCAATTGGAAAAAGTATTCAGATCGCAGCTCGCCCCTGGCTTCTGGTTGAAGTCCAGGAAGAAGATCAAAACGGGAAATTGTCCAAAGTCGACCTTAAAACATTCTCTTGTGGTTTTCTCAGGAGAATAATCACATCTCTAGTAGGAAATGTTGAACAAATTAATAAACTAAGAAGTGGAAAATTCTTGATCAAATTTTTCAATAAACAACAGGCTTCCAAATGCTCTGGCTTCGATAATATTGGTAAATACCATCTCAGCTTTGAAGTTCCTAATTTCCTCACTCAAAGCGTGGGATATATTTATGGTATCCGAACTGATGTCACTGAAGACGAGCTTAAATCCAACTCCAACCTTGGTCATCACATTAATAAAATCAGGAAAATTCCTCCTCCATATGCAGACGCTCGATTTTGCAAAATAATTATTTACTTTAATACTCCTCAATTAAAGGATAAAATGCTCTTTGAAAATCAGGCCTTTCCGATTGCTAAACATATCCCAAGCCCTTCCCAGTGCCGAAACTGCCACAGATTTGGACATTTTCAAACCGAATGTCGCAACGATCGTACATGCTCCAAATGCCAAGATATTGATCACACTAGGAATGATTGCACTGCTATTGATTTTATTTGCACTAACTGCAAAAGTAATCATTCCCCCTATTACCGTGGATGCCCCACCTTCAAAGTAGAGCAAGAAATAAAAATTAAGATGATGAATTTATATCTATCTTACCCTGAAGCTAGGAGAATCGTTGAAAAAGAAGGTATTTTCCCTCAGCAAAATCGATCATATGCGGAAGTAGCTAACAGCTCACGAACTCGACATACTGATTTAATCGAATCGCAAGAAAAGCCCATAAAGATCCTAGAAAGAAAGGAATATGTACAAAATGAAAGCGCAGAATTTAAGCACTCACAACTGAACAGATCTAAAATTGACGGCACCTCAACAAGAAATAATATGCAGCAATATCGAATTAACTCTAATTATAAAAATTATGCAAAGCCCTTACAGGGAGAAGGCCAAGGTAAGACTGTCCTTGACAACGATCACGAGAAACCCTCACTGAGAGCCGATCACGAGAGATCCACACTGAGAGTCGACCACGAGAGACCCATACTGAGAGCTGATCACGAAAGACGCACACTGAAGACTCCTGTAGAGGCAATGAGTGGTATCGAAAGTGAAAACCTGGAAAATGATGAAAAAGTCAAGAAATTTAATAATTATTTAAGTACGCTGGTGGGAAGGATTATTAAAATTGTCCTACTCCCCACCTTAACTGAAAACTGTACTCCTGAAAATAACAAAAAATCCTTAGACAACACCTTATCAGGATTAAAAGACTCAAACTTAATAACTGAAGAACTATACGTGGACCTCACAGAATGGTGGAAGGAAAAAAATTTGGAGATGTCGAAGGGTAGTATACAGAAAGCATCTTCGAACTAAAAATTTTAAGTTGGAACATTCGTGGACTAATAGCTAATTGGGAGGACTTTAAATTGTTAGAACACAAAGCAGATCTAATGGGTATGTGTGAGACACTATTAAACAATAACTTTATTACGCTATCCCGAAACAAGCATACATATCTCAACTCTCGCTCAACCAAAGGGGGAGGTATAGCAGCACTTACCAAACCAAAAGTTCTTCACTATTTAGGAAAGATGACTCAGGGGCAAGTTGAATCAATCGAACTTGTAGTATTTGTTAATAATATGTGGATCCATATTTATTTCACGTATATACCCAAATACATACCTAAAACTGCAATGGAAAGTTTTCTCTATAATCTAAATCATCCTTTTATAGTAATTGGCGACTTAAATAGCAAAAGCCCAACATGGGGGTGTACTGAATATAATGGAAACGGCAAACACCTTGAAACAATCATCCAACAGATGGGTTTACAAGTAGCATATCCCTCACAGCCTACTTACATTTGCCCCAGGAAAACTGGGAGTTCTTCCACACTTGATTTCGCTGTATACTCCGCAATGTTGGATCTTAGCTTCACGCTAAAATGTGATGCTCTAACCGATGCCCTGGGCAGCGATCACCAGCCAATTATGCTTGAAATAATACCCATAAATCATGCAAATGTCAATCTTCTTCCTAATAGTGCAACTAGACACTCTCACTTGTACGCAACATATATATCTATACAGGATGACCCTCCTCAATTTAGCAATTGTAGCCCGCGGCAACCCGATACTGCCCCCCGCCTTAATCCTCAGGATCTACAGGATATGCTTATAAACATACATAAGAATATTAAAAGAACTGCGAATAACAAGATAAAAGTAAAACCTACTCACCCCCCATGGTGGGATCACGAGTGTGAAATCCTTTCAACTCGTCGTAACAAAGCTCGCAGAAATTTCTTAAAATGCAGATGTGAACCGTGTTGGTCTGAAATGAAAAGATCCCAGGCCGTGATTAGAAGACACCTGAAAATAGCCAGGCGATTATATTGGAAAAGTTTTCTAACCTCTCTTGACTCTGGCATATCATCAAATATTTGGGAAAAAATTAAAATTTTCGGCCCTTCCTCAATCAAAAAGTTCCCTCTCATCAAAAATGATGATGGTAATTGGCTAAGCCCTAATGACTCTGCTCAAAGATTATTGCTCCACTTTAAGGGTGACGACAACGAACCTTCTCCGACCATCATACGACCACATACTAGTATAACAGTCAATCCAGTCGCTGTTTCCGTATGGGAAAATCTATTCACTATGGAAGAGTTACAAGCTGCCATGCCAAAAACAAACACGTCGCCAGGCATAGATGGCATCACATACAAATTTCTAAGTAAATTAACTGGAGACGTAATCGATAACATCTTGTATACCTATAACAAAGTTTGGGAGTCAGGAGAAATCCCGTCCCCCTGGAAAGACACTTTGATCCAGGCGATCAAAAAGCCAGGAAAAGAAGAGGGTTTCATCACGTCCTATCGACCAATAGCACTAACATCCTGCTTGGTCAAACTCTTCGAAAAACTTATTTGCACCAGACTCTCTGCCTTCTTGGAAGTCAATAAGTTAATACCGAACACCCATACTGGCTTTCGTAAAGGCAGACAAGTTAACTGGCCCACTTGGGAACTAATTGATGCCATCTATGGCAGTAAGGAGCGCAACAAATATCTCGGAGTTATTTTTTTCGATATCACGAGGGCATTTGACACAGTTCAGCATTGCATTTTAATAAATAAACTCCATGAAATGGGTATTCCCCGACGTTTTATAAAGTGGATCCAAAGCTTCTTACTGGATAGAAGAATAGGAATCAAGGTGGCGAGTGATATAATATGGACTAATCAGATTAAGGGCCTTCCGCAAGGATCCGTTTCCAGCCCCATCTTATTTAATATTTACACGGCCAATATCTCCAAGGTACTAAATGCGGGAGCTAAAATCAACGTTTTTGCAGATGATATTGTAATCTGGAAGGAAGAAGTTAGTATGCCCCTTATTAAAAAAGAATTACAAGCCTATTGTACCCAAATTTCAAGCTGGGGAAATGAAAATTACCTTACCTTCTCCTCTGAAAAATCTGTAGTTATGTGCTTTGCACCTAACAATTCATTTATTCCTCCTGTGACCATTAAAATGAATGATAGTAATATGGCCTTTAGGAGAATCCATAAATTCTTGGGAATCACAATAGACCAAAAGCTCACTTGGCGACCTCTCGTTAAATACATTGGAAAAAAGTTAGACACCTTTCTCGGCACACTAAATAGAATTTCCCGTAGTAAGTGGGGCCCGCCCTGGAAAAATCACATCCTGATAAATAATACGATCATAAGAGGAGTAATCGACTTTTATGCGCCATTTCTTTTATTGTGTCCAATCACATCAGCAAAACCATTACTTATAAAAGAAAGATCTATCTTAAGATCCGGCCTTGGAGCAACCCCCACCTCTCCCATTCGTACATTATATGCCGACAGTAACCTCCCTCCTCCTCATATCAGATGGAAGACTAAAATTGCCAAATTAATTCTAAGTAAAATGCAAATAGTAAATCATGACAAAACTAAAAGAGACTCTCTTTCAAATGAAGATGTTGGCCAGTTCATCGAGAATCATTATAGTTCCACTAAAATTAGAGATCTGTTTAAAAATTGTCTCCAAAGTTTGGAATTACTCGAACTTACCCCTATTCCTATAAGCATAACCTTAAATCATGCCATTAGTAAAATTCCTATGCCCACCATTATCTTGATGGATTGGAAAAAGAAGCAACTACCTAACAACGCTAGTCCTATACTAAAACGCATTATACGAAAAGAATTTCCAGACCATTTGCAAATGTTCACAGATGCCTCCTTTGACCACAAATTATTCCTGGCGGGTATAGGAATATACAGTGCTGACCTTTATATTAATCTTTCATTAGGAATACACCCTATAGCCAGTGCAACAGCTGCCGAGGCTTATGCAATTTACAAGGTCCTTATAGTATTACAACACCAACCACCTAATAATTATTTAATATTATCAGATTCCAAAAGCACCCTCCAAAAAATTAAAAAGAAATATGAAAATAATCAATGGTTCCACAGAGATCGTTACGGACAAATAATTTCGCTTATTATTGAACTATTTATCAAAAATTATACAATTAGCTTCGTCTGGACTCCAGGCCACAGAAACATCAGAGGAAACGAGGCGGCTGATTTCTTAGCGCGCAGTGCTCGAAATATGGAGGCAGATCGGGTTGCTCTAGACATAACCAATAGCAAAGCACTATTTAGCCCGAATGAGCTTAAAAGGTGGAATGAGGAGTGGATGGCGGAACCGGACACATGGTATAAACACCTGGCACCTGAGATTAAAATCAGACGTCTTATGGACATGACAAAAATAGACAGAATGATTATCTTTAGGTTAAGAACAGGTCACGCTCCCTTGAGAAATTTATTATACAAACTGAAATTGTCTAACACAGACACATGCGACTGTAACAACTCTACTACGGAAAATGTGCATCACGTTTTAGTTGAATGCAGCAAGTACAAACAACAGCGCAAGGAATTATGGGAAGATCTTTCGAAGAGGAAAATTCCACGCCTTCTACCAGCCCTGACCCCCCCGACACTGTCACTCTCTCATCTTTTATTATTAGAAACCCCTACGAATATACAACATAGTGTGTATGTCTGTCTAAAAAAATATCTAGTGAACTCGAAGCTGACTGAAAGAATAATTGCAACAATCAAAGAGGCATCTGAACTTTAAATTAATAAGAACAACTGTGAGTAGCGAATAATGAATAACTCAAATATAATAAGAAGAAATAAACAGTGCAAGTTGATAATAAGAAGAAATAACTAATTAACAATGAATCAACAGTGATAAAAACACCTAGTGGAATTCAGTAAAATAGTGCAATATAGTACCATAAGCTGTGTAGTCAAACTACGAGAGCTTACAACAACAACAACAACAACAACAACAGTAAAATAAGAGTTTGAAGTAATAACAAAATACTCACTGGTTGACTTGGCGCCTTCAATGGGTAATACACGATGTAACTTGAAGATCAATAGAAACTTAAACAATGACAACCAATCCAACCAATCCTCATGTACAGACCTTAAGAAAATCAGACAAAATAAAAAACCTATCACGTTTGAAACATTAAACCGATCAACGAATGTAACAGAGTAAAATAAATTGAAAAATTTAATCAAAACTTATTTAAAAAAAAAAATAATAACCAAGCTGTAAACGTGAATAATTGAATCAATTTATTCAGTGTCTAGTAAACAACCCACAGAAAAGGTAATTAAATGGACAGTCCTTTACCCCCCTGTGTAGCAGTAAAGTACAGTTTATTTTATTATAATTTTTTATAAAAAAAAAAAAAAAAAAAAAGATAGTATGCAGTACATAGTAGTTGAATTGAAATTATTTTTTAATGAATGCACTCGCAAGGGAATCCCTCGAACATGTATGTGTCAGATTTCCACGAAAGTGAAATATGTTACTCATCTGAAGCTACTATAGACACTTGCAAAATTAGAGTGCGATACTGTTTCTTTCAAAATAAACTGCAAACGAAAAAATTTCAGCATACAAGGACTCCATTGTTAAAGCGGTTAGGCTATGTGGGGGTTCCCTTGTCAGTGAACAGACAAAAACCACATGCAGATCCGTAATATTTCAAAAAGCCTGCATTTATAACTTCATATGCAAAAATTAATTTTAAAATATTCATAACCGACGTCACGTGACCAGAAAATGGCCATCACGTGAGGGGAGGGGTCACTTGACACGAATGCTGCACTCTGGTCGCTTTTCACCACACACACACCTCATTATGTACACTCCTAAAGTGATATCCCTTCTATTATTTTATATTATCAGAAGAAAATGTTTTAAATAGTATTAAGTCAGTTTTTATTACTTTGAACTGTTTGGTGCAATTGTTCATTTTTAAAAACCACCAAGTGCAACTGGTTTATTAACTCACATGTAAGAGTTAAATGTGTAACATCCCCATTCATCCACCCCTGGTAATTCATTATTAGTAGAATTTCAATACAGTGGGAATGCATATAGTTCGTTTTTGACAATTTCTTTCTTGAAATGCTTGCAATTTTTTTTTTTTTTTTTTGGGGGGGGGGGGGGGTTTTACTCCGGTAAATACAGTAATAAAATTTTAGTCAAATACGTACCTCTCCCTGCTTGGGAGTTGCCAATCAGTCTTCATGAGTTTTTGAGTAACTTCTAAACGAATTTCTTCCACCCTCATGTAATCCTGGCAGACTCCTTGGATTGAAGAAAAACAATTGCCTACCAAAATCCATACTGCTTCTTTGTTCCGCAACCATAAACTTCTGATATTTCCTTTTATTTTAAAAAGAAAATACAAATCAAATATAGAAAATAGGAGGCAAAATGGCATAAATAAAATTAATAAATTTTCAACATAAGTATCAAAGGCTATTCAGACAACCAAGAGGCAAACTTCAAAAAATTTTCAGTGGAAACCACGAATGATTGGAGTGATTATCATCATTATAGAACCTTAATTTATAACGCTAAATTGTATTCTAATCTTTTACTGAAATTCACACGACATCTTAAATTTACAATAAAAAATTCCTAAAAATAATACATACCTAACTTCAAATCCAGACTGATAAATTTCCTTCTTTATTCCACTGCCAAAAATTTCTGGTACTGCCTTATTTTTAAATGAGAAAATATATAAATGAATGTAAAAACTACTACGCAAAATGACATAAAACTAATGAATATTTTCGATACAATAATTCAGACAACCAACAGGCAAACTTCAAAAAAATTCAGTGGAAACCACGAATGATTGGAATGATTATCATCATTACAGAACTTTCTAATACAAAAGGTTGCACCAAGCAAGGTTAAATGAAATTTATTTAATAGAGTTTAAATAGAAAACTTGAATTAATCCCAAATTTAAAACAAGTACAGGGTTCGTACACTTTCCTCATGAAAAAAAATAAGCACCCGCAAAAAAATTTTAAGCACATCCAGTATAATGGCCTATTTCTATTAAAATTAGGTATCAAAAGTTCCTTTTGACCTTTGTTTAGCTCGCTGAGAGTCGCTTTTCTATGTCTCCGGGAATTTCATTTAATCTACTGCATGTCATGAAGGGCCATGAACTTCTGCACTTCTTTCGTTTATTAATTTATGTATTATCAGGCAAGTCTGACGCAATAGGCAAAGTTTAAAATAAAAAGAGAAAGACAAGAAAAATTTAAACCATTTTATAGCATACAGTAGAACCTCCGTAGAGCGAACGTCGATATAGCAAAATTCTCTCTAACGAAATTTTTCTGTGGTCCCGGCAAAAATCCTACTGATTTAATGCTTTTTGAATCTCCATATAGCGAAATCTTTATAGCGTAATTATCCCTATAGCGAAAGGATTTTTCGGTCCGGACAATAAATTTTAAGCTATATTTTAGCTCTTTATTACGAAATTTGGGTCCCTTACTTAGCATGACCTGACAACCAACGAACGAAATCATCGCAAACGGCCAACAAACGAAGTTAAAAACAAGTTCTTCCGTCACAAACTCTGCCCAGTCAGCTGCGGCTATGGCATTAGGCCTATTTTATCGGCAAAATTACAAACATCTCGAGAACAACGTTATCGCACCAAACTACCCATGATGCACTGTACAGCAATAATGGCGGACTGCTCAGACGTTTAAATGTGCAAGCATGTTAAAAATTTATTTTCTAAGAGAATCGGCACGAGAACTACTATAAAAGCTTTCGAAACCCGATAGATTTTTTTTATATTAAAAACTTTAATATTTGTTCAAATTTATGAATTTATTTTATTGAAAGTTTAAGCCCATAAACATTTTTGTGAAATGTAATTTTACCGATGCCGACGAAAAAACACTAGTCAGCCTTTTTATACATGCTTATAGAAACGTTCTATCGGTATTTTTCTGTAAAATACGTATTACAATATTATTTTCGACTCGTTCTCCTTTCAAATTTTAATTATTTCAGAAAAAATAATCGCGATCCAAACAAAATTTTCAGCAATGGCAGCCTAGATGACTTTAGATAGGCAGCGATGTCAAGTATCGAAAAAGTTTTGCTCTTAATGTTAAGAAGCATTCAAATTAATATAAAATACTAAATGTTTATATATAAATACTAAATTTAAAATATATAAATGCAGTTATCAGCAATTTATACATCAAAATTAGGCAAATTTTAGCACCACCTCCATGCAAAGAAATATCTATATAGCAAAATGATTTTGCCGGTCCGTTGAGTTTCGCTCTACGGAGGTTCTACTGTATTTACTTAAAAGGTTACCTGGTCAGACGAATCGAGGTTCCTGCTGCATCATGTTTATGGAAGGCTTAGAATAATAATATGAAGCCATGGGCATTGGTTTTGCTTTACATTTCTCAGTAAGAAGCAGTTTATTAATATTTTAAGCACTTGGTTTAAAAAATAAGCTTTTTTAGTACTTTTTAAGGCCTTAAAAAAGATTTCAAAAATAAGCACTTAAGGTTTTTAAGCACCAAACCACAAACATTTGATCAATTAAAATAAGCATAGCTAACTGACATTTATTTGAAACAAGTGAATCCTGCACCGTATTATCGAGAATACATTCTCAAATACTTCACCGTGAGGGAATGCAAAGCAACGCTGGGTTATATATATATATTTTTTTTTATTAGAATGACAATATCCTAAAGGAAGATTCCCCCCCCCCCCCCAAAAACCAAACTAAGGATCCGCTAGATTCTAATTTTTTTTCTTTAGCGAAACTTCTATCGTGAGTGTTCACTAACGACGGTGAGGTTGGGGAGTTTTTAGAAGTAGCACTATCGCGATCAGAATGAACTTTAATAATAAAATTAATTAGAATTGATTTCACAGCCTAGAAAATAATTAGAACAAACAGGGCAGGAATATGATAGGCGCATGGCTGCTATTTCAAAATGGTAGCAGCTGAAAATCGAAACTAAAGAGATTTCAATTCAAAATCAAGTTCTCGACATGTAGTGTTGAACCTTTTCTTGACTTTTCATTTCATTGAAAGTCACTTCCAAAAACTAACTTAAAATCTAAAAAAATTCGTTAAATCGGTAAATTAAAGATTAAATAGTTCGTTATTTTGAAATCGTTAAACTGAAAATAATTAACAATGTAAACAAAGGAATGTTTGCAAAGTATTCATAATAAATTCGTTAATTTGAAAAGTTCGTTATTGTGAGGTTCGTTGTAAAGAGTTTACTGTAGAAGTCGTTAATTATTCGAAACGAGATAATTTAATCAACATTGTAAAAATTATCCTCTCTGATCCCTTAAAAGCAGAATCAGAAAATAAAGTTCTTAAGGGGCACTGCGGGGTGAGAAATCGAATTTTAGAGCAAAAATTCGAAAATTACGAAAATTTTTTATTATTTTCTTTAGCATCTCTACTATCGATCTGCATAAGTGTTTTATTAAAATTTCATTATTATTATAGTAAAAAGACAGTTTTATAACCTCCCCACTTTCAATTTCAGTCCAAAAAACAACTGCCATTACGCGAAAAAACGCACAAAACATGTGTTTTTCGCTCCGCGATAACTCGCTGAAAAATGCGCATATCGGCGCCATCTTTTTTTTATTTGAAAGAGAGGCCCGTCCTCTACAAGCTTCCGTAGGTTTTGTGGGGGCCAATCAAATACGTCGTTGTAAATAGTGTGCTTTTGTATTATGATGAAAGAATTGCCTAACGACAAAGGATATGCATCTCGAGCAACGATTGGCTTTCCCCGATCACGTGGCGATTACCAGGCTCCTGATTGGCTAACAGCTCTACAGTGGCAATGGCGGACATGGGCGGAGCTCTTCTCCTTTAGCTTTCAAATGGAATTTTTCTTTCGTTTGCAGCTAAAAATAGGGCTAAAGGATTAAACTTAATATAATTCAAACACTCATGTCATGTATAATCATCATGGAAAACTTCAATCAAATCTGATCATTAGATCCGAAGATATAACAGTTTTTTTTTAAAAATGCGTTTTCACGATAGCGGCTGAAACTTTACCCGTTGTGTTTTCGGCTTTGTGTTTACTACAAAGTTTTTAACTTCAGGGATCCTTTTCTCTGCTTCTACTGCATAGATTTTGATAAATTTGGGCATTTTGGAAAGATGGGGAGCTGAATGATGCATATAAGCTTGGGTTTTATTATATGTTAATTAGCTAAGAAATTATATGCTCAAAACCACCACCCCCCCCACCCTGCATTTTTGGGGTACCTATGTTAAAAGTCATGAATAAAAATGTTCTAGAGAAGATATAGCAATAAAAATCGTTATTTTTAAAGAAAATGAGCTGCTCTTTTCAGTGGCATAGGCCAAATTATTCTATCTTTAATAGTTTTCTCATAATCCGTACTGGAATTTTGAAAAATGTTGATGGCTATAACTCTGCAACGAAAGCACCTACAGAGATTTTGGAGACAGTTATTTTATCTACTAAATATGTACTATCACCCTGCAAAATATGATTAAAATCCTTAGGTAAACAAAAAAAATAAGTTCCCCCCCCAGCCGCGCTCCTTAAGGACTTTTAAGGACTGTACGAACCCTGTATTCATCTAAACATCACAAAGGAAACCTGGATTTTGAATCATTTTAAGCACGTTGGGACTTAAATAAGCATTTAGTCAAATACATACCTCTCCCTGTTTGGGAGTTTTTGAGTAACTTCTAAACGAATTTCTTCCACCCTCATGTAATCCTGGCTGACTCCTTGGGTTGGAGAAAAACAATTGCCTACCAAAATCCATACTGCTTTGTTCCGCAACCATAAACTTCTGACATTTCCTTTTATTTTAAAAAGAAAACATAAATCAAATGTAGAAAATAGGAGGCAAAATGGCATAAATAAAACTAATAAATTTTCAACATAACTTATCAAAGGCTATTCAGACAACCAACAGGCAAACTTCAAAAAATTTTCAGTGGAAACCACGAATGATGGAGTGATTATCATCATTACAGAACCAAGTTATAATGCTAAATTGTATTCCGGTCTTTTATTGAAATTCACATGTCTTAAACTTGCAATAAAAGAAATTCCTAAAAAAAATACATACCTAAGTCCAGACTGATAAATTTCCTTCTTTATTCCACTGCCAAAAATTTCTGGTACTGCCTTATTTTTAAATGAGAAAATATATAAATGAATGTAAAAACTACTACGCAAAATGGCACGACATAAAACTAATGAATATTTTCGATACAATAATTCAGACAACCAACAGGCAAACTTCAAAAATATTCAGTGGAAACCACGAATGATTGGAATGATTATCATCATTACAGAACTTTAATTGCTAATACAAAGGGTTGCACCAAGCAAGGTTAAATGAAATTTATGTAATCAAGTTTAAACAAAAACCTTAAATTAATCCCAAATTTAAAACAAGTTTTGTATCACAAACATTTAACCAATCAAAATAAGCGTAGCTAACTAACATTTATTTGAAACTGGTTAATCCTGCACCGTATTATCGAGCATGCCGATATTCTCAAATACTTCACAGTGAGGGAATGCAAAGCAAAGCTGTTTTTTTTTTTTTTTAATTTATTTATTAGAATGACAACAACTTAATGGAATTTTTCTTCAGAATGTTGTCCAGATAATTTCGAACACTTGATCCTTCTATTGGATCCTTCAGTTGATAAGCTGTTACAAGCAAGTGAGGAAATCTACATTCCAAATGCATTCAATATCTTTCTCACTGACCTCAATTCTGTTCAGTTCATTTACTTCTCAATGGCTGCACGGCTACTGAAATGAAATCTCTTGAATCTGGGTCTAACAGACAAACCACTGTTTCAAGATGGATTTTTCTCGCTTTATCGAGATGCTCATTTAAGAGATCCTGAAGTCTATAGTTTCTCTCCAGCCTTCAATGGCATGACTTTACTACTTGTTAAATGACGTTCAAAGGAACCTTCATCGGTAACCTCTTTGAACAGTTTTAGCAGTTGTAGGCAGTCTATTCTCTTAACAGAATAGATGTCAATGAATCCGAATTCTAATTTCAATAAAAATATTCAAGCTCCCATTGAACCACCTGAATAACTATCAATAGATTTTGGAACCTATCATCACTATTAACTATCTCTCTTTGATAGCACAAAGTGCGTTAGAAATATCTCCCCGTTATTTAACAAAGCAATGAGAAGATATTAAAAATTTTATTCTCAGTTTGGAAGAACAGTGCTTACCATTTACGCCACATACACGTTTTGTTTTGAAAACCATATTGTGTAATAGCCCTTGATCTCCTTGCGAGGCGACATTCATAGCTGCCAACATTGAAAAGTGAAAAATCGGGATGTCTACCAAATCGAAGTAAGCTAACCGGAAGTCGGTTGAATTAAAATCGGCTAACCGGAAGTTATGGGTAAACAATTTTTTTTAAATTTTGGTCACAAATGATAATGTAATCACTAACAAAAATAACTTAAAAAAATAAAACAATCGCTACCCAAGTATTCAACAACTGGGAAAAAAGTTGTAGCACATTCACAAATTTTGTTCTCGGCATTGTGAGCGTGGAAATCGTGGAACATGGTCACAAAATACAAGAATTTTCAACTAATTTATTTACTGAATTAAAAATCGGGAGATTATTTTCTTAAATCGGGAGAGTTGGCAAGCATGTGAAATTCAAAGGGATCTTGAAACAATGGTAAACATTCTTTCAAACTGTAAAATAAATTTTTCAATATCTTCTATCAATGCTTATTCAAATTTGAAAATAGAGAGATATTTCTGCCACACCCCATACTATCCACTATCGCGCATCCCTACCAAGAACTCTCCCATATGTGTAATGTAGACTTTTGTAATGCTAGCACCAGCTGTTGGAGTGCTTATTGAATGTCACGACCAGAGGCAGAGGCCTTCTAGATTTACTGTTAATCTTGAAGGCTTCGCACAAACTGCCGTGTGTTTATTAGTTTTCACATTGGTTCTTACAGCAAGCTCAATTTTTCAAAACTTGTTCATCATCGCTGTAAAACAGGCTGCCGATGATCTCCTTTAGCTCCTGGAATTGGGCGCGAGGTCCAGACTGTAAGGTGGGAGGTCAAGTTGTTCCCAAAAAAAAAGGTCTGATTATTGTCAGCATATTATACAGGGTGTATCTGGACGGTCTGTACAAACTTGAGGCGAGGTTGTATGGATGATTCTAAGCAATAAAAAATCATATGAATGTGGGTCCGAATTTGAACGATAACAGATTTTAAGATAATAAAAATGCCACCACCAAGTTCAACAAGTTCTGCAACATCTGGAATGATGAATTTTGGTAAAACAACAGGGTACATAAAACTGTGTACCATTAAAATTTGATCGAATTCCAACGAATAGTTTCAGAGTTGCTCAGTCAAAACCCTAACACGTGGGTTTTTGAAAATATATATAGTGGTTTGGTTTTATTTGCAAAATGGACCTTACTTTACGAATAACCCTCGTATATGGGATTATTTGACTTATGTGGCATATAGATCATCCCGAAGTGTTACAAACGTAATAGCCTAACTTTTGTTTCGTTTACAACAAAGGAAATCCAAATAATAAAGATAAAGGCATTCAATTTCTTCATTGTGACTGCATCAGGCTGCATTTTTGTTTAACATTTAAACTGAAAGTTTTAACGACAGTTAAGAAAGTTAAACTTGATTAAATATGTATATGCTGCAACGAAATTTTTGCAGTAATCTCGGATTAATATAGAATTTTAAATTTGCTTGATGCAATCCACCCTAAATCGTATTCTAAACTTTTCTTGAAATTAACGTGGCATTTTAAAAACGCTAAATTTAAAATAAAGGAAATTTCTAAACATTTTATTTTTTTATAAAGTGTATTTTATCTAATTTTAAGTCGAGATTGATAAATTTAAATTGAAGAATTGAAAAAAATAAACCAGCCACGTGAAAATACATTACAGCAAAGGTATTTAAGGCAAAACATTTTTTACGATGAATATAAAATCTTGAAGATTTAAAATGATTTAAAGATTCAATCAAGAAAATACATACCCATCTTTCGTTTCTGGATGGATGGATTTTCAGCCTGCATCTCCTTCGTTTCTTAGAAATGCGCTTGCGGAAAATAAAAAATGAAATAAAACCATATGATGAAACAAAGGACAGAACTGGCCCTTATATTCTAGCTGCCTTATCACGTGATACGCAAAGTCTCCACCTAGCGGCTAACAAGGATATTGCATTACCAAGAATTTATTAATAAATATGAGTAGTTGTTATTAAAAAGTAATACAAATACAATGAGATAACAACATAAGAAGAACTACTTTTTTTTGTAGTTTTAAAAACGAAATAAAGAAAGACAGGGAAAAACTCTGGCTAAGCATTTAAATACAATTTCGCCACCTTTCGGATAACGTGAACTTTAGCGTTTTGAGCCATGGAGTAAGAAACCCATGTTTTGAGCAGGGAACTTCTTAAATCTCGTTCTCATCTCGCTGCTTGACGAAGTTTTCAGCCAGCGCTTTTTCCTATCTCTTCACGTTTCAATCATGGCGGAGGTTAGTAGCACGATGATATTTTACATTTAATCCTGTATATCTTTATACCATCTTAATTAGATCTAGTTAATTTCTGACTTTTTGCGCTATATATTTATATTTGGTTAAATATTTATGGGAATATGTGGAGGGAGTTCATGAATAACTTAACTTAACATGCCATCTCTCTCCGTACGCATTATTAATGGAAGGTTTTTATAACGACGACTTAATAAAAATTCTAAGCTAATTTTATAGAAGGCTGTGTTGTTTAATTTAATGGGGAAGTTGTTTTATGCTAAGGATTTCACAGAAATGTTTGTTAACTACTACTTTATGACGAATCGGTCTTGCTTGACGTTACACAAGTTGAGTAGCAACCTGGAAGTCCTGTAGAGTTTTATGAACAAATACTGACTAATAGACAGGTTACATGATCGATCGGATGTTGCAGATGACTTTCATCTGTGTAAATAATACGTCACCTAATTAACCGCCTTTGAATGAGCTTAAATGATATAAACTACCTATTGTTTTCAAAGCGGTACTTTTCTCTTAACCGTGCGCCACCCCTTGTAACACTAAACATGTATCTGTATAATAACATCAACCTCTTTCTTGATTGTAAACTGAAGTGATCTGCATAAGAAGAGTAAGCAAGCATAGGAGCGTGTAATAAACAAACTCGTGAAGGGGGTGGTCAATGATCTTTGAAGATAAATAAAACATTTGAACCCGAGACTTAGAAACATTCCTCTGTGATCTGCAATAAATTGATGCTTGTAGATGTATTATCTGTGGAGCCTATGGAAGCTACGAGCTTGGGCCTGGATTCACAAAATAGTCTTTATTAACGACGTCGTACTATAACATAAATGCAATTCACAATGCGCATCGTTAAGGCAGTTTTCCATTTAGCGACTTTTAAGCGTCTCGTTATGTGCAGCTACTTTTGAGCCTCTTGCAATCGTCTCTGCAAGACGCTTCATGATTAACACACGAGCACGGTCGTTTTCCATTTAGTGACTTTCAAGCGTTATCCTGACTCTGGTTGATCAGATTGGTCTAGTCACTGCAAACAATTGTAGCTCTCTCAAGGCGATGGAAAAAGAGGATATCGACCACTCGGATCACGTTCACGCTTTGAATTTATTACTACATCATTTTCACGCAGTAAATAAATGATTCACCAAGTTTTTTTAAAACTGTCTATTAATAAATTCACGAGGGAAAAGTCACGAGAACCCGTATCGGCGAACAGCAGCTACGGCAGCCATGTTTTTCCATCTGAATCAGCTCCATTACCCAGAATCTATAGCAAAGTAGATTGCACCTGATTGACTAGATCTGGAAAAAAGCCATGGCAGATCTTGAAAAGACTCGTGAAAGTCAGAGACTCCTGACAAACACCGAAGAGACGCTAAATGGAAAACGGGCTTCGCCTTCTTAAACGTAAGGAACGAGAAAGTAGTAGTCTGATTTTGAGAGTACGGAAATGACATTTGTTTGCACTTGAAAACTGCCAATAGGGGCGAGGTAAAAAACTCACCGGTGAGAAGAGTTGGCGTTTGGTCAGTCAGAAATCCCAGTGAGAAAACTGACGTCATTTTAATGTGGTCAAAAATGCCAGTTAGTGCTGTTATGCCGGTTGCATATGTTAGCACGCGTTCTGGTGTCAGCATTATTCCTCTACTTCACTATTTCACCTACAAAGTCAAAGCAACCAATTAATCCATTTGGCACACGACTTTTGAGACAAACGGTATTTCATCAATGCCGAGTCACGATAATCAAAACATGAGAATATGACTTCTGTGTTTGTTGTGTGCAAACCTTCCGCCATTTTAAACATTCTGTAACGACATTTTCGCTTGAGATAGGTTTTGTGAATAGCAATAAACGTTATTAGGAGACGCCGTAACTATGAAATGTCGACAAGTCGCTAATCACACTTTTGTCAATCCAGATCTTAAATTGGAAAAAACTGGTTGGACAAAATGCTTGGCTTTCTCCTATGCATTACTAATGGTACTTGTAATTCCAAGACATTTAGGGTGTGTCTAAAAGGTGAGACCAATCATAAACGCAGTGTCAAAAAAAGTTAAAACTGGTGAGAGTGAAAGTGGTGTTCGGCTTTGAAACAATTTCAGGATTAAAAATGGTGTCTTGTATTTGCAAAAGTGTAGCTTTCAGGGTATTCAGTGATTTAAGAAGCAAATTAAACATTTTTAATCAAAAAATTTCTATTTGTGAGATAGAATAGCACAGACTTTAATTTTAGGAAAAATATAAATGGTTATAACGTTACAGCACATTGTCATTAGTGCGTTTTCTCTAAAATGCTCTCAAAGTTTTCACTGCTGATAGCGCTACAGCTAACGGAACTTTACTTCGCTACTTGAACAGTCAGTTGAGTATGAAATTTAAACTAAGCACACAACTTGGGTAAGCTTAGGCAAAATTTTAAACAGACATCAGTGTAGCATTCATGGCTTATATTCATAGTTGAATTAATTGTTTAATCAAAACATAAAGCAAGATCTGAAGTTGAATGGCTTGAGGTCGCCATGCTTTTAAACAATTTAGGAGCCCTTGTTGCCAAAAAAAGTAACAGGGCCCGGGCTTGTTTGGACGAAAACTGATCGTTTAAATCGTGTGATTTAAAAACCCGGGTTTTACTTTTTAGACAAGTCTCAGATTTCATCCATTATTTCCAAAATCTGCATCTAAAAGACTTGGAAAGGGTGTTATTGTTAGGATGACTGTTATCATGGGTATGAAATTGCTCTATCATGATAAGCAGTAAAAGTTTCTTTTGTGCTTTGAAATTATTTATGCCCTATTTATTGTATAATCTTTCACATTCATTTCATCGTGTCACTTGTGTGTTTTAGGTCGAAGAAGCAACCAAGAAGAAGCGTACTTTCAGGAAGTACACCTACAGAGGTGTCGATTTGGATCAATTGCTAGATATGTCCTCGTAAGTATATGTAGAATCTTAAGCGTGTGTCTGTTTATAAACTTAAAGAAACTGCAGTATGTAGATGTTAACTTATTTTTCTAGATTAATTTTTCAAATTGTTTCCATCCTTTAAAAAGGGCGGATATGCGGATTAAAAATAGATTGCTTGCATTCCTCCAGATATCTCGTTTCCTGATTGCAAAGAGAAAATGCAATAGTGAGAAAAATACAGCATACTTCTGGTGAAGCTAATTTCCACTATTAGATGTACAGTTAACTCGCGATATAACAAAGTTCACCAGAATCCATAAAAAGTTTGTTATAAGCGATATTTCGTTATATGTGAAACTCAATTTTTAATGCAAGAAAATACATTTTCCACCTTTGAATTTGTGGATTTAGTTAAAAACTTCAATTACTGTAACTAAACAGTGATGAAAATATCAGTAATCGAACAAAGACGTGATTTCCATTCGATTTTGCTTGTTTGGTAAAACTTTTTTGATCATAATGCAGTGTGGCTAACGATGGGTTGCCAGTGGCTTTCTAAGTCATATTTGAAATATCATTAGTTTATTATCACGGATGTTATTCTAGAAATTCTTCAAGTTTTGAAAATACTACCACTAATAAAATCTTAAAATCATTCCAAGAAAGAGCTTTAGCTCCGACAAAGCGACTGTCACGTGTGCATCCCACGTTAACAATGCTTAAAAGATAAACAAAGTAACAATATATTCATTCTTGATGAATCGATTGTTATATGACATGCCATCATCTTTTTATTCTTTATACCCTGTTCACACAACAAATCTTGATCATGATAATAAATGTATGCTCGGTCCATCGTAAGCTTGCGTGGGAAGTAAACAAAATGTTGCCACGAAATCGCCAAGTATCCCTGCGCAGGCTCCTGTGATTGGAGGAATCAATTTAGCTTCCCCCTGATACACATGGCTTGGCAAGGCCAAGTGAATCCCTATCTTTCTATCCTATAATCCACTAATCCCTTATGCCCTCAAAAGATTCAATTGAAAGTCTTTAGGGCTTTTTACTATTTATTAAGCTAAACCCTTGATGATTGTTTTGTAGAAGTCGGAATTTGAAAAAATTGGTGCCATGTTAATTTTGCTTTGGGTGTGTCTAAGTAAATCTCAAATATAGAACTTTTACATTTTTTTTTAATTTCAGCTTTGTTTGCTTATTTGAAAACACAGGTGGGTTTCCATTGAAACGTTTCTTACTTTAATATTTCAGTGAGCAGTTAACAGAGCTGATGCACTGTCGTGCTAGGAGAAGAATCGTACGTGGACTAAAGCGGCGTTCGATGGCGTTAGTTAAGAAATTGAGGAAGGCTAAAAAGGAAGCCCCACCTCTTGAGAAGCCAGCCGTTGTAAAGACTCACCTGCGAGATATGATAATAGTACCCGAAATGGTGGGCAGCATTGTTGGTGTGTACAATGGGAAAACTTTCAATCAGGTTGAAATAAAAGTAAGTGATCGTTAATCTCAGTGTTTGCCGTAGTTTATGTATTTATATTAATTTGAATGCTTCTTAACATTAAGAACAAAACTTCGATACCTGACATCACTTCATATCTGAAGTCATCCAGGTTGCCATTGCTGAAAATTTTGTTTGGATCAGGGCTATTTTTCTGAAATAATTAAAATTTGAAAGCAGAATGGACCAAAAAGTATTTTGTAAGCAGTATTTTACGGAAAAATACCGATCGAACATATCCATAAGCGTGCATATTAAGGCCTACAAGTGCTTTTTCGTCGGTCTCGGTAAAATTAGAATTTCACAAAAATGTTAATGGGCTTAAACTTTCAATAAAATTAATTCATAAATTTGAACAAATATTAAAGTTTTTAACATAAAATATCTTCCAAGTTTTGACAGCTTTTATAGTAATTCTTGTGCCGATTCTTGTAGAAAATAAATTTTTAACATTGCTTGCAGAATTAAAGGACAACTGCCTAATATACAACGTTATTTAAAATGAAAGTTCGAGATATAAATACCGTGGCATAAATGAAAAATATCAAAACGAACGAAAAGTACGAAAGTCAAGGTCACTTCCCGTGCTCTATTACACAAAGAGGTTCTATTTCTATACACGTGCTATTTTACGATTGTTTGCGCTTATGAACAAGAGGATTACACCAGCAGCGGTTATGAATTGGACGTAGATTTTAATTCCTTTTTAAAGGATATGGAAGAAGCTTCATTCGGAAATGACAGATGTTCAACCTTATTGTTATGAACCACCGAGACGTGGTCATCCTTCGCGTATCTCACCCTACCGATGCATTTGAATCCAGAAAAGTACAAATACTGACAATGCTTATTAATTAATAAACAACACAAACTGATTATTATACTATTATAGGGATTTTTCACTGTAGAATAGTGTGAGAATATATAGCAAATCGTGCGATTTTAGGAAGTGAAAAGTTCTGAACAGCATTCCGCAATTTCCAGAGTTGGCTGGTCCACTTGTATTAGCTCCTATCGCATGCTGCCACAAGGCACAATCAGTTTGGCCATTCTAGCTCTATCAGGTGGCACGATGCTTTTTTTTTTTTTTCTTGTGTAAATTACACAAAAATTAGTGAAAATTATTTATTACGTGGAGCAGATACCGTAATATCGGTAATAATTCTAAAAATGACGGTGGCTGGCCTGGACAAAACATTTATTCGTTATTGCCTGGTTTCTCTGACACTTCAAAGGAGCTAATCATCGAAGCCGTCGAAGAGTAGGGAGAGCCTCCTGCTTCAAGAATTTATTCGCTTCACATTCAAAGATTTTAAAGCTATTGGATCAATAGTGAAGCATGGTGGTGTGAAATGAGCAGAGCAAATCAATACGCTGAAGGGTGCCATTTTTCTCTCCGACAAAAGTTTATCCACGCGTTCTTATTAATTCCGACTTGGGAAACTTATGGAAAGATAACTTTTATCATTACCTAGATTGTTACACCCCTACACGGAACAATTGGAAGGTATGATTTAATTTAATTTGGGATTGCTGTGGAAGAGCTTCTCTCTAATGTTTATGATGCTGGAGCCTAGTTGCACCGTGATGTCGATCAGAGTTAGTCAGCTGATACAAAATGGAGCACGAGGATGAAGACCGGAAGTAGCATTTTTCACACTTTAAACGCGATTTTCATAATGAAATAATGGTTTTAAAATTTTTGTATTGCTACAGTTGTATTTTGTTTAAAATGATATTCTGCAAAAAAAAAAAAAAAAAAAAAAAAAAAAGTGGAGTTGTCCTTTAAACTCGTCGGCAGGCCACCATTATTGCTGTGCAATGCATCATGGTTGGTTTCATGCGATAACGTTCTCCAGAACTCTTCGTAATTTTGCTGATAAAATAAGCCTAATGCCGCAGCCAACTGAACAGAGCTTGTGACTTAAAAAATTGTTTTAAACTTTGCTTGTTGGCCGTTTGCGATACTTTTGTTCGTTGGCTATTGGGTCATGCTAAGTGTGGGAACAAAATTTCGTAATAATGAGCTAAAGTATACCTTAAAAATGTCTGGACTGAAAAATCCTTACGTTATCGGGATAATTACGCTATAAAGATTATGCTATATGGTGATTGAAAAAGCATTAACTCAACAGGATTTTTGCCCGGGGCCACAGAAAAATTTTGTTATAGAGATAATTTCGCTATATCGACATTCGCTCTACAGAGTTTCTACTGTAACAGTTTGTTATAATGGGAGTGTGGTGTATTTGTAGGTTTAACTTCAGCACGACGAGCTTGAAGTGTAATTTTTTCCCCCCAAGTTTATAATGATAAAATTGTCCATCATTCGCGGTTTCCTCTTGAATTCTATGAGAGTTGCTGCTATGGAATGTCTGAACGTTTTCCTTTCCCACATTTTAGGAGTTTTAAATGTTTGTTACACAATTGTTTGTTTTTTGTTTTTTTTCTTTCAGCCTGAAATGATTGGACATTATTTAGGAGAATTCAGCATCACATACAAGCCTGTCAAGCATGGCCGTCCTGGAATTGGTGCTACACACAGTTCAAGATTTATTCCTCTAAAATGAAATGGTTATTGGAGATGTTGGAGAATATTGGAAATTAAACTGACCCAAAAAAACTGAAAAAGCATTTGGTTTTTATTTAGAAGTTTAAAAAAAAACTAAAACAATTTACATAACCTATTTTTCATAATTCTGCTTTAATTTCCGTTAAGACATGTTTTGGGGGATCTTCTATCTCTGATTTAATTTTCTTGGCTTTTTTCTTTGGTGAGGAAGTTTGTCTTTTTGGGTTCTTCTGCCATTTTTTTAAAGTCCACTCATAGACACAATCTTCACTTCTAACTTTGTTAACAGGGTCAGTTTCTGGAACATAGGAGGGTACTGGGATATCAAATAGTTTGCACAACTGGATTAAGATGTCATCTATGTAAGAGTGAATGAGCAAATCAGCATGTTGATCCTATAAAGGAGATAAAGGTTCAAAAATAAAGTTATCTGAAAATGCGAGGGCTATTCAAACTAGCTGAAATGGGCACATCAGAATTACTGATCTAAGCTTTAGGCTTGTGAAATATAGGGGCCTGAATGAAATTTAAGAAAGTTTTTTACACTTGTGCTCACTAAATTTAAAAATTTCTTTTTTGGTACTTCTGATCTGGCAATGTATCAGTGTCCCTCTGGCATTTTGAATGAACATCACCCGTTGGGATTCATGGGTTTCTAGGCTATCTGCACCCTCACATGTTTGGTCAATGTTAACATCAAAGGCCAGAACCAATACCTGCATCTGAGAATCCAACTAAAGGGTAATGACCTACAAATGAATTTCTCGGTTATAGTAATGTTCTTTGAGCATGGTGTAATTTCAATTTTAAGGTTTTATCTATGATGAATATGGCTACTTTGTTGCATTCTCTTACCTGCATAGTAAATAGCCTGTGTGGAACAAAGAGATTAATCATGAGATTGGTGAAGACTGATAGTGCTCGACATGAGCTCACTTTGTGAAATGGTAAACGTGGCTGTTCCATCAAACAATACAATAAATTGTGCCTGGTGTTCATAAAAAGCTTGCATGGGAGATCTTGTGGATTGCTACAGGTAAGAAATAACTTTCAAGATAGGTTGGTGTTTTTAACAAGGTGTTTTAGAGTTTGATAGGGAATTCATAGTTTTCTTCTACACAATCTCACTCTTTGTTTCTATACACTTAGCACCTCGTCAAGAACTTAGGATTCATTCTTGTTACAGCAACTCAATTATCTCTTCATCCGAAGAAGACTTTTAGCTATAAACCACCACTAACAAGGGAACCCCACACAGCCTAACCGCTTTAACAATGGAGTCCTTGTATGGCAATGTATGCTGAAATTTTTTCGTTTTAGCGGTTTATTTTGAAAGAAACAC
The DNA here is from genome assembly GCA_023313115.1 of Rhysida immarginata. Lineage (NCBI taxonomy): Eukaryota > Metazoa > Arthropoda > Chilopoda > Scolopendromorpha > Scolopendridae > Rhysida > Rhysida immarginata. Next base: position 3,114,700 of record JAHWFO010023306.1, read on the forward strand.
AATTTCGCACTCTTATTTTGCAAGCATCTATAGTAGCTTCAGACGAGTAACATATTTCAATTTGGTGGAAATCTGTGACATACATGTTCGAGGGATTCCCTTGTAAGCACAGTGAAACTTGGTTATGATTAACGGCCTGTTCACTGCTGGCAACCACCAAATTGGGAGGCGAGGGAAAAGTTATTTTTTGAGTAAACTATCTTCATAGAATCATTCAGTTGGTAAAAACTGCTCATTTCTTCAGTCTGGTTATGTTAAATATGCCAAGAAGAAAATTGCTTTAATAATAATGTTGAGGGGTCAATGGAACAATAACCATGTCAAATTGCTCATATCAGCAGTTCGAGAATCTCAAAGTTTGCATTTGCGCTAGACATTGCGACTTAATTGTAGATTTAGGCCAGTTTTGTGTAACAAACTGCTGCTGGTACAGCATACGCATCTTATGATGCTATGTCAAAGAGCGTGTTTGCATCCCTTTTGTACATGATTAAGCCCAGCTGGCATCAACCATCAGGGTTTGCATGACAGGAACTTGCAAGATTGGCATTTATATGGAACTACATAAGGTACATGCAAAACTTGTACAGGATTTTCTGTTCCTTGATATGAGCATTTCTCTTAGTCTGTCATGGTAACTGTTCTATTGACTAACGAAACCCTGAAGGGATTTAGAATCACCCGATACAGCCTCTCCCCAATTGACAATGGGATTAAGTATTGATAAACCCATCGAAACTTGAAAATATTGTAAGTCGAAAGTAATAAATAAACTATAAAAAAATGCTACATGTACAGACAAGTAATTAGATGAATATAAATCTACCAGTCACGTGATGGGTGTCAACTGTACAGGTTGAAGGGTAAAGAAATGAAAGCAGAGCATCAATGGTTTTCAAAACATTCTGCAACTGCATATAAAAAGAATCTTACAACAACAACCCCTGGCTTCGGACGGAATGTTGTAACTTTCTTTGTTGGCCTTCGAGAGACTGATAAGAGAATTATGGTATTAGATACTGATGGGCGTTCAGAAGCTATAGTTCTTACAATAATGTGATGTAAAAGGTATTAATGCACAAACAAGATATACAGTAAGTGCGCGTACTCTGCCGTATGATCACGGTGGTTGCCGTTACCCTGACGTTATCGCTTCACTCAATTCGAATTTTCTCTTGTTTTATTCTTCTATTTCCAGATTTTTTTTTTTTCATCGTCTTATAATGTCTCCGGAAAGTAAGTAAATATTTTTTTCAAACAATTTGTTTTTACATGAAAAAGCATTTCTTAAACTATTTTTCTACATAGTTGCCACCATTGTTCAGACATTTGTTGTAGACAGCCACTGCTGAACGCTGTTTTTTACGTCATCATCGCTGTCAAAGCACCTTCCTCCAAAATCAAGAACGAGTGGTAGTCGAAGTTGCAATGGTGGATGATCAAACTGCTCCCAACCGAATCCTTGAATAAGGTTTTGAATGACACCTTAGAGCAGAATTGGGACATGCGTTGTCATGAAGCAACACAATGCCTTGATTGAGCATTGCGTGCCGAAGTTTTCTCTAATGTTTCACTGTCTTCACTGGCGGCATCTTTCTATGAAGAGGGCATAGAAAAGTTGGTTTCCTGCTACAACAAACGTCTGAACAACGGTGGAAACTATGTAGAAAAACAGTTTAAGAAATTCTCTTTCACGTAAAAATAAATTTTGTTTTGAAAAAAATGTTTTGTGTTTTTTTTCCAAAACGGTACTTGCTTTCCGGACACGCCTTGTATCTTAGGTCTGAGAGAGGCTGTATAGGGGCTTAGTTGAACTTGGGAAAATGCGGTGATTAAGTTCAATATTAACTTACGTGTTTAGTAGGCTGTAGATTACAAATTACCAATTTTCCATTGTTGTTTCGAGTGGCGAGAGGTAAGTTGCCACTCGGTATAATTTGAAGAGTGGTTCCTAGGCATATGCTGAGATCAGCATTTCTAAATTGAAATAGAAAAATCAATTTAAGCCTGACATTTGTATCTTATGATAACAAATATGGACCGGGGAGGGGTACCTTGAATGGTACTCTGCTTGTAGGAGGTCATCAACTGGCAACTCGTCTTCCCAGTCGAGTATGTTGTCTTTTAACTTTCCCCGGCATGGACGGCCGCCTGACTTCGGAGCATGGCAGGGCTTGTCTAGGTATTTCTGCCCAACCGTAGGAACTGCTCCTGACCGAACAAACTGTCTGAAACAATAATTGAAAAGTTTAGAGTTTCTGGCCCTTAGAAAAAAAAATTATATTATGATAAAAATAAAAAAAATGAGTTATTTGTTTACCGATGGCAAAGATCACACTGTTCAAGGAACATGTTTCCGTGGAGCTCGGCTAAGTGGGATCGGGGGAATCCTGAGCGCAGGTGGAGACCGTCGATGTTTTGAGAGATGATATAATGGATGAGTCCTCGTTTTTGCATCTCTACCAGAATCATGTGAGATACTGTCGGGGTGGCTTCATCGAAAGACAAACTAGTTGTCGGTTTCTTTCCTTGTTGTTCCAAAGTCCAAACACCGTTAGGGCCCCTTTACGAGAGACCTTTTTTTTTAACGAGCTGCCTGCTACTAAACGCTAATAGATACGGAAATGCAAATGATTAGAAATCCATACCTGAAATCGGGTATTCCAGCAGCTGTACTGATTCCCGCACCCGTGTGAACGACAACATAATTTGAATCGCGAATGAATGTAAAGAGCTGCGAGATTTTCTCCTCTATGTCGAAAGCACTGTCGTGGATCTAAAATTTTGAATCGGAAAAGAAACGAACCTCGTATTATATTAAAAGAGCATGGGTCACTTTTATGATGTCACGTTACAATTGTAGAAATAGTTATTTCGTTTTAATTTACTTCAGGCACTCCGCATATTCCTTTATCTTGATATTCCGATAAACCATCCGCATAGGAGCAAGCCATGGCATACACGGCCAGTTTTCTAAAAGATTTTTTTTAATATTTTTCATCACTAGATGGCGCAAGTCGGCTCATGTTAACATCCTGTACAGTATACTGTTTCCGGCTTATATGTTTCATTTCTTTTGCAGATGATTTCCGGATTTTGTGAATACTGGATCAAGTCCTTGATGATCGATGTTTTTGTAGAAAAAGCCGTTTATGTAAATATCCATTATGTACCTAATCAAAGTTAATATGAAGTAATGCGATCAGATTTTTAGTTTCGAAATTCTGGATAAGAAACTCTGCAGATCGGTTCTTGATCCCCCGTTTCAACCGCGCTTTCACCCAGCCTGAGCTCAAATCGCTGCAGTACATTGCTGCTCATTTACGTGCAATACTTTTTCATTTTATTTAGTAGGTAAGTAGCCTCCGTATATTACCACAGATTAAAGAAAAAACAGATGCGACAAGCCCATGTTGAGCAGGGAAACAAGCTCCGCCCCTCGAACAAGCAACGCGGCAAGAGGTACCAAGGACACGTTTCCAAATGTCATGCTAATGCAAGCAATGTTTCAGTTAAGAATGGAATGAATGTTGAAATTATGCATGAATAAAGAAAGAATGTTGTTATAGGAATGAAATATTTGGTATATGATTAAATAATATTTTTTTTTATCTCAACTTGATTAATTTAATTTCACTAAAAAAAAATTATAAAATAAACGCCTGAAATTATTGTCCTATTTAGAATGAAATTATCCGATAATTTGACTAAATGTCTCGTAAACTTACAAGCCCTTTTCAAAACTTTAGAAACTTTTTCACATGTGATATTTTTTTTCACAAAACTGAACAAAGTTATGTAAAAATGCAAAACACCTTATAGTTCGACGTTTTCTCATTAATTTGACATATAAAGATTAATATTTGTTTCCAATGAGTTTGAATATCGTGTCATTGAAATTACTCCCTCTCGTTTCAAAAGTTTTGAAACGTCACCTAATTTGCCTATTAAAATTAACGAATTTGTATAAAGTAGACTTTCACCTAATAAGAATTATTCCACAATGGGTAAAGCGACACAGTTAACCACTGAGGAGAAGAAAACCATTGTTGGGCTTAAAGTATCAGGAAAGGCAATTTATGAAATTGTATAACGGCTGTTGCGTTCAAAATCAGATGTTTCAAGTGTCTGAAACGTGAAAGAGAAGAATGCAAATCATCGAACTAGGTGGCCCTTCAATGTGCTTTGGTCCAGAAATCTTCGATAGAAGATACCAAAAATCACTACTTGGCGAAGATTAACTGAATTTGGCTACCGTGCGCGTGTTCAAAAAAAACAACAAACAACAACACCTCATCTAAATTGAAAATAACGCAATGAATGAGTTAAGTGTGCGAGATAACATGAGGGTTGGTTCCCTGATGACTGAAAGTCATATGGACTGAGGAAAACACCTTTTGTCTCGGTGTTAGAGGCCAAGGATGCCGTGTTTATCGTTCCAAGGGTGAAGAATACAACCGAAACTACTTGAGATCAACTGCAAAATTTCCGCCATGATGTGGGGATGCTTCACAGCAGCTGGAGTAGGGGAAATGTGCATCATCAGTGGAACTGTTAGTGAACAAGTTTTGGAAAACTTTCTCATCCCGACTCTGGAAAATCTTGAAGAAGAAAATGAAGAAATGAAACTTGTGTTACAGAAAGACAATATCAGCTGCCATAAAGCTCATCCAGAAAGGCATGGTTTCAGAAAAACAACATTCCAATATTAATTTTTATGTGTCATTAAAGAGAAAATATTGCTCTATAGGGAGCTGTCTTTCATTTTCTCATAACTTTTTTCAGTTTTGTGAAGCAAAAAAAATCACATATAATAAACCGTTTTTTTGTGAAGATGTTTTGAAACGTCTTGTATTTACACACATGAATTTTATTGCAATTGTATTATTTTCTAGTAAGAATCCAAAATTTTATGCATGTTGTAGTTTGGTCAATTTGCGATTTTTCTGAAATTGATATTTATTTAAATTTTGGTGTTTCCACTTAACAGATTCTGCACCTTGCAAAAAGCTTTGGCAAATTTTCAAGAATAACACTTCAACCATCAAACCAAGTAAAATCGCCATAACAATAAAAGGAAATAGGAATCAACTATACCACAAAAACACATATGTACATTTCGAGGCTCTCTGTCTCCTTCCTCAGTGGGAAACAAAAAATCAGTTTTGCCAGGTTGAAGGGATTTCCCTCCAAAATTGAAGGTTTTTTCAAGGTTGTGCTTTAAAGGAGGAAAATTGAAAAAAATTTTTGAGTGACAAAAATTCAAACACACAAATAAATACCATGAATTTAGCAACTTTTATACAGTATACAGAGTGGGTACAAACTGAGCCCTCCCCCCTTTTTTTTATTTTCGTAACCGAAGCAGATATGTCAATTTTGATGAATCCAAGGAATAGGAAGTTGTGAATGACCTATCCCATGGTGCACTTTTCAACATCCCAAATATGCAAATTAGGACACATTCAAATCCTATCTTAAAAACCATAACAGATACACGAAAACTTCCAACTGAAAACTTAAATTCCGAACAAGACAATCTAAAGCAGAAGATCATGTTGACCATTTCAGGAACAGTGTAGCTTGCCATCCTGGAATTGTTGCCTTCTGTATGCTGACACAAGTCTTTTTGCTTTTCCTCATGAAAGTCAATGTTATTATGGTAATTTCTTGATTTGCATGTTGAACTATCAAACGTCTTTGTGAAGTGCACAGGGAGGTAACGATTGTTGGTGATTCGTTCATCGGATTTTGGAATTTTATTTTTGTTTTGTCCGGAGTTCCATGCTGAGCAAGTCTTCAATTGAAATTTTTCGCTAAAACTAAATTTAATTTTGTTTTTTTTTTCTGTTTTATCTTGACGCTATCGAATGCTGTTGTCTAAAGACTTTTCTCTCAAATGAATATTGTTAAAAGTAAAAATCAGAAACAAATTGAATAACTAGATTTTCGAAGCTAGATAACACATGTTTGAATCACTATAACTCTATTCTTTAATTGTTTAACGGATTAAGCAAAACACTTAGGGCTATTTTCACAATCTTTAACATTGTTAGTATTTTGATTTAATGCGGCCGGCAACAATGAAACGCTTTTATCAATTCATTCGACACTCTCTCCATTAAAACAGCATTTTTTACAATCAAGGCGACGTTCTTCCCATTCAGATAACAATGAACATTACTCACGTTAACTCGTGCGGTTTTTAAATTAAGGCTTTTACTGCTCAAGAAAACTTCATTGTTTTCATTCCAAACGGAATTTTCCTAAAAATAACACTTTTAATGATACATTTGACTTATTCGTTGTTGAATTTAGTACTGTTACCACTCACTTAACACATTTACGAATGAAAAACGAGTCAAGTAGGGTCTATTCAATTTGGTTAGCTTCGGCGAGAGTGAAATCAATAATCCAGCACGTCAAAATAGTGTAGAGCCTGTTCTAGATGGTGTTCTTAGTGAACCCACTGGTGAAGGTGACGCTATTGGTACACAAGTTATGCAGCGGAAGAGGAGTGGGAGAAAAAACGCCATCATTAGTGACACTGATCGCGAACGGGTGATTGATTTGCTGTTCAACCGTAACAAGACAGAGTCAGAAGTAGAGATTTTATTGGGGATTAAGAAAAATACTGTTCACTCAATCGGTTGGACTTTCAGAAAAGATAGTAGAATTGAGAAGAAACCCAAAGGAGGAAAAAAACAACTCCTTAATGACACTCAAATCGATGCTATCGTCGCCTATGTGGAAAGTCGGCCAGATGTTGCATTAAAGCAAATACGAGAATACATTCATCTAAATACAGACATGTTTGGTGTTCGGGACAAGCGGATCTCCATTTCTACAGTCGACCGTTATTTACGAAGGAGAAAAATCACAGTGAAGACGAAATACTCCCATCTACGATTGAAGCTTGATATGAACATGCGAAGTTTATGATGGAAGCTGAAAATGCAAAGAAAAATATAATTTATGTGGATGAGTGTGGCTTCAATCTTCACCTCCGTCGTAACCGTGGGCGCGCTCCTATTGGAAAGCGAGCGACTATAGAAGTTCCAACTCAGCGTCGAGGTAATTTGTCAGTCTGCATGGCCATATCCGAAGATTTGGGTGTTATTCACGAGAAACACCAATTTGTGTCGTTCAACAAGGTGAAATTTGGAACATTTCTCAATGAAATGAAAGGAAAGCTGGACGATCAAAATGAATACATCGTCGTGATGGATAACGCCACTTGGTTTGGTGCTAATCCCCGATTTCATTGCCAGTATAATGCACCCTATTCTCCATTCCTTAACGCAATTGAAGAGGCCTTTTCAAAAATGAAAATGTTGGTACGAGGAGAAAATGTCTGGGAACAAGGAACCTTGTTGGATTCAGTAGGGAGAGCAATCGCATCAATTTCGATTGAGAATTGTGCTGGATATGTCAGGCATTCTCGTCAGTTCTATTTGGATTGCTTGGGGAAACGGCGAATCGACAATACCCCGTCAGGGACATTCATCGCCTCTGACGATCCTCTGGATGCGGATGATGTGTGAACCATCTCAATTTATATATTTTATGCATTTTTCTATTTTTTGTATGATATTTTACTTATTTCTATGACTAATTTTATTTTGTAGTAAATAAGTTATATTTATTGACGAAGTTGTTTTTTCCTGTAACTGTATGAAACTGAAGGTTTTCGTTTTCGCCATCTGCCAACACTGCAAAAAGTACATTTTTGTGGAAGAGTGGTTTCCTATTTTCTTTTACTGTTGTCCACAGTTTTAGCTGCCTCATGTTTGTATTAAAACATCCATATTTCATAAAATAATCTAAAAGCCTGGAGTTTAAGGTGTCAAGGTGAAAACTGATCATTTGAGCTGAAAAATAAAAATATGATCAAATGACGGTTGTAGAAAAAAAGGACGAGAAATAAGAACCCTGGAATAAAATTAAAAAATATGACCAAGAAGAATTGTATACTTCTCCAGCGCATGAAGTGCCACCAAGAACGGATGGCACTTGATTATAAGAAAATTTATGGCAAATACCGTATCAAAATAAAAAAAACTTACCGTGTTTTCCTTGTATCACTCAAAGGTGCTGTGATCGTTGTCATGTGACCTGTTTTTTCCGGTTCGTATTCGCTTGTCACATCTGTGTTTTCTTTAATCTGTGATATGACCTTTATTGTAGTTACTGTATGACGCTCCTTTTTAGTACTTATTTATAAAATTTATAAACAAAAGAGTGAAACAGGTTGTTTACAAACATCCTTCAGACCAGAGAACTATTCCCCAAAAGCTTAAAAAGATATTTCTGCTGCATGTACAATAAAAATTCTTTAAGACGGAAACCATTGGGACCAAAAATATATTCCGGGTAAGAGGAGTTTTCGTCTCATAAGACGTGTCCCCAATATAATAATACTTTAATTTTCTTTATTATTGTAAATTTAGTAGTGTGTGACGATGTGTGTATATGCCGTATCTCAGATGTTTAAATTATAAATGAAAATAAGAAGATTCTTGGTTCGAGCCCAGGCTGTAAAGTTTTCTTTTATAATTGCAAATCTATTTTCATTTATAATTGCAAATCTATGTTTTCAGTATACCACAGTATAAGAAATAAACGCACAGAAGAATAATTAAGAAAATTGGTAACCATGCCAGCTTTATTATTCTATGTTATATCGAGGTTTCCGTGATCTATTCGTGTTGCCATCTCATCAAGAAGTGATCTAACGATCTTCTCTTCATCAGACAGTGCTCTAGATTCGACTTTCAAACCCTTAAGTATGAGGGACGTGGTTCCAACCTGTTCATCAGTACTGCCATTGAACCGTTGCAGGGTTGAGCGTGACGGCAGATTCAGCATGTGTGTACGCCCAAATTCGTAACTCTCTGGGGATTTTAGCCGCCATGCAACACACTTGTGCAGAACCTCAGGTGAAAATCGTGGCTTTTTCCCGTATTGCTGGAGTTGTTCTAGCAAGAACCTAGCTTTGAAATCTCCATTTTCTGCATCAGTCTTAATGTCTTGTAGGTTTTTCTCAATAAGTGTGTCATTAGTTTCGCATTTGGCCTCCAAGACTTTTAATTTTTCTAGTAAATTCTTAATGGTTTGCTTGGATCTATAGAGCTCCTTTTGTTTGCGCCGTAATTGTTGCTTTACTTCCCTCGGAGACATTACTGGTCTACCTTTAGATGGGTAGATTAAACTTGAGCTGAAGCTAGTCTGAGGCGTACTGCTGCTGTAACAACTAGATGTCTCTCCATCACTGACACAGCTCACAGGTACAAATAGCATCTCGGTTGTTTCATTATCGTCTGCGTTGTTGTTTACAGGTGGTGGGATGGTTTGACGTGGTGGAGATGTAGTGAAAGTAAGGCCAGGATTGCGTTGTTGCTCTTGCTCTTCAACTAAACATACAAGATAAGCATTATGAAAGACATAATTTGAAAGCGTGGTGTAAACAAAGATGTTTTTGCAGAAAATTGCTATCATTACCTGCAGCGTTTTCTGAATCTTGCTTTGCAGGTCTCCTTCTTCGGCCAGTGATTGCTATGGTCTTGTTTCTATGTGGTGGGGGTTTACGTGGCCTGTTTTTAGCTGCTTTTACCTGCAAGTATGTAGGGTATTGGTGAAAGACTGTGGGCATGGCATCTTTTTTCAGTAATCTTCTTTTTAGACCTTCTTTGAAATCGCTGGGAAGGAAATGCAAGCTGCACACTCGGGATCTGGAAGGATATCATTATTATTATAATTACAGCTTTTTCACATTGCTTTCGTACTTTTTCACAAACATTTAATCCATATACAGAAAAATATAGACAATGATCAATTATAGACAGTCATTCACTCTGAATTTCTCGTGAATCTGAGGCTGAGGTCAGAAAATGTAACCGGTGAGAAGAGTTAGCGATTGGTTGGTCAAAAGGTTAGATTCACGGCAACTCTACTCAATGGTGAAGGTTTTCGACCTCGCCCAGAGGATTTTCCGTGAAACACGAGAGAATTCGAGAATTCACGCAAGGTCTCGAACTCGCCAAGGCATAGCCTACTCTCTTATCATTATAGGCTATGGTCAAGGCTACCTAGATTAGGCTGTGGTCAAAAGTCCTCACCGGTTGGGCATGCACATCCAACCATTTGGAAGGCGATTGAAGATATACGGAAAGATCAGAGTTTAGTCGAAGCTTCTTTCTTGAGTATATCTCGCAGACAACCTCCACAAAAGCGGATTAGACATGCCGAGCAAGATCAGCAGCGGCGGCTTGGACTATGTGAACCGTCGGAAGACATTGCAAGATCATCCAACCATTCAGCCGGGGGGGTGGGAGGTGTGAAGACATTAATCTTTAATCTTCATCTTTAATCATTAATCTTCGAAAACATTTTTAAAAGACCCCCCCCCCCCCCTTAAGAGGAAAAAAACTTACGTAAAATTTCGGATAAGTCGATGAAAATGATCTACAAATTATAAAAAATGATAAACAATTTTTTCATGTCCCCCTGTGCTTACTATGGGTAAGGCTCTAAGGTAAGATGTTTACAGCCTTACTCTGGGGGTTCTTCCCTCCCTTGCACTTTAAGGCTGGGTTTTATTTATTTATTATTTTTTTTTACCAGCGGGTTTTATACCTGGGAGTTTTGAGTGGCTGGGGTTTTGGCTGGATGCCGAGACGAAGATGACACTTTTTTTTTTTTTTTTTTTTGTAAATGTGTCGAACCACCTAAGTGACAAAATGATTCCGAGATGACTTGAATGAGACCAAATGTGACTATGACCAAGTGAAGTGTGACGAAACGACTTGGTTGTTAACATCCCTTGAGCCATTCCCAAAAGACCACGTGTCTACTACCTTACCCCCCCCCTTCTCCTTAGGTGGTCAACATGGCCAGTTCTTTATCCCCCGCCCTTCTCCCCTTCTATTCTACTTGACCACGTGGTTTATGGACGATCCCAATATCTTTCATGAAACCAACGCGATAAATTTAGATCACAGTTTTTCAACTTTTTTTTTTTTTCCCTCTCGCGGCTCACTTAAATATGATGATCAAAGAGTATACTTTTAAGGATTTAGTTATTAACACACACAAAAGGTAAAAAATATTATAATTTGTAATAAAAAAAGATAATTTAAATTCGCGCCACATCCAGGATCCCTCGTTGAAAATCGCTGATTTCAATCCTTACCTGTCACTTGGTGCCCAATCCTTACGATTGACATTTTGCAGCCATCTCTTTCTGAGATCCTCATTGCACGGGAACTCGTGAAAGGTTATTCCTTTATATTTTGGATTTTTGCCGTTTGATGTGCATCGAGGCACGCAACAACTACCCATTTTGTCATCTACAAAACTCGCTTGATCATTGCATTCCTTTATCTGAGGTGTAGCGTCTGCCATCTAGCGTTAAGAATTTGCATTACTGCCATATTTTCTGTCACTGCGTTTTTGGCTTGGTTGTTTTCTGTCACTGCGTTTCCCGAACTCAATTTTTTTTTTTTCTGAAATCGACTTAAAAACTCGTGATTCGAAAAAATATGTTGTATTAGCTTTATAGAAACACAGTTTTATAAATAGTAAAACTTGTAAAAATAAACAGCTATCCGTTGTTTATAATTATTATTTTATAAAATGAAACGTGTCCAGAATGTTTATAATATTAAAAAAATCTGTCCATAAAGTTTATAATAATTTATTTTTTTATGAAATTAATTAAAATAAATTATTTTGCAGTAATTCCTCATGCCTCTCTACGTATGTGAGACACAATTTTTTTTTAATCTTTGATATATCATCGTCGTTCGTTTTACTCATTTTTTCGGAGGTTCGCCACGAAAGTCATTCATCGAGGCTGTTAGAGAACAGACAGATCTTTTCTTATACTCTGAATGGTTTCCCAGATTGTTGGTTGGCAATGTCCAAACAAATTCTGAAAAGCCGAATTCCAAGATTCTGTCTTTCTATAGTGCCTGGTGAACATTTCAAGGAGAAGGTGGAAATATTGGAAGAACCCTTCTCATTTTTACAGACGGATGCGCTTCGTCTGGAAATGCACATGGATTGAGTTGACCTTAAGTGCCAAAGACATAAGTTTCTCGGAAATAGCAAAGAAATTCGTGGAATCCTTCACTATTATGTGTCATCTCCAATAGGAAATTCAGCTCACTTGGTACATCATCCATTGGTAGAGAAGCCCATCTCTAGGAAGGGTTTTTCGGGAAGTGTTTTGTCTGGGAGGGGTTTTGTCATGTCCTTCCAAAAAAGCTAGCAAAAGAGACACGAATACTTTAAATGACTGGTAACAAAATGCAGACGATCTTCTCTTCGTGACTTAACAGCAGCCTTTTCTCATGTTACAAAAAAAAAAAAAAAACTATTTGCAAGACAACCGTCCATAATTACTAAAAAAAACTGGGATTGCGATCAGTTCACCGTAAAAAGAAACCATTCTTGACAAAGCTACAAAAGCGAATGGAATGGGCCAAAAATACGTCCAATTTTCAGTGGACGATTGGATAAAAGTAATCTTCACTGATGAGACAATTATTACTATCTCTGTCGATGAAGGTGGAAGAACCGTGTGGAAACGAAATACAGAAACTAACTAACATACCCGAGCTGCTGCAGCGAAGTGTAAAGCATCCGAGAAACTCGTGAGCATTGGCCCGATGAGGGAAACACAGTAGTAGCCATGAAGGGATGAACGTGGTCGGCAACAATGTTCAGGTAGCCCTGACCATTAAGGCGTTGTTCTCCAGGTATGCCAGGAAAACATTCACCGGACCATTACAGAGGCTCACCAGTGGAAACCAGACAGGAGGGGTTCATCGCTTCGTGCTGTTGTCTCCAAATTCTTCGTCGGCCATCTGCATGGTGCAATAGGAAACGGGATTCATCCGACCAGCAGACCTTGTTCAGTTGTCAACGGTGATCACGGGGAAATTGGAGACGTTTTTTGCGGTTTTGGGTGGAGATCAAAGTTACCCGGAGCGGCCTTCGGCTGTTGTAGCCTGTCCTGGTCAATGTATGGCGTGTAGTGCGTTCAGAGACGTTATTTTGCGGTCTGGTGTTGTACTCCATGGTTATTGACGAGTCGTGACGTTTCTATTCGCACGACTGGAAGGTGTGCTCATCCCATGGATCGACGAGTCGTTTGAGACCACAGGCTGGTTGTTTTTTGGTTGTGTAACCAGTCCTGGTAAACCCTTGAAATGGTTGTTCGGGGGCAAGCCTTGAAGACGTGCGGTTTCAGAAATACGCAGTCCACCTAGCCGGGCACCAACTGCCATCCCACGTTCGAAGTCGCTCAGATCCTTTGTTTTCCCCATATTGACGGTCAAACCACTTGCAGTTGACAGGTGTGTTCTCCCTTTATATTTCTAGTGGACAGGTTAGTGTACTGTGCCATCTTGCTTTGGTCTGATTTTTTCTCAGCTTCAAAATACCTTTTTATACCAATTGCTCAGGAAACTGGTGAGTTTATGGTAAATTGGGGAACTTTCCAGAACAGGATGAGGATGGTGCAAGAAATAATTGCATGCTTGGCAAATGGTATTCAGAAGGAACAAAAACACTCGGTGGATACTTCCGACACTCGAACCCAGGATCTTTGCACTCTGTTGCTCTTGTTTTCTCCTATGGCCACTCCTCCCTTGCCTCAATCTTGATAGAAATCAAGGTTTTAATGGTTTTCGAGATAGAATTTGGATGTGTCCTAATTTGCATATTTGAGATGATGAAAGGTGCTCCATGAGATAGAGCACCGTCAAGTTCCTATTCATTCCCTGTATTGGAATTGCGTAACTACATTAGTATCCAAGATAGGGAGGGGGTAACAGTCTTTTGACTCCCCCTGTATAAAGAAAGTATGGACAATCCATTGAAACTTCACAGGCACATTCCCATTTAACTTTCTCTGCCTGCAACAATGATTGTCCAAACTTTCTTTATATAGTGTTTTAGAACCAACCAAAAGTGTCTGACATCTGGCGGTCAAAAATCAATCACTCGAAAACAGGATAAATAATGGCTGCCGCTACAATCTACTTGTGAACCACCCATGAACAAAAAATTGTCTGTTTTAGATCTGTATTTTGCAAGTAAACAAGAACTTTTTAATTTGAAATACTGTGGCAGCCATTTTATTATTACAATCTGTTTTCGAAGTCGACAGTGACGCCATCTGTCGGTCGGTTAGTTCTCGAATTGTGTAAAATTAAAAAACTGTTCAAGACGTGTAAAAATGAGTTAGTACTTTCTATGAACTTTTAGCAGTTTTTTTTTTTTTCAATATAATTTCAGATACGCTAAGTGGCAACAGCGGTGATAATCAATCATGGCGGACGCCGGTGCAGGAGGTCCTCGGTGGAAGAGGCGCCAAACACTTCATCACCAAGCGCGGGAAATCGTTTACAACGTGAGGAAGTATTTCGAAAAGGAAAGAACTGCCGGCGAATCCCTGATGCCTTTAAATCAAGTTGTTCTGCGAACTGCAGAAGCTACAGGGCTTTCAGCATCTACCGTGAAGCGGATTTCGCGCGAAGCAACCGCAACGCCGTCCGAAGGTCTCGTCCTGCTCCGAACTCCAGGGAAGTCGCGACCCCGTCCGCCGTCGGTCTTCATGGACGAGCTCTCCTTGGCCGCGTTAAGGAGAAAAATTTACCAAAGCTACGTAGAAGGCAGCGCACCCACCATGAAGAAGTTGCTGAAGTACGCAACAGCTGAACTGAAGTTCGAAGGGGAGGTGGATACCTTAAAAAAGATCTTGAAGAATCATCTTGGATTTGAATTTCAGAAAGTAAACCACAGGAGGATTCTCCTCGAACGTACCGATGTTGTAACGACGAGATATAGGTTTCTGAGAGAAATGAAGACCCATTTCGAAAAGACACGCCATCTTGTGTACTTGGACGAAACGTGGGTGAATGAAAGTCACGCATTCGGTAAATGCTGGCACGATGGGACAAAAGAGTCTGCTCGTCATGCTCCTTTACCAAAAGGGCGCCGGATCATCATAGTGCATGCAATCAGCGTTGATGGATTCATCCCCAATGGACTTCTTATTTTTGAATCAAAGAAGGCCGGTAATTATTACCAAGGCATGAACGCTTACCTGTTTCTGGATTGGTTCAAAACTCAGTTGCTGCCGAACATTCCCCAAAATTCCGTCATTATAATGGACAACGCTCCTTACCACTCCATGCAGATCGAGAGGCCACCGACCAGCAACAGTCCAAGAGAAGATATAGTTGATTGGCTGAGTCGAAAGGGGGTTCCCTTCAGTTCAGATATGTTGAAAGCCGAACTGTATGAAATAGTGAAGCAACAAAAAAGCTCTGATAAAAAATACGTCGTGGACGATATTGCCTCTAAACACGGACATGCCGTGCACCGCCTTCCACATTTTCACTGCGACCTAAACCCAATAGAGCTCATTTGGGCACAGGTGAAGCGCTATGTTGCCACACACAACGTAACGTCTAAACTCGAGGACGTAACGAACCTTGTCATGGCGGGAATCGAAGCTGTGAGCCCCGAAAACTGCGCCAACGCTTTTCGTCATGTTCGAAATCTCCATGATGAGTATTGGGCTAAGAGTGGGTTAGTGGAAGAAAAGATTGAAGACATCATCTCTCGTTTGCATCCAGACAGCGAGGATTCATCTTCTTCCGAAGAGTCCTCTAAAGATGATGAGACGTTTGAAGACCTCGATTGCCAGCTCCTGCCTTGAGAAATACTGCTTTGCGTTCGCCACTTTGTATACAACTCCAAATTTTCAAATGGGAAGGGGGTCATGTGATATATGAAATGCATGTGGGATTTCCTGCCAAACACTGTGGAGGTGTTATTTTTTACGTGTCTCTACTCATTCTTGAGTTAATGCAGTTTGTTTGTCTTTTGGTCAGCATTAACATCCACAATGAGTTAATTGCTAGTTTTCAAATTAACAAAAGATTGCAGTTGTCATATTCAATGTGTTGCCCGCCGTTTCTGATTGTTCGATCCAACCTGAAGAAGCCCCATTCACGTTGAACGTTCAGGACCACATTTTAGACCGTGTTCCTGAACGGCGGGCAAACACATTGAAAACATTTGTGACATTTTTTAAATTTGGAAAACAGTAGTTGTGGCCTTTGTGGTGAGCGTGGGTGTTATGTCTGACCGAAAAACTGCATTACCTCAAGAACGAGTAAAGATACGTAAAAAATAACAGCACCCTTGTGTTCGTCAAGAAATTCCACCCTCATTTCATATGTCACATGACCCCCTTCCCATCTGAAAATTTGGAGTTGTGTCCAAAATGGCCGTCCTCTAAGATGGTGGCTACCTTTGTCACCCAATCAAAAGGTTTTTGTTTTTTTTACCCTGGCCAATCGAAATTATTAGTTCCACCCATAGCTTTTAGGTTTTATTTAGGAAAAGTTGTTGTATTATAATAACATCCTATTAGCAGATCACAAGGTTTTATGCAACCACAGTTATTTTGAAAACAGTTGTACATATATTTTCGAAGCCATTTTTACAAAGATGGCTAAAGATGAATATGCAAATATGAATTGAAATTTATTAAATTTTATCTAAATTTCTCAACTTACAAAATCTAAATTGTCAAATGTTTTAAATCCCTTGCAAAAATAATTACGGTAAAAATCCTCATATCCGTCCCCCGCTCCCCACTACCTCATCCCGAAGAGGTCCGCCTTCCACTCCAACGTGACGTACTCTGGAGTCCGTAGCACGAGCAGTACCAACCTTGTTTAATACCGATAGCATACGTTTTCCAAATCAGTAAAAGTCTTGCCAGTCTCTACCTACAGCAAAGTGGCGTGAGCGGGGGAACCAGCCAGGCCGCGCCACGCGAACACACTCGCTCAAATTTGGCTTGTGCTACGCAGCGCCACGCCATTCAGCTTAGTTTGAAGTTCAATTTACGGCGTTGCTTGCGATTTGCGACCCCAAGTGTCTTTATCACTTTAATTGCCTGAATTTCGTCTACATCGTAGTGGAGTTTTTTTGAAGGAGATAATTTACACCCTGTACAGAGCTTTACTGCTCCACGAGGCATCCTGTTTCTTCATTCGAAAGGACACGAATTTTTCGATGTTCCAGATATTCAAACGGCTGTGACGAGGGAACTTCACAGTAGAACTTTTCGGACAGTGTAGAATAATTGGAAGTCTCTGGCATTCCGATTTACTTAAAAGAATCGGACACTTCTATAAAGGTTGGCTCATTTCCCGTCAGCAACCTCTCAATGGGAACTCAATCAGATCCGATGCAAAATCATCCATCACATAATCATATTTTGTATCCAACGAAAGTTTCACTAGGAGTGTTCCAATTAACTTTCCACTTTCCAATTTTACTTTGCAATATTGTGTAACAATTGAAATCAGAGTATCGAGGATCAGGAAAGCCAGCATTTAGGGGAAATTCAATAATAATTGCAATCGATTAACTGATAATCAAGCCAGAGCAAGATCAGAAGCAAAGTTAGGCCAGAAGGAGTCTAGCAAGCTGTTAAGTCATGGCAAAAGTTAACATGCTAGGCATATTTGGCAAATCAGACCTGAGCGGATGTAATGCTATGTTCGCACTACACCTTGATCATGGTTACTAAGCAAGTACTTCCCGTTCGCACTGCATTTAAGGGAAATGGTGGTTACCGAGTGGAATGGTGTTTTCTATGATGGTTTTCTCGCAATTGCGGCAATAGACGGCAGTGAGGATAGCAACTGGCTTTTGTGGGCGTCAAATTATGATGTCAGCAGAAGTGCCATGAATGGAGCAGAACCCTAGCTATGTTTAACCTTTCTCAAGTCTGAAATTCCCCCCCCCCCCCCCCAACATCAGTTTTAGTTTTCTCAGCAGACCACTCACTGCGGCGCTTTTGCTTGACTGCCATGTTCTATTCGTTAAGTGCTAACCGGATTTCTGAAACACAGTTAACAGACTCTTAATCGCACACCTCTGCTTAGTCATCATCAAGAGTTAAGCGTGGTTCCCACATGCGTAAAAACAACGGCAGAAACCACAAAGCAGAAAAATTTTATGATGTCACTTCCCGTTTTCGTCTCTTCTGCCCGACTGAAAATTTCTGCTTTTTAGAGTTGGGTTGAGTTCAACTTTTGTGGCACAAGCAGGGCAGAAACGATTGCTCAGCCAATAGAAAACGATCTCTGCAGTACGTCACAGTGACGTCCTCTCTCTCTCACACACAAAATAAAAATGTCGGACATTCAGCTCACAAAGGTGAAGAGGCCGAGAAAGAAAATTGATGTAGAAGCGCTAATAGAAGAGGTGGGAAATATATATTAATTAATTAATTAATCAAATTAAATTGAATAAACAACATTTGAATGCAAAAATTAGATGTGATGATTGAACGAACTGTGTACGTACTGTGTGCAGTCGAAGCCGACCGTTTAGATCAGGGGTGACCAACCTGCGGCCCGCGGGCCAAATGCAGCCCCACAAAGAAATTTATGCGGCCCGCGAAAGGAATGCATTTACACCTGCAAGGTGGCCCATGTGCATACTAATAGGCTGTGTGCACTTTCACTTTATTTTATTCAACTGCTCCTTCTACTCTTCCCTCTCTTTCAGTGCTGTGGACTCTTCCACAACCTGCAACGCGGGCTGTGTGCACTTTCACTTTATTTTATTCGATGCTTGTGAAACAACAGATAAATGCAGAGACAAATGACGTCAAAACAAGTGAAAAGGAAAGTTGAAGATGAGCACCGAAGTTTTCAAGAAAAATGGACTCGTAATTACTTCTGCGTGGAACACCACGGTAAAGTTATATGCCTCATTTGCAATGAAACTATTGCGGTTCTTAAAGAGTACAATACAAAAAGACACTACACAAGCAAGCATTCCGACTTTGACAAGATTATTGGCGGACCATGTGAAGATAAAATTGCACAACTGAAAAGAAGCCTTGTTGCACAGCAGTCCGTCTTCAAAAAGAAATCTGCAGAGTTGGATAATTCTGTGAAGGCCAGCTATGTGATTAGTCTGCTGATAGCTAAAAAAAATGAAATCTTTCAGCGAAGGAGAATTTCTGAAAGAATGCTTGTTGGCAGTGTCACAAATTATGTTTCCTGAAAAGAAGCAGCAGATTGAAAATATTAGCCTTTCTCGATCGACGGTTATGCGTAGGATAGCTGAAATCGGTGGTAATATAAAACAAAAACTTTCAGCTGTAGCTGCCAGTTTTGATGCATTTTCTGTTGCGCTGGATGAAAGCACAGATGTCAGTGATACGGCGCAACTTGCCATATTTATACGAGGAGTTGATACGGATTTCAACATCTTCCAAGAACTCTGTGGATTGAAGGGAATGAAAGGTAGTACAACTGGGGAGGACATTTTTTCTGCATTTGACACAGTACTGAAAGAATTCGGGCTAAAATACGAAAGAATGACGTGTATTGCGACAGATGGCGCTCCTTCCATGACCGGTACAAGAAATGGCCTCATTGCGTTGGTGAAAGATAAAATGAAAATGGAAGGCATTGATCCCTCTGCTTTAATTGCATTTCACTGTCCTATACAAAAAGAAAATTTGTGTGCTAAAACCCTTGACCGCAAAAATGGTTAGATATTGTTGTGCCCATAATCAACTTCATCAGAGCAAACTGTTTGAATCATCGCCAGTTCAAGCAACTATTACAGGATATTGATGCAGAGTATGGGGATGTGGCGTACTTCTGTGATGTTCGATGGTTAAGTAAAGCAAACATACTGAAGCGATACTACGACCTTTTGGAGGAAATAAAACTGTTATACAGCGATCAGTGGGTTACGGATTTAGCCTTCACGGTTGACATAACAATGAATCTTCAAGAACTGAACACAAAACTGCAAGGCGAAAACAAAATTATTAGTGACATGCTTTCACACATAACAGCATTCCAAAAGAAGTTCAGGCTCTGGGTTTCGCATCTAGAGAACAAAAAGATTGTACATTTTCCAACTCTGGCAAAACACATCTGTGATGATCAGTTTGGAGTTTACTGTAACAAGGTGAGACAGCTGGAAAAGGAGTTTACTGCAAGATTTGCTGAGATAAGACGTGAAGAAAGCAAGATAAATATATTTTACTGCCCTTTCTCAGTAAATGTGGAATCTACAGAGGACGTTTTCCAGATTGAACTCATAAAATTGCAATGCAACAACGTGCTGAAGGAAAAATTTAATCAGGCATCTGTGTGGGAATTTTACAAAACTTACCTACCAGTTGACGAATTCCCAAATTTGGTACGACACGCGAGAAAAATGCTTTCCATTTTCGGAAGTAGGTATGTGAGTGAAAGTTCCTTTTCAAAGTTGAACTTTATAAAGAATAAGCAGTGATCAGTGTTAACTGATGTGAACTTGGAACACTCCTTAGGCATCGTTAGTTCGAAGATCAAACCAGACATCCCGATGTTGGTTCAGAACGTTCAGAAGCAGCCATCCCATTGAAATACCTTTTAATGAACTATTTATTATAAAATTTATTAACAAGTAAGATTGTACGTGGTTAATGTTTCATAAAATATTTGAATGTAATTTGAATTACAAATGGTTGGCCCCCTGAAAACATTCAGAAATTTATTTTGGCCCGAGACAAAAAAAGGTTGGTCACCCCTAGTTTAGATCGATCGACGGCTTCAGTGCAGTGCATTTGTGTTGGGTAAATCTTCTGCTATCTTATCCTTTTGAGTTTCTGCCATGTGGGACATCTGCAGGAGCAGAAAGTAAAACGGCAGAAAAAAATACGCCCTGGTTTCCGCTCTCTTGTTTTCTGCCAGTGGGAACCAAGCTTTAACCATGATAAAGGCATTGTGCAAACATAGAATTAGGCACAAAGCGTTTGCCAATTGCTTCTGACTGACTACTCAGAATCACGACATAAAGGTCACTCGAAAAATTCTTGCCTGAGAAATCAAAAAAATCAACCCACAGCATAGTCTCTCTTCTAGCCACTATAGCAGGGGTCAAGACGATATATGATTAAGGGATGGAAATGGGAGTCCCCATCCCTTAATCGGTTACAGCGGTTCTCAAAAGGGTGTGCTGCAGCACAACCATGTATCAAGAAATAAAAGTTTGAGAACCTGGCACTAGAGTCAGGTTCTTAGGCTCTTGTACTAACCCAACGGCAGAAGGATACGATGTGGTGCACTACAGGCTGACCCATAAATAAGTTGTATATTTAATATACATGAAATAGTACATGATCAAAGGATACAAAAATGTTTCTCTATATGCGGTTTTCCAGTGCAATATCAATCTGTGCTCCATCGAGATCAATTACTGGAGGCCACGTTTGCACACGCCTTACGACAGATCTCGATAGGGATCACGTTAAATTCTTGGGTTATCAGTTCCTCTATGCTGTAAATGGGGTGGGCATAGACTTTCTCTTTGAGATAGCCCCAGAAAAGAAAAATTGTGGCATCAGGTCTAGCAACCAGGCCCACCACTTGATGGGGGCCAAGCACCCAAACCACCTTTCAGGGAAAATTTCATTCAGAGATGCTGTGGCAATACTGGAAATAATGAACTAATATCCTCCATTCAAAAGTTGCCCACTTTAACTTATGGGCCACCCTGTATGCCCGGTAAGCGACATCACTCAAATGAAACAGACTGGGTACAATCACCAAGTTTAGTTTCAAGCAAGCCACATTAGGTTGCCTTAATGAACCATCCAGTCATCTATTCTGCAGGTCAATGTTGGTTTTTGCTTTTGGCACTGACTCAAATCAGCTCAAACCAAAAAATAATTATCGGTCACATGACTTAGATCAGATTGATCGGAATGCCAAAATTGCCTAATGAACCTTTCAGAAGCCAAACCAATGCACCTCAGTTTTATGGAGTCAATCAATTGGTCTTCTGAGAGGCTTTCATTCTGTAACGAGATCTCGGCATGATTGATACTAGGAAGCAATAGATTTCAAGCTCCGACATACATAAAAACACCAGCTTTAAGGATTTATTTATTTTTATTTGTACAGATATATATAATTACGTCCAAAAACTGTTTATTTTTTTATTCAGATATCTACAACATTCTTAAATCTAAATGGAAATGGACCAAAGCTTATTTTTTTATATAGTAATATTTTATCGTTATTTTTCTATTAATTTCCACATTAAGAACTCTGGAAACCCGACAAGAAATCCACAATCACTTTCTTCAGCTGGGCATCTGTTTCGTCGGTGATCTTTCCTTCAGATGCAATTTTCGCTAACAGAGTTTTCTGTGTACTCTTAATGTGTTGCATAAATTCCCTTTCAAACTTGGTGATCTTAGATGGATCTAATTTGTCCAGGTGACCTTTGACACCAGCATAAATGACTGCGACTTGTTCTTCAATGGCCATCGGAACTAAAGAGAAACACAAAATTATTCTACGCAATTTTCTTTTTAAAACGAGGGCAACTTCAAGGAACCATTCTCAAATAAACAACCGCTTACCGTATTGCCCTTGTTTCAACAGTTCTGTCAAACGAACACCTCTGTTTAATAGTTGCTGAGTGGCAGCGTCCAAATCCGATCCGAATTGTGCAAAAGCAGCTACTTCACGATACTGGGCCAATTCTAGTTTCATGGAACCTGCCACCTAATTAAAAGCATTTCCGTTTGAACACCATTACGTGCAAGACTGGAAAAAAAAAAACAAGACTGTTTACCTGTTTCATTGCCCTGGTCTGAGCTGCAGATCCGACACGGCTGACAGACAAGCCGACGTTAATAGCTGGTCGAATACCTTTGTAGAACAACTCAGTCTCCAAGAAAATCTGGCCGTCAGTAATGGAAATTACGTTGGTTGGAATATAAGCAGACACGTCGCCTGCCTGAGTTTCGATGACGGGGAGGGCAGTCAACGAACCGCCGCCAAACTTGTCGCTCATTTTTGCAGCTCTCTCTAACAAACGTGAATGCAAATAGAAGACGTCTCCCGGGTAGGCTTCTCGTCCGGGAGGTCGACGGAGCAACAATGACATCTGCCGATAAGCTACAGCCTTAAAGACAAAAAAAAATTGACATGTTGCATTGCTCATAAACGTTTGTTTTTTTTTACTATTACACTATTAAAAAAAAAATAAAAGTTTACCTGTTTGGAAAGATCGTCGTAAATTATAAGAGCATGGCGACCATTGTCTCGGAAAAACTCGCCCATAGCACATCCAGAATAGGGAGCAAGGTACTGCAGTGGTGCAGCATCAGAGGCTGTTGCACTCACAATGATGGAATACTTTAGCGAATCTGTGGAAATCACGTGAAATTAATACAAACTAGGGGCACATTTCTCACCAAACTGTTGCGCCAGGAATTGGAGGAACTGACCTTTTTCTCTTTTTTCAGCCTGACTCCTCTTGCCTGAGGGAGCTAGCTTCGTTAAAAGCACCTTTCTCGTCAACGGCACACCAGGGACAAAAAACACGTCAACCTGAAAATTTCTCGATTTAGTCTCTGCACCAAAAACCTTACCAAAGCACATATTTCTTCAATTGTAGGAAAAAAGGTGACTGACGATCTCGGACGAAAAAGATCAAGTGCGTTTTGTTTTTTTTCTTTTTGTCTGAGAATGAAACTCTGCCACTTGTTCCTACAATTCATGAAATAGGCATGCTGACATGGTTTTTGGCACAGACTTGTTAAGCACAGAAATTTTCAGGTTGACGAGAAAGCTAGTTTTCAGCAATGGTGATGACATGACAGGTCAAATGGCATCCACTTATACCAGGTGATTAAGAAGTCCCAGAATGGTTTAATATCTCGAAAAATACAAGTCTTGTCAAAAAAAAGAAAAAACCTCGTAGCCCAGGTTGTTGTTGACACAGTTTTGTGCGCATACAATGCAGTTCACTACAGTAGGTCGCAGTGGTGATAGTCTCCCCCTGCTGCAAAAGCAATTCCGTACACTCCTCCAACAGACGCTCTTTTTGGTTTTCCCTAAGTTCATGTGGGACCCATCTGTCCGGCTTTTTCACCTTGCCGATGATCCTGTCCACTGACTTGATGCTAATACAGCATGATACCCTGCAAGGTTCCCAACAGTTTTTGACTGGTCTTCTTCCACAGATCGCATCAGATCAGCGTCATTCAACACGCTGGGCGGTCTGCCGTGTGGCTCATTTGCCAGGTCCGTCACTCCCACCCGGAATTTTCGGAACCAACATTGGACAGTACGATCATTTATGGTGCCTAACCGAATACCTTAATGATGTTTCGAGAGGCGTTGGATGCAATGCGATTCAACCTGAACTCGTAATGCATTATCACATGTAATTCGTATGAAGTCATGACATCTTTGCTTGGGTTCAAACGCTATCAAATATCATCACAGACATGCAAATTTCAGGCAGTTGGCCGCTGATAGGTTTATCTCTAGGAATGTATCACCTTGTTATGGGTACTTGCTACTAACGTGGAAACCATGCTGAAGCATGGAACCCACCTCGAAATCAGACATTTGATATGCAACGACCTGATAGAATGCACTATAAATACAAAAAAGTCAAACAAGTGCAAATAT
This sequence comes from Rhysida immarginata, assembly GCA_023313115.1. NCBI lineage: Eukaryota > Metazoa > Arthropoda > Chilopoda > Scolopendromorpha > Scolopendridae > Rhysida > Rhysida immarginata. The sequence continues at coordinate 3,139,245 of JAHWFO010023306.1, forward strand.
CTCGAGAAATCCACTTCAAATCAAAAAAGCATCCAATATTTTTTGAAAGCTACAGTATTTAATAGTGCTAAAATTAGCCATCACCACCTTTTCCGGGGTGGGCAGGGGAAATTTTAAATGGGGAGTCCTATTTCTTTTTAATTGTAGATCCAGGTTCTTCAAATTTCTTAATTGTCTTTTTTCACGGTAGATGGCGCTGTAATCACAAGGGAAGGAGAGAAAAAAAAAATAATTCAAATGTCTCCGGAAAAACACTTCAGATCTAAGGGAAAAAAGTACTGTACTCAAAAAAATATTGAATACTTTTATGATGTGAAGGAGACTTCTAGAGATATTCGCACTAGTTTAACCCGTTTGCAATTACAGCGCCATCTACAAGAGATTTGAAAAATTTTTGGGTTAATGTCATTTTTTTCCCTATAGAATCCAAATCTGAAGAAAAAATTGCAGGTTCCCATTTAAAATTTCAAACTTTCCCCCCACCCAACCCAGGGTGCAGGGGCCTAATTTTGGCACTATTAAATAGCATTCAAAAAAAATCCGACACTTTCTCCTTTTTTGACGTGTATTTTTTGAAATATTAAAATCGTTCCAGGACTTTTTATTCACCCGGTATGTCACTTCCTTAAACTATAGTCTAATCCCGCTAACTATGAACAAAAAACAAAGCATGCATGTTCAAGCTTGTACAGTAGAACCTCCGTAAAGCGAAATGCAAGGGACCAGCAAAATCATTTTGCTATATAAATATTACATTGCATGGAGGTGGTGTTAAAATTTGCCGATAAAATAAGCCTAATACCACAGCCGCAGCCGATTGGGCAGAGATAGTGATGTAAAACCTTGTTTTTAACTTCGTTTGTTGGCTGTCAGGTCAGGCTAAATGCAGAAACCAAATTTTGTAACAAAACTAAAATATACCTGGACTGAAAAATCCTTCGTTATAGGGAGAATTACGCTAAACGATTTCGCAACATGGAGGTTGAAAAAGCTTTAAATCAATAGGGTTTTTGCTGGGACTACAGCAAAATTATTTCAGATAATTTCGCTCCCTCATGGAGGAGGTTTCAGGTTGAAAGAAGAAAAAACGCCAGTTCTTCACAATTCCAGTCTCAACATTTCAACGAGAAAGACGCCCCAGCATAGATGCATGAACAAAGCAGGATCTGAAGATCTTAATATCCTTACCAGTGTCATTTAATCGTTTCACTAACTGGGCTACTGTACTTCTCTTCTGCCCAATAGCAACATAAATACAATACAGCTTCTTCTTCTCATCTTGTGCATCATTAAAACGTTTCTGGTTAATAATCGTGTCGATGGCTACAGCTGTTTTACTGCATTCAATGCAAAAACGTTTAATAATTTAGAAATTTTAAGCATAGGGGGGGAAAGGGAGAAAACTAGGACCCTTAAGGATCCCGCCCATTTCTCTAAATCCGAAGCAATATTCACCCAGTCTGCCTGTCTCCAATGATGAGTTCTCGTTGGCCCCGTCCAATTGGCACCAAGCTGTCGACAGCTTTAATCCCAGTTTGCATAGGCTCCTTGACAGATGTTCGTGGAATGATACCAGGAGCTTTGATTCCTACACGGGCTCTCGTCTTGGCTCCAAGCGGCCCCTAAAAATAAATCGTTTCAACAGATCAATGCATGAAACTTTAATGAAAACGCATACTCAATCTTCAAAAATTTTCTTTCCCCTCGTCACCTTTCCGTCAATGGCATTGCCCAAAGCATCGACGACTCTTCCCAGCAATTCTTCTCCGACAGGTACGTCCACAATAGCACCAGTTCTTTTTACGATATCGCCTTCTTTAATCAATTTGTCGTTACCAAATACTACAACACCAACATTATCGGGTTCTAAATTCAAAGCCATACCCTGAAAATTAAAACAAAAAAACTTCAATAAATCAACGAAGAAACTTAAAAGATAACTTCACTCAATCCCAAAACCTTTCTTCCTCATACATCCCGGGCCATACATTTCTTTCATAAAAGAGGATCCTTCAATCTCTTTACATTTTCAGAAAGATTGCCCGACCTCCCATATTTCACACATCTCTTATTCAAAAGCTCATAAGGTTTTGACATGTATTTGTTTCTTCTACAAACCACCTAAAGAGGTTGACAAATGCAAGAAACAGACTGTGCACGATTGCAATCCTGCATGATAACAATCCCACTCGAGAACAGGTTGCAGTTATTTTCGTCCATGCTTAGAAATTGAGCGTGTCCAGAAAAGGCTCAATGCATGCCATGGTTTGGTGCGACAAAATGTCCATTAGTAATTTTATACTGCTTTCCCAAGTGCGATAAAGTGCTAGCGTGTATGCACGGGAGCGATAGTGTTAATTCGCTGACCTTCCATCGTACTCCAAAGAATCAGTTTTTTTGAAGAAATTATGTAGTGTCCTAACTCGAGTGTCACTTGCGTTTAGCAACAAACTTTTATTCCCTGAACTTTCTTTTCGATAGTGAAACGAAGCTCCAACTGGCATGAACTCTGCTAAGCAGCCTAAAGAAGCCTATTGAACTTCTCAAGAGTTTGTTCACCTCCTTAGCCTGTCTGAAATTAAACAGACAGTTACCGGTACTTGATTTTCTCACTAGACGACTTGAGGGTTCAGACCAATCAGAAGACGCTTTGCTTTAGCCAACTTCAAGCCAATCAGAGATATTCAGAACAAAAATGCGTGTTCAAATGGCCTCTGAAATGCATTTTATACCTGCAGAAACTATATACATTAAGGTAATCTGAAGCAGATGGCATTCTGATCTCATGCAGCTCTCATAACAAAGTCTCCCATTTCGATGCCAACGATTGTGGTCCAGAGAACATACAGATCTAAGTTCAACAAAAATCCTCCTGATCATAAAAAATTAAGAGACTGGCAGGGCGTAGCACCAAAAGTGTGCTAGTCGATCTGCAACGAAATCAGTGACGAACGAGTTCGGAAGTGGCCCTAGAAAAAAAATCTATTCAGCGTGCAGCTCGTGAATTGGAGATGCCCATTTTGTCCCATGGTTGAGGAACTGCAACCCGACGTCATCTATTAAAACGGGGCCTCGCCACACTGGGAGACAGAAAAGGAACTGCCTCGTTATCAACTTTCCTGAGCAATGAATAAGAACGCATGGACCAGTCCCTTGGCCCTCCTACTCCACTGGATGTCTTCTGGTGGGAACATCAATAACAGGATGCATGCAGTGAATGTGTATGACATTCCGACCTTCAAATAGAATATCTGACACCATAGCAGGAATCATACCAAGCAAACTGCTGCAAACCTGAGAGAAATTTTTCTTTGATGTTTTGCACACCGTCGACGAAGGACATACAGAGCTGATTAATGTGGAAACAGAGTTGCTATTAAAGATAATAAACACCACATATTGATATCTCTATTTTTGTTTCCTATGATGGATCTTCGAAATCAAGAGATGGTTAGTGTTCTGGAACTCAAGAGAAGAGTAACCATGACAGACATAGTGGAAACACTCGTATCACCATATAGAGTCTTTTTTCTTACGAGTTTACGTCAAATATCATGGTCTGCATGTACCGGATAGTTCTATCAAAAAACTTGTCGGCCAATTCAATAAAAGTCTCCAAATCGATTTATAAATACCAAATTCTCGTTTCACAGCAATACAAGAACCTTCACATTTTTTATTTTAGTTTTTAAACTCCGTAATTCGTAGACTGAAACGATTTCCCTGACGAAAATATTTTACCCTTTTAAAGTACCTTTAAACCACTGGAAAATTCCACCATCTCCTCGGCTTGAATGTTTTTGAGGCCATACACACGAGCGATACCATCACCGATCGAAAGGACACGTCCAGTTTCTTCCAAGTCGGTCGTTGGAGCTGCCCCCAAGATTCTGTCTTCCAAAATCGTGGATACTTCTGCAAATTTAAAAGGGACAAATAATAAAAGACACCTAAAAAGTAAAGGATAACGATAAACTATATAATCAAGGCCGTTACTAACCAGGTGCTCCAGCAGCTACATATGAAGTGGTAGAAAATTTCTTTGCTGCCAAAAAAGTTGCCCCGACTGATTTATGGGTCACCTAGAATTAAGACGGGGAAAGTAAATCCAGCTGCTATAAGAAATATTTCATTCCTTAAATTTATGCTTTCCCTCTTTTGCGGTTTCCACAATTCTACATTCTAATTCGATGTCTCACCAACAGCACCGACTTCGATTTTGCACCGATTTCAATCAGTGCAATTATCGACTTCAAAACATGTATGTCGCAACCATTACACAAGGGGTGACCATCAAGCCACTACAATCAACATGAAAGAACGATCGCTTTAAAAAATGTGTGATGCTCCTAGGAAGCAACATCTCTCCGAGTTATAGAGGATAAACGCAGTACTGCTAAGCGCCGCTAGAGCGTGGAAAGCAACATGACGCAGCCCATCAGAAAAGTGGACAGTGCAAGCCATGATAGGTTCCTGCATTTGAAGGAGAACAACGCCAAACAAATCCACGACAAGTTAGTGGCAGTTTATGGTGACAATGCCCCAATGTACAAGATAGCCATTGGTATTTCCAATGCTGCCAGTTTAGCGCAGAAGACTACCTTCAGAATGGATGCCCTTCCATCTGGGACTGGCCACAAATTGTGAAGCAAGTGGAGGTAGATAATCCTCTCAGACTGCCAAATCACCGTGGAACAGATCAAGGTGTCCAAAGGTGTGAATCCAATTCCGTCCATGAAACCACATGCATTGCAGAGGAGCTGGGGTTTGAAATACTGCCCCATCCGCTATATTCACCCGACCTGCCCCAAGCAACTCCCTCTTTCCTCGCTTGGAGAACCTACTTTGTGGAAGACATTTCTAAGACGAGGAGATCTTTGAGGTGGAACAGTTCCTCAACAGCCAAAAGGAGGATTCTATAAAAATGGCACCCAGCAAGTCAACCATCGTTGGGAAAAGTATGTGGCCTTGGGAGGTGCATATGAGCAAGTGACTGATGCTACCACCGTACAGCATATACATATTACACAGAATGTGTCAGCCATCCACCACAAACAGCAGAGAGAATGTGTCTGCCAATGACACGGTGCCTTTTCAGTTATTTTATCCAGTTGACAGGGGTTTACACAAATTTTAGCATAGAAATTTGTCCACTTAAGCAGATTATCCAATTATCCAGTATCCACTTAAGCAGATTTTAAATGTGAAAAAAAAAATGTGACTATACATCCTGTATCCACTTATCAGATATCCACTTAGTGAGGTTCGAATGTACAATAATACGCTCGATCCCACGAAAAACATTAATAGGGTTCGACTATATTTTCATTTTTGGTTATAATCACAAATAAATTCGTGTGTTAAAAATTCAGCTAAATAACAGATCAGCAAATACACAGACTGCTCAATTGAAAGTGGACACTTTCGATTTTAGAAGTTTTGTCGAATATCTATGTGTTGTAGCTGTAGCATATGATTATGAGGCTTCTTTTACTTATCTGCTTTCATTTGTATGAGAATAGCACGTATAAAAAAATAAATAAAAAATAAAAATAAATGAATAAATAAATGTAAATTTTTTCGCAAGTTTTTTCTTTCTAGCATGCAGGAGTTTTCAACCCAATGCAATGCCATTTTCAGGAAACTCGACAAACTACAGTAGAGCCAACACCCTGCAATCAGGATATAAAAATATTACACATTTGATGAAATATGAGCATTTTACTAAATAATGTTTAACTATGCATGTGCAAGCGTTACCAAAATGTCTTTTGCATAATTCATTAGCCAAACGCTTAGAGCTACTCTTAGAAAAAGGCCAAGCAAATAGCATGAAAGTTCAGAAAGATATTGCCGATAGAATGAGTTGAATTTCAGTTGCTCTCAAAAATAAACAAAACAATAAGGGTCTTTCTCCAAATTTTTAGTTTTGGACCGGACACCAATATCAACTTCTCCTTACGTTGATAAGAAGTCAATATGCCGTACACCCGCCTTTCGCTCTTACGACCCTAAACATTTGGAGAAAACCCCTTATTCTGTTTATTTACGAGAGCAACTAAAATTCAATTAATTCTATCGGCGATATCTTTCTGAATTTTCACGACGTTTGCTTGGGTTTTTTCGTAAAAGTAGCTCTATCCCCTTGCCTAATAGATTATGCAAAAGACATTCTGGCAACGCTTGTACATGCGCAGTTAAACATTACTTGGTAAAAATGCTCTTATTTCGTCAAATAATTTTATATTCTGATTGCAGGGTGTTGTCTCTACTGTAGTTGTCAGGTTCCTGAAAATGGCATTGCATTGGGTTGAAAGCCCTGAATGTTATAAACAAAGGCCGCTCACATTCTCGCGAGAATCTTGCCGAGAACTGTATTCCCGCCTTTTCTTGCGTTCGCATCTCCTTTGTCTCAGGCAAAAAAAAAACCGACAAAGATTGGAGAACCCGTGAGAATGAGGCGAGAACCCAAGAATTTGCTCTACATTCACGCTTCTTGTGTTGTTCTTGCTTTCTCGCGAGAGTGTGGAGCGGGCTTTACAAAAAAATTTCAAATTTATTTTTTTTAAAGAAACCTTTATAGTTCCATGAATACGTGCTGTGTTCATTTCTAATTCGTAGGAATTTAGTGGTTAGAGCGTCGGGACGTATACCCGGAGATCCCTGGTTCGAGTCCAGGCCGTGGAATTTTCTTTACTATATTTCTCTATTTATTAATTTCCCTGATAGTCGACAAAACGTCTAAAATCAAAAGGGTTCATATTATTTTGTCCAACCCATGTACTTATTATGCAGAATGTGTCTACCAATTACACACAAGGAGTTCACACTAATTTTACCATAGAAATTTATCCACTTAAGCAGACTTTAAAATGCATTGAAATCAACTCAGAAAAACAGGACTGTACACTCTTATCCACTTAAGCAGATTATCCAGTTATCAGGTATCCACCACTTACAAGGGAACTACACGAACATGTATCTCACAGATTCCCACCAAATTGAAACATGTTACTCATCTATAGCTATGCAAAATAAAAAAATGCTAAATTTTGTTTCTTACAAAATAAACAGAAAAAACAAAAATATTTGAGCGCACATAGCCAAACAAAGACTTCATTGTGAAAGCAGTGTGTATGTGTATTTTAGCGCTCTTGACTTCTTTCTTCACTAATCAACAATACGCATTAATCCACTTCACCTGAAAGCAACGCTATTGTTTCCAAGATATGCTTGCGTGCAATAAAAAGTGCTCGCACAACTAAATGTATGCCCCTTGTTAGCGAAGTTCAACTGTACAATAAAAATTTAAATGAGTTTAGTCTCCTATTTAATGGGGAAAAATCGTAAAATTAATAAAAACAAAAAATTTAATAATAAATAAAGTCACCAATCTTGAAAAACGATGAAGGAACTTGTGAGATGGAAGAAAACTCAAAGGATGTAGTCTATTGCAGATGATGTTGATAGTAGAAATAAGACCAGTCTATTGAGGATGTAGATGATGTCTTGTGAAGATAATGTTGATAGGGGAAAATGATAATCTTGAAGGAAGTGTCGGTTTTTAAATACATCCTCAATAGACTGGTTTTATTTCTACTATCAACAACATCTGCAATAGACAACATCCTTTGAGTTTCCGTCCATCTCACAAGTTCCTTCATCGTTTTTCAAGATTGGTGACTTGATTTTTTATTAATTTTTTTGTTTTTATTAATTTTACGATTTTTCCCCACAAAATAGGAAACTAAACTCATTTAAATTTAAATTAATCATTTAAACTCCTTAAATCAATAATTCATATGTACAATAAAAATGTTCGGTCCCACAAAAAAACATATTAAAGGGGTTCGACTGCAGTTTTGATTTTTGGTTATAATCCCAAATTCATTTTAGAGAAATAACAGATCAGCAAACATGCACTGCAATTGGTCAAACAAACATGAATCTCCAATGACTGAAAATCATGGCCCACAGTGGCACAAGTTTTCCAGCATGAGAAATTTTATGATTATTTTTGGGAGGGGGAGGGGGGGGGGCGCCGGCATGAGTGCTGAGGGAAAGCCGAAGCAATCATTTCGTATAACGAAAAAACAGAGTGGTGCAATTATTTCTTCATATCTTTTTATTATAACCAGTAAAATAGGAAGAGCGTATCAGTCGGTAAGAAACAATTTCAAGTTCTGTGCCTTTTCAACACACGTAAGGACCCCTTAGGGCCGAATCACTAGGCGCTGTAAGAGTCGAGTCGAGTAAGGTTTTCTACTCCAATGACCGCTTTCGAGGAGAGATCTGCCCTCATCTCATCATTAACGCGTTATATTGGAGTGTGAAGCGAGTTTGTCACTCCAAATTCTCTACTCCACCTCACTGATCTAGTGAAACAGCATGGCAGCCATTTCATCGCTTCGTAGTAAAAATGTCATGCCATTGCATTGTTTTTACTTCAGCGCGAAAAACGAACAAGTTATAGAATGCCTTTAATTGAAAGGTATCATTATATCTTATTGCGAGATACCGTCGTATTTAAAAACGTTCATTTTGAAATGGGCTCTATACAGGAGGAGTTCAAACGAATAGAGGCGGGGGGAGGGAAGACAAACTGCTGTGGCGAAATTCAGACTATGCGTATTACGTATGCCTTTATTATTTTATAAACATGCATGTGTATTTTTAAATTCTATGCACGTTCTAACATTTATGCTATTAAAAATTATTACTTCATGTATTGATATGAAGCAGTATTTAAATATTTTTTTCGTTTATTTTATTAAGCTTATGAACTATTAATATTCTCTTAATTAGCCTAAAATGAATATTTAAGAAATGTAAAACAATAAAATATATTTAACTATTTAATAATTTATTTAAGGCAAAAATGTTTGTTAAATAAGCTTTATTTGTGTAGACAACACTAAACAAAAGATTTTCTTTTCTACTTCCTTGTTTCTCAGTTGTAGTATCACTCCTTTTCATTGACCTACGTCCTCCATCGTTGTTGCCTAGCAACGCGACGCTTTCCATGCGAAAATTTCGTCACTTTAGTTAAAAATATCCTCAAACCCATGACTGGTTTTTTCAAGGAAGAGATCAAGCAACACTCATATGAGGGAAGACTGTAAATGCGTTAATGATTGGAATCTGGGGTTTTCGAGTAGCCCTTGACATTCAGCTCTTGATCGAGTGTAGTTTGTCGCTCTTTCGAGGGCTGTGCTAGTGATTCGGCCCTTATACTCAGTTTCCACGAACTGACAATTCTCGATTCAGGAAACTCGATTTGACAAACTAGATTCGCAGATCTAGTTTTAGGATTCTAATCTAGTTCCACGAACCGAGTTTCCATCTCATTTGTCCGATTGCATCGTGGCATTGTTTGGAACTGCAGTACGCAGTGCATTCTGGCATTGTCAACAATATGGATACCCAAGGCGTAGAAGTTTTTATATTTCTCTATTTGTGAGTTTAAAATATCTACTGTTTACTGATCAACAAATTAGTCCATTGGCTTTATTATCAGCATCGTAACTTATATATTTTACAAAGAATTACCAAACCAATCACAGCGCAGGCATTTTGCACATTGCAACTGCAAGTGCGAACCTGCGATGCGAAACTAGTTTCGTCAATGAAACGAGTTTTCAATGAGTTTCAAATGTGGTTGGGGGTGAAACGAGTTTTAGTTCCACGACATTACGAATCAAGTTTCGCGAACCGAACAGAGAAAAACTCGGTTCGTGGAAACAGGGCTTTAGATGTTTCTGCAGTTTCTCAGCACTTCCGTGAATTTTTCAACAAGTTCTTAATATTTTGCAACCACCATTAATCGTGTAATCCACATCAGTTATTAAATATGAACAACATCGGCAAAAACATTAAATATGTTCTTAGAAAAATACAGTAGATACTTAATTTTTTTTTCCCCCTCATTGGGAGGCCTTCTTTGCTAATGAATAAGAAACTTGACTACGTTGGTTAATCTTCGGTATCTGCACAATCGCGCGACGACTGAATCCGCAAATTGAATTGTTGCGATTCCTGTAACCGGCCGGGGGGAGACCGACTGCCCCCTGTAGCCAAACAGGTTGGGGTAATACAGTGTGTTTCAAAATTATGTACAATAAATTTAGTGACATATTCTTCAGGTCAAAAGAAGACGAAAATGTTCTATAGCACTTTGTCTGGAAACGATTTGTTTGCGAGTAATCCAATATCATACAGTAGGGAAGCACGGTAGTTAGCGGACGATATTTTAGCAGTTCCAGCGTTTCGACCCAACACTAGGTTGAGTGGTTTGTTCCATTTAAACCTACTTTAGGGTTGTTCCATTAGTTGTGTACGGTTGTTTCCATTACTCTACATCCACTAGGAATATCAATTTCAGAACGTTTGCGTGCTTTGACATACGCATTACGATTTACGTAAAATAAAATGTCATGTACACATATTCCAGTGCAGAATACACTGACATGCACCTAATGTATGGTCTTGCGGACGGAAATGCTGTGGAAGCAAGAAGACTCTACCAAGAACGCTTTCCCAATAGACGTTTGCCAAATAACCGAACATTTGTATCTGTCGACAGACATTTGAGGGAGCGTGGTTCCTTTGGCCGTCAAACAGGACAAGGGCAGCCTGTAGCACATCCTCCGGATGAGGAGGATGTGATAATTGACATCATAGATGATGAACCACAGACAAGCACCCGTCGTATTTCTTCCATGGTACACATTCCGCACTCACCGGCATGCTTCACAGTCAGCTTTTGCATCCATACCACCTGCAACTGGTTCAGGCACTGAACCCAACGGACTATCCACACCGACAACGATTTTGCCAATGGATACAACGTCGTCATGCTGCAAACCCTAGTTGTCTCCGCCAGATACTTTTCACGGACGAAGCAACCTTCACCCGGACAGGAATCGTAAATTCTCACAACCAGCACCATTGGGCAGATGCTAACCCGCACGTTACCAGAGCTCGAGCGCATCAAGAGCGTTTCTCCGTGAACATTTGGTGTGGAATTGTCGGAAATAACTTAATTGGCCCTTATGTGTTGCCGCCACGATTGACTGGGCGAACGTATCTTTTGTTTCTGCAGAATGCATTGCCAGAATTACTGGAAGATGTTCCTCTTTTGATAAGATCTAACATGTGGTTCATGCATGATGGCGCTCCAGCACATTTCAGCCATGTTGTGCGAGCACACCTTAATGCTACATACACGAATCGGTGGATAGGTCGAGGTGGACCGGTAGCCTGGCCTGCAAGATCACCCGACCTTAATCCCTTGGACTTTTTTCTGTGGGGTCATGTGAAAACGATCGTCTACAGCACAGAAGTTCCTAACATTATGGATCTGCGACAACGAATTGAAAATGCATGCCAAACCGTTCGTAATGCTGGCGACGAACTCTTCCATGACATCAGAAGCTCGCTCGTGCAACGAGCCGAAGTGTGCGTGCGAGCTGGTGGCGGGCACTTTGAACAATTCCTGTAATTTGGAGCCACGGGTTTAGTTGGCTGTATCGCGTAAATAAATCGTTTCCAGACAAAGTGCTATAGAACATTTTCGTCTTCTTTTGACCTGAAGAATATGTCACTAAATTTATTGTACATAATTTTGAAACACCCTGTATAATCAGAAAAAAAATATCTTCAAAAATATGAGGGGAATTCACTAAGAAAGTTACAAATGGATATGAAAATGAAACAAATAAGAGCACTGATTTGAAAACAACTTTTATTTCTCCGCATAATCTCCTTGTACACTGAGGCACTTGTTCCATCGTTTCACAAGCCCTTCAAAACCAGTAAGATAAAATTCTTTGGGCGCTATCTGAACTAGGCGTTGCTTTGATTAAGAGGGCTGAAAGTTTCATCGTAGGGAAAGTGTTCACCTGAAAAATGATGTGTAAGAGGACTTAACAAATGGAAGTTGTTGGAGCAAGGTCAGGGCTGTACGGAGAATTCTCGAGGATTTTCCACTCGAACTTTCTCAGCATCTCAGTTGTCTTGTTGGCATGTTCACAGTCTTCTTGGATTGCAAGGGCATATTGCTTATCATATAGCCCTGACTTTGCTCCTCATGACTCCCATTTGTTCAGTCCTCTTAAACATAATCTTTCGGCCAACGATGAAGCTGTACAAAGGGAAGTCACACCGCCTCAATGTACAGGGAGATTATGCGGAGAAGTCAAAGTAGTTTTCAAATCGGTACTCGTATTTATTACATTTCTGTATCCATTGGTAACTTACTTACTGGCTTCCCCTCACATGATTATATTAAAATTTATTATCTTCAAAAATATAAGCTATAAATGGCCTGGAACGTTAATTTTAGCATTGATCTCCGTGATGGTAGTTGATGACAACAGTTACGACTTTACAGACTTGTTATCCTTAGGCTATGCTTCCACATTGCTGGCAACGGGCTGTACACAATGCTAGTGAAAGACACTAAATATTTCACTTCAGTATCTATTTTGTATCAGCTGTAATTATGTGCAAATTTCCAACCCTTGTACAAAGACAAATGGGTTTCTTACTTTCACTTAGTTTGTTCTGTTCCGCAGTTTTTCCTGATTACCTTGTCCAGGATAGGGAGAATTGCAAAGGATAATATTCCATGGCATAAGGCTCGATTAGTGTCCAGTTGAACAGGACAATGAGTTTGGTCTTCTTCTATTGCCGTTTCATTCTCCAGACCTGAATCTGTTCAAGCATCTGTGGAATGAGGTTGACAAGCCCATCTGTCAACTCGCCAATCTCTTGGAGTTGCATGCTGCTGTCATTGAAGAATGGGGTAAAATATACAGTATGTAGCGGGGAACAATATTTTTCCTATAAACATGGATCTGGAAATGCATCCTTACAGAGATAATGCAACTTGTACAAGGTAGGAATGGATGTGCGTTACCCGGACGGCAATGGTAGGGTCCATGTAAATTAGATTGGGAGAGGAGGTCCTGTGCTATGGCCACCCCGGTCTCCGGATTTGACACCTCTAGACTTCTTTATATGGGGCCACATCAAGCAGTTGGTGTATGCCACATCAGTCGACAATCCCGATGACCTTATAGCTAAAATTGTTACAGCGTGTGGAGAAGTCAGTGATTCTCCAGACATCTTCACCAGAGTTCGTGAGAATCTCGTCCGCAGACTAAACACCTGCATTGAGGCTCAGGGTCGGCTACTGTAATGTCATTCCTACCTCGTACAAGTTGCATTATCTCTGTAAGGATGCATTTCCAGACCCGTGTTTATGGGAAAAATTTTATTCCCCGCTACAAACTGTAGTACATGGTATTTCATTCTTGACCTACCTTTCTGAATCACCCTGTATATCAAAAACTTGTAGATCCTATGTCCCAACCAATTCGAGGGGTTCAGCATGGAGGGTTTCAACATGAAATTAAATGGCCTGCCTAATAAATTTGATTAAGGCATACCACTTTAGCCCAATCCATTGTGGCCATGGTGCGGATAAAGTTCGGTCGAGTATCGATTGCAGTTATTTTGTGATTATTGAAGAGATTTTCATATTCTTTATATTGAGATACATTTTGATATTGGGTCTATTTTCTTGACATTATGTGGTTTAATCTAAAATTTAGCTTGCTATTCCCATTCAGAACAGCCTAGGAACAGACTGTCGTATGTGACTTTTATTATATGGTCTTAAATTTGTTTTTGTAGCATAAGCTGAAATTTAAAAAAGAGATGATATTTATGTATGTGTTTTTGATTCATTTTCTATTTTTATTTCTCGAATGTATTACATGGTTCGCATTTTTTTTTAATTAGAGTTTTTAGTATGTATCGACAACTTAGAAAATTGTCTTTGGAAAACCCAGGAAAATTCTTGGAAAATTGGAATCCTGAAAGTAGCAACAGAGAAACAAGAAAATTAACAAGAAAAATTTATAGCGAAGGGTAAGTATAATTTTCTAAATGCGGAGGGTTGATTCAGATAAAATGAGACGACTTTGCAGTTCTGTTACGATGGTGTAATACCATGGCGCCACCATCGGTTGTGTTCGATGTGAGAATCACGTTGTTGGACTATCGCCCAGCACCGTAAATTCCACTGAAGTAGGCTGAGTTTGAGGAACTCCATGGGAAGTTCGTTCCACACCTGCTGACACTTTCCATAGCCCATCAACGGTTCTTGGTCGGCGACTTCCGAGCCGTCGTTTCAGGAGACCAAAACCACAGAAATCCATCGGTGATGCGTCAAGGAGATTTTACAGGCACATGAGAGAAGGGAATAACTCGTATGCCCGTCTCCTGTTCCATCTTCCTGTAGTAAGCCACAGATGACTTGACAGTGTGGCTTGATGCCTTGTCCATGTGGATCCAAACTTTTGATTGCTCACCAGGGTACAGACGTGGGATATCCTGCCGATATATGTGTTCCATTACATTACTCTGGAAGTAAGCTGCACTAATTTTCCAGTTTCCAGGAACTCGGCGAATCGAGAGCAGTCCATGTGAGCAATATCCGGCAATCACCATAAAGCCCTTTGAAAACTTTTCCTTGCACTTTCGGACAAAATCGGACCTGGCCTTGCCCCCTCTTTCGCGATAGTAAATTGCTCTGGGTTTGTTGGTGTCATCGAGGTACACCCAAGCTTCCTGCAAGATGGTTTTCATACAGTTTTCTGGCGTTGGTGAATCGTTCCTGCACGTGCCTGGCCGACAGTCTGTGACCGCGCGCTTTATGACGTCGCTCCAGCCCAAGATTGTCATGAATTATTCTGGAGACTGTTGCCTGTGAAATACCTTTCCTTTGGGCTAGAGTTCTCTGTGTGGGGGGATTTTCTTTCAGCACTTCAGACGGGATTTCTCGCACCACCTGAGCTGGGCGTGTTGGCTGGGGCTTGTTTCTGGTCTGCTTCTCTGCTCGTCCACGTTCATTAGATGGTCGCAAGTTGTTCTTTTTGATTATTCGACCCACAGTAGCTTTGGATACCTCAATACCATTTCGTTTGCATAATTCCACAATGCACGAAAGACTGAAGTTAGCGTCGGAAAGCCAAACATATACCCTTCCCAAAAAGCTGTGATTTTGGAAGCCATGTTTCAGCACGAAATGTCCCAAATAACAGCAACAAGTGTATACAAAGCTAATCCCTATGAATAGTGGAAGAGTCATGCAAATCACATTCCGTCAAGGTCATACGCGGCGTTTAAAGTCGTCTCATTTTATCTGAATCAACTCTCCGTACACTCTCCGAAGGACAAAAGGTATCGAAGCAGGACTCGATTTGTGCTGACGTTACATAACTCATATTTTATATTGAAGTTGCTCCTCTACTGACGATTGCTCGTAAGTTAAGATTCCACCTTGAAAGAGCTTGATTGTTCCATCACGAAAGTGGGACTCTGGGATCAGGGTACTGGTGTGCCATGAACATCTGAAACTAAAGTGAAGTTGCAGGTTCCATTCTTGTAAAGTGTTTTCTCTTCCAGTTTTATTTCGACTCAAGTAAATCACTATCAAAACAGCTCATGGTGGATACTTGACCATTCTAGCAATAGATGCATTCATGCTCCTTCAAGGTCAAATCTTAACTTATAAGCAATGGAAAACTCATCAGTGGTTCTCAACTTGTGCTCTGCAGAGCTCTAAAGGCCGTTTTCCATTGAGCATCTTTTTAGCCTTTGTTAGGCGTTTGCGACTTTTTAGTGTATGCGTCTGTAAGCGATTTTTCAAGACTTGGTGTGGTTATAATTTTACACGTTTTATCAGGCGTCTTTTCAGATCTAGCCAATCAGGTGTAATCTATTTCGCTATGTTTTCTGGATAGTGGTCTTTGCCAATTCAGATGGAGAATCATGGCTACCGTAGCTGCTGTTCGTCGACACGGGTTCTCGTGATTTTTCCCTCGTGAATTTATGAATAAACATTTTTTTAAAAATTTGGTGAATCGTTTATTTACAAAGTAGAAATGGATTAGTGGGATCAGGTCAGACCAGAGTCTGGATAACACCTGAAAATCATTAAACGGAAAACGACCGCGTTCAAATGCTAATCGCAGTGCGCCTTGCAGAAAACGATTGCAAGAGGCCCAAAAGTCGCTGCACATTAAGAGATGCCTAAAAGTTGCTAAACGGAAAACAGCCTTAAGGGCTGCATGTGCACTTGCCAGAGGCTTTGCGGTCAATCCAGGAACTCCTAAACGCCAAAAATTTGTAAGACATATGGTAGACCTAAGTGGCTCCGCCAAAAATCGATTCTCTAAAACAGGCTTCGTAAGTCAAAAAGGTTGAGAGCAACTGCTGTACAAAAGTACAGGGTGATTGAAAAATCCTTATCCGATTTCAAAAGCTGTACTTATTGTTAAATGTACAAAATATTCGTCATATCAAGCTTTGAAATAGAGATGTACAGGTGTTCAATAGGGCTCCTCCTTGTGCTAAAAATACGTTTTATCTATCTTTTCTCTTCCTCTTTTACCTTTTTTTGTGTCGAGAATGTTAAAAAAAAACCATTGGATCTATTTGAAATTTAACCTAGCAGGGGATCAGCCTACGGAGGCTTTGCTTGGTTTTCCAAGCTCGTTAGTAAAGGGACAAACACAAACATCCATGCCCACGACGGGATTCGAACCCACGACCAGGCGGACTTGAGAACCAGAAAGCCTACGCCCTAGCCCTCTCGGCCACCTGGTCGGCTTAAGCAACATTGACCTCGACCACTTCATTAATAGATACGAGTTCCATATTCAGACAAATTCACCAGTGGGGTTCAATCTTAGCATACGCAGTCAACAGGCACTTAATAGTCTTTATCCTGACTTTTTTGCACTGTAATTGCAAATTTTAGGATGATAATAAAGAGACTTCATCAACGGTTTGTCCGAGCTTGATCATCCCCAAAATTGAAGCAACTCGAGACCTTCTTGTCCGCAGACGTCATTTGTCTCCATATATCAAGATTGGCTTAAAAGAATTGTAAGTCCTACGTTGTTCGCAGTTTTTTTTTTCTAGTACTGAAGGGGCAAACGTGTCTCTACGTGAAAGTCCCATAAGAGACATTTTCCTCTCGACCAAGGGACAAGGGTGAATCTGTTGGGTCGCTTTCTATCCGAGTAATAAAATTATTTGAAAATTCTAGCATGAATTCAATGTAAAAGAAGAAGAAAAAACAAAAAAATATATACGAGGGTGAGTCAGAAATTATCCGCAATGTAGCTGTAACTTTTATTGCAATACAAGTAGGAAACTGAACTTAACATCATTTTTCAATATAGGCCCCTTGCTTTTCAACGCACTTGGTCCATCGTTGCACAAGCTTCCTGATGCCCTTAGAAAAAAAAAGTTTTCGGCTGAGCAGCGAGCCATTCATCAGAGGAGAATCGACAGCCCCTTAATGACTCTTTGAGTGGACCAACAAGTGGTAGTCAGAAGGGGCCATGTCACGTGCACTTTTAATGTTGTCATCATTTGTGGCCATAGATGGTCGTCCGGCTCCCTCCTCATGCGTAACACTCGTGCGACAATTTTTGAATTTTTCAATCCATTCGTATACACCCCGTTGTGGCTGCTCCCGTATTGCACCCCGTTGATGGATTGCAGTCGGACAGACGGTATGGTCTGGGGAAAGTTTTCAAGGCATTCCCTGGAATCACTCATCATTGTGGACGGCACCATGGATCAATGGAATTACGCATCTGTCTTTCGGACCATGTCCACCCTAACACCCCTGATACACCTTCCAACCACAAAAACTGGATTACTGCTCGCTGTTCCTCCTTGGTGCCAACTTCTAATGGAGCGGCCATGAAGAATCTGCAACAACAAACGTCTAAATAGAGCATGAACACAACAGCATAATAATAAAACACATGAGGCCAGAGGTCCGTATCATCAATGTAAGACGAGTTATGTCGTCAACATTGCGGATAATTTCTGACTCACCTTCGTATAATGTGTTTTTTTATTCCTTTTTGTTTATAATTTATTTGTTTTTTATTTTAATTTTAGAGTAAGAAAACACATTCTGTATGATGACAAAGGTATACTCATTAGGTCCGAGAAAGATTTGTGTGATTGTTTAGAAGAAGAGTGTCCTGGCTGCCATTTTCCCTGTCCTAAATGTACCTCTTGCAAATGTGGTCATGAATGTCGAAATAATAGAAGATGGACGTATGATCAAGTTGAAATTGAGGGATCAGATTATATAGCTAAAAACAAGTTTAAGTAAATTTGAAATCAAAAGCTTTTTTTTTTTCCTGGTAATTTTTTTAAAACTTTGTACTTAAAATAAAGTTTCACAACTGTTCGATTCATTTCAATTTCATACATACACTTGTTATTTTTTTTATAATTAATTAATATCTTTGCTTAAGTATCTCTATGTGCATAACTTGGAAATGTGGCATGATAGGAAAACTCTAAAAGCAGATTCGGATTCAACACGCTAAAAACAACAAGAATAAGGCAAATCCAAAGCCGTGGGCAAGTGTTATTAGTAATGATCAGGTAAACTGTGGGGTCGGTTTAGTCTTATTGTATGTCCTTCGCTCAGTGTTGTATTGGTTTCGCCAGCACACAGCTGCAACTGAGCAAATGGTGAGCGTGTTAACAGAAGAAACTACGACTGCTAGACCACACAAAGTGATGAATGGCCAAGTTTTGCTTCAAAACATCGAGAGCAGAGTGCAATTGCAACAACAGTTTACCAAGTTAGTGAATAATTGAAATGTGATGAGTATTTGATCAGAGAAGACGAAAAGTTCTCCGGGTGTCGGAAACATCTGAATAACGGGAGCTTCGTCTACAGAAGGAAATTGCAGAATTACTGAAAACCAATTTGTGTTATAATTTAACTTTTTGAGGTTGTTCTGTTTATCTACAACGCCAGGTGCCTCTTCTAGTACCATATAAAAATCCTTCAAACGTGCCATATGGAGCAGCGTCCTAAATGGTGCAGTCCTTAGTTTGTTGCACATGCCTTTATTCTCTCTGTGGAATGAGGCCTGCTATCGTATATACTTGTAGAAATATGTTTATATTCTGGTGCGCCTGTTGTCTTCCACTTACCGCTAATGTGTTCAAGTTTCCGCAGTGATGATGGAGCCTTCGGCAATGTTCCCTGCTGTGCCCATCAAATATTGACGCAACCTAATCATTGACAGGAAATGTGGGGCGTTTGTGGATGTTATCCATGGGGCAAATATCCAGACCCCACTAGATAGACCCCGAACCACGCTCCATATTCCACAGTCACGTTATCAAAATGTTTTTTACCTAATCTGTTAGCCAACTGAGCTACTTTCATAAAAAGCCCAAGTAAATATCGTGAAAATTCAGTAAGATATCGCCGATAGATTGAGTTGAATTTCAGTTGCTCTCAAAATTAAAACGATAAGGGGCTTTCTCTGATATGAACTCAATATAAGATGAGTATGCCTTCATATAAACTTAAGGAGAAAAAGTTGATACAGATGTCCGGTCCAAAAATAAAAATTTGGAGAAAGCTTCTTATCGTTAACCATTATTTAGTAAAAATGCTCGTATTTCATCAAATATTTAATATTTTTCTATTCTGATTGAGGATGTTGTCTCTACTGTAGTTTGTCAAGTTTCCTGAAAATGGCATTGAATTGGGTTGAAAATCCTGCGTGTTATAAACAAAAAACTTAAGAAAACATTTCGACTTTTTTTTAAAGAAACCATTTCAAACATTATTTTTTAATAGGGTGATCCCAAATTATTTTTTTGTTCAATTTGTTGCTGGTCCCCTATTTGCCTTTGGGACAAAACCTTCGCTGAAATATATGAGGTGTAACATATATACGAGGGGAGATCAAAAAGTAAGTTGCACTTCCATGGTATGGCCATTTATTACACCACCTATACAAAAGCAACACTGCTTTAGCAGCATACAATGTAGGTTCACTTTTCCACATAGTCCCCAAGAGACCCTAAACATTTATCCGAACGATCAACCAACTTTTCGATTCCGGATGCATAGAAATCTCCAGCATTTTGTAACCACACGGTGACAGCCGCTTCCACCTCCTCATCGTTTCGAAATCGTTGTCCACCAGATTTATGTGCCGATTCTCTCTAATGATCGCATCCACACTGTCAACATTTGCAATGGTACGGGACGTTGCGGGCCTGCCTACGCGATCTTAGTCTGTGATATCCATGCGTCCTGCTTCAAATTGTTGAAACACAGTTTACAGTTCCTTGCCGGGAAAATGGACGCTCTCTATATACAGCAGTGATTTCACGATGAATGTCCATGCAATTCACCCGTTTGGCCCACAGAAATCGGATTGCTGCTCGCACCTCAAGTTTGGAGTGGACATCCAGTTGACGCGCCATTGCTTTTAGCCCGCTAGTCACACAAAACACGACGGGGAAACCACAGCAACCGTCCTATCCGACGTCTGCGCAGTTAATGTCCCTTTTTCCGCTTTGCCCCAAATTGCGACACACAGCGCGCTCCTGCAGCGAGTTAGTGCAACTTACTTTTTGATCTCCCCTCGTATTTCAGGATAATTCCTCAAGTATTTTTTTAGATACATGTATTCGACAAAACGTCTAAATCGAAAGTTGTTCCTATTGTTCTGTCCACCTCCTGTACGACCATGCGGATCAGTGATGGATCCAGTCAGTTCGGGTCCGATTGGAACTTATTTCAAGAGGCCCCTCCAGTGTCGTGCATTTTGTTTATACTGAGCGGCTCCTCCAGAGTACCTTATAGCAGCGCTTTTGGTTGGCCCAACTTTGGGCCTTCGTAATCGCAACGGTTGGCCAAACGTACATATCGGCAACGGCTTGCCAACCTACTATTCCTCAACGATGGGCCAACGACTGTCCTTGATGATGGCCCAACGGCAATTTTTTAGTTTCTTTTGTAGCCAAAATTCAGGCCAGTTGTACAAGGTGATTATAATTAAAGTCCCTGTGTAAAAATGCTATAAAAAAACAACCATGAGTCCGAATGACTTCAAA
>JAHWFO010023308.1:6370-28476 GCA_023313115.1 Rhysida immarginata
GTCGATTGTTTACTTTTAACTTTGGAAATGAATGCTCGTCAATATACATTTATTGACCGTTCTTGAGATACAGTATATAATTTAATTCAAATTCTTTAAAGGGTTCAAATGGATTTCTGCAAGGAATTTGATAAAAATGTTTAAAAGAAATTATAGACGCATTGAAACAATTAGAAACGTTTACAAGGGAACGGCATTTCTTGAGAAGATTTTTTTTCAAGAGACACGGACAAATAAATACACTGAACGACCAATTTATTAGAGGCACCCCGCTAATAACGTGCTGCGCCTCCTTTAGCGGCGAGAACTACCTGAATACGTGCTGGCATGGATTCAACAAGGTGTTGAAACCGTTGCGGAGGAATAGCAGCCCAGACTGACATCACAGCGTCCCATAATTGGTGCAGGTTGGACGGCAGTGTGGGAAGGCGTCGGATGGTTCTCTCCACTTCATCCCATAAATGCTCGATCGGGTTGAGATCGGGCGACCGAGCTGGCCACTGACGCAGGTGGAAGTCTGCGTCATGTTCCTCGAACCAGTCCAAGACCATTTGAGCACGGTGACAGAGATCATTGTCCAGCTGTAACTGTCCGTCACCACCAGGGAGCACAGTCATCATGAACGGGTGCGACAATGTTCAGGTAGTGTGTCGCATTCCGGGATGTGTCTACGGATATCAGAGGACCCAGTGTGTCCCAAGAGAAGACACCCGAGACCAGCACTTCTCCTCCACCCGCCTGTACGGTTGTCTGCTGACAGGATGGGTCCATGGCCTCGTGCTGTCTGCGACAGATGCGCCGTCTGCCGTCCGCATGATGAAGTCGGAACCGCGATTCCTTGGATCAGGCGACCTTCTTCCACTCATCCAGTGTCCAGTGACGATGCTTGTGTGCCCTTAGCAGGCGCGCTTTCCAATTTTGTGATGACATTGACGGCACCCGTACTAGCCGCCTGTTGTTAAACCCAGCTCGGTGCAAGGTGCGCCGCACCGTGTGCTCCGAATTGGGTTGGGATGCTCCCTCATTGAACTGCGCTGCAATTTGTTGGGCTGCTCCCGTCTTGGTGCTGTGGATGATTCGTGCCAGTCGCCGTTGGCCTCCTTCATCCACGGCCTTGTTTCATCCGGAGTTGTGTTTGTTGGAAATTGTTTTTTGGCATAAATGCCATTCACGGAATATCCTTGACACTGTTGCACGGGAAAACCCGAGGAGGTTCGCGGTTTGCGAAATGCTCAACTGCGCCCGTTGAGCTCAAACGATCATGCCTCGTTCAAAGTCGGTCAAATTCTTGGATTTACTTATATTCAGTCCAATTCTACTACTGGCTGCAACTTGTGATTCAATGCATCCCTTTTATACACCGCTTCGGCCTGTTCCATTGTTTGGGTGTCACTGGGAGGCCGATCCATTTTCCGTAAGAGGTGTATCTAATAAATTGGTTGTTCAGTGTAAATGTTAAATAAAATTAGTTTTACTTCATCAGTAACGAAATATTTTATAAAGCCATGTACGTATGTACAATATAGAATTATTGGAATCGAGATTAAATATAACAACGTTGTTTACGAATTTTATCAACAGCTCCTATAATCCATCCAGCCCAGAGATCTTCAGTACAACGAGATATGATATAAGGCTAATTTGCATGTAATATCGAGATTTTTGTGTTTTGCCGCTCTTACTCAGATGGCGCGCTTTGTCATGCCATCATGATGACGTTTGGTATAACGTCACGAGGTCTCCAACTTGGATGCTAACAATCAGTGTTTTTCCGTTTTTTAGAAACAATGAAAGTTGGATCGTTGCTAACACCCGGATGTCAGCTGACTTTTCCCCTTCCAGTCGAAAATCACCTGTTACATTGTTTCCGACTGCCCTGGCCTTGCTGCCTCTGTTTGACGTTAGTCTTCCGTGCCGAGGCCTTGTGTCTAGAAGGTGTTGCCAGGGCACTCAAAAATCACATGATCATCGGGGTCCGGGCAACAGTCCATCTTTCAACGTTTCCAACACGAAAAAATACTGATTGTTAAAATCCAAGATGGAGACAATGAAGGATGAATTGTTGGCCGGACCCCGATGATCATGTGACTTTTGAGTGCCCTGGCCTGTCTCTCGTTGGCCTCGTCGTTGTGTTGAAGATGTTATGTATTGTCTGATTTTTGTTGTAACAATGTCCACCGATTGAAACGGCCATCATATTTCGCGCAAACTAAGGCTGGGTCGACTTTAGAAAGAAAACTTTCCAACTGAAAGAAAGCCTTCCAACTGAAACGTCATATATTGTTACACCGTAGCCCACGTGAAAGACAGGCCCTGGCGCGGAAAAGCCACCTGACCATCTGAGTCCGAATAACAATGTAACCTTCATTGTTTTCATCTTGGATTTTAATAATCAGCAATTTTTCGTTTGTTGGAAACAATGAAGGTTACATTTTATTCGGACTAAGATGATCAGGTGACTTTTCCGCGCCAGGGCAACACCACCTAGACAGAAGGCCTGCGCACAGAAACGTCATACATTGTTACATCACACTAAAGCGGCTATTGTTAATCGTATTTCTACCAATAATAAGCCCTAAATTTGGCCGCCGTTTGATGATGATGTAACAATGTATACAGTTTCTGTGCGCAGGCCTTCTGTCTAGGTGGTGTTGGTTCAACGAAAGAAAAACTGGGCGTGTCTAATTAAATTTCCGATTTCAATTGTTAGACATTGTTGCTAAGTAAAATTAACAATCACTAACAATTGAAATTGAAAATTTAACTGGACACGCCCAGTTGTTCTTTCGTTGGACAGAGTATAGTTGGCTTTGTTGTTACATAATCATAAGTCGCCGAATTTAGGGCTTATTATTGGTAGAAATACGATTAACGATGGTAGATTTATGATGTAACAATATTTGACGTATCAGTTGGAAGGCTTTCTTTTTAGGTGTTGATTTTATCAATTTAAAAAATCATGAACAATCAAATTTTAATGATCACATGTTGGCTTGTTTACTCTTTAAATCTCTATAAAAAAAATTAGATACTCGTTCCTCTTTAATTTCAAGCTTTGTTAAGATTAAGTCGAAGAATATCTGAAAGAAATATGCAAGCCAAGTCTCTTTCGATATGATCTTAAATTATGCTATAAGAAACATCTTTTACTCTGCTGAGCCCACTGAAATGATTTGATCTCCGCCCGTTGATGATGTTGAAACACCAAATTCAAACAGCGAAATTCAAATGAAATTCTAAAGCACCCCAACTTCGAAGCCGAGAAATCCTTTTTTTGGCATTTAGTGCCACAGAAAAAAAACCTCGACAAAAACTCATTAACACGTTTCAAACTTCTGTGCTTTTCCCCTTTGCTCTGAGCCAAGGTGTAAAAATCTTTGAAACCAAACTAAACTATCATTTCTTCTCGCTCATCGATTTTTTTAAAGAAAATCTGCTGAGTACTTTTCTCCTTTCCAAAAAAAGTTTGACCTTCAAAAGCAATGTTTTTATAGAACTCAGGTTAAAAATAAAGGATCTATCTAAAAATTTCTAAGAGCGCCCACTAACTAATAAATTAACTGTGCTAGTCGTGGATGTAAGGCATTTTATTCTTATTTGATGCAACTCTGAAAAATGTCATTTCACTTTTCTTTTTTGAGTATATACAATATGTTAGATAGGAATATTCGCTATCTAACAAAAAATAACAGGGCACCAACATAAAATGTTTATTTGAATTGTCAAAACCTGGTGTTTATTTGCAATTTTCATCTTCCGCATACATGTTGATTTGATTTATTGCAATAATCATCATCCCCAAAATACGATTT
Source organism: Rhysida immarginata (assembly GCA_023313115.1). Lineage (NCBI taxonomy): Eukaryota > Metazoa > Arthropoda > Chilopoda > Scolopendromorpha > Scolopendridae > Rhysida > Rhysida immarginata. The sequence continues at coordinate 10,183 of JAHWFO010023308.1, forward strand.
TTTATTGCAAAATCTCAGAGATACTGTGTGGTTATAATTTAAGTTTTACACTATTCAGATCCCTTTAGAGCCCGTTCTGCTGATCGGATTTTGAAAAAACATGGAATATATAGACCATGGGGAAGAGATTTTGCAATAATAAAATTAATTCAAATTTTTGTTTGAATGCCACCACCACTAGGTGACGCTTATCATACAAGAAAGGGCACTAAGCCAATTGGGAACCCTTAATGCAAATGCTTTAAAAATGCTTTAAACGCTTGCAGCTTTAGAACGCTTTAAAATGCCATTATTCAGCTGTAAAATCATTCTTCACCATACTTTTACATAAGAAAGATCGAGTTTTACCGGTCAAGTTGTTTTATCAGAACTGGTAGTAATGATTCTGTACACTGCGAGAATTTCGACGCTTGAAAGACTTACGAAAAGGGTTGAAAAATGAGTAATTGTTTGAAAAATTTGATTACTAAATTAGAAGATACTGGAGAGTTAGGTGTGCTAAGAGGAAGAGGATGGAAACTTATTTCAAATGAAAGTGTAGAACAAAAGTGCTGTGGTTGAAAAAGCGTCTGGTTCCCAATATTCTTCGATAAGTGCTCGAGCAGTGTTACCTGAGTCCTCTCTCCCTTGTCTACGATACGAAAGGTTCTGCGATTTATTTTAAAGTAGTATCCTTACAAGATTCATGTGATGCAAAAGCTACTCCTTCAAGACAAGAATCAACGCACTGATTCTGTTTGCCGCTTTTCGGCCAGAATAGCCGTTAACAATTCATGGCCTTGGAACATTGTGTGGTCAGACGAGGTACATTTTACCCTAGATGAAGCAGTGAATATTCAAAAATGTCGCATCTGGGGTACTGCAAGTTCTAATGTTGTCCATGAACAGCCTCTGCATTCTGATTTCATTGCTGCATGGTGTTGTTTTACTGCTGATTTCATTCTTGGTCCCTTTTCTTTGAAGCAAACTCTCCTCAAGACACTTAAAGGTGTTCTATCACGAGTGCCCGTTACTGTGAACTTCTGCAGCAGCAAGTCATTCCTGCCTTACAAGAATGAGAATGTTTAGAGAACTACTGTCTTCATGCAAGATGGTGCAACACCCTATATAGTGAAGGAACTGCTTCGTACCTACTTTGGAGATTTTGAGAAAGTTTTCCAACTGCCTGGCTCCTCATTCTCCGGACTTGAATCTCTTTGACTTCTGGTTGTGGGGATTCCTGAGATCGTGTCTGAATTGAAAGCAAGCATAACACATCATATTACTGCAGTTCCTCAAGAAACCTTCGCGCTACTGTTGAACAAAATTTTAACTAATTTTTATTGCAAAAATCTCTTCCCCAAGGTCTATATAACGTATATTCCAAGTTTAATCAAAATCAGATCAGCAGAACGGGCTTTAGAGAGGCCCTATAACTTAAATACTTAAATTATAATTGTCCTGTAGATAATGAAAGTTGACCACTGCATACCTCACCCGCCTTTCCAACTCGATCCAAAAATGCTCAATGAGATTCAAATCGGGACTCTGTGCGGGCCAATCCAAGGGATGAACAATCCTGCTTTATACCATCGCATGGTACCAGCAGCAGTATAATCTTGGATCTTGCACAATAACGTTACAATTGGGAACACTTCAATTTCCGCAATACAATTTGAATTGAGTGCATGTACCATGAACAACCATCAGAGTTCCAACACCGTAGAGCGTGAAACATCTTCACAACATAATGCCACCACCACCAAATTTGTAGGCACTATGTATTCTGGCAGAAAGCGTTCCCCGGGTAGCCACCAAATCCACACAAATTCATGGGATGGAAACAGTGTGAACCTTGGCTCGTCACTCCACAAAACTGATTTCCACTTCTTCAGTATCCAGTTGCGAAGATCTAATCATTACTTGAGCTTTTGAGCTTATTGGTCTAGTGATATGAAGCGTGTACATGGCAGACAAATCTGAATTCATATTTGATGATGGCCATCAGCTGTGTTCGGTGTTTGACAATTTCACGTTTTAGCGTTCTACGATCTTTTTGGTCAGAATTTTTGGTCGATCGGAAACTTCAGCATTCCTACTGTCAAATCCGAAAGGAGAAGGTAGCAAAGAAAATAAAGTTAGAAAGGATTTGACAAGGAGAAAAGAAAGAAGAAAAGAAGCCGTCCCCCCCGAAGAAGAATAGACCAGGTGGAGGAGAGAGGCTGATTCGAAAGCTGATTGGCGAATGCACAGCGCAGAATCGGCCCAGAATCCAACCAAGGGAAATAAAAGCGGAGGAACTGAAAGGAAGGGAGAGAGTGACGATAGCGAGCGACTAATGAAAGATGGACGGAAGACAAATTCTCGTGAGTCGATTATTGTAATTTGTTGATCACTGGGACGTTTTTCTTCTAAGTTAAGGAAAAAAGATAGAACTCGCCTAAACAAAAGCGTTCTACTTTGAGGTGGTAGTTCGAGGTTCGGTTCTCCCCCGGTGTTATCCGGGGGAGGTTTCGTCTCCCCCCCCCCTTTTTTTACCTTTAATTTTAAGAGGTAGTAACCATGGAAAGAATGGTTACCGTATAGACGCGCTTTGACCGGCATGCCGTATCTTATCGAGGACGACCAGGGGGCCGTAAAACCCCGTTTTATACGGCATGCCGGAAAATTCGAGACAGAAAATTGAGTTTCCTCCTCACTAGTAGACGCTTGTTGTTTCTTCAGTTTGACAATGGCGGATGATTTAAATTCTGGGGCAATTACCAGTAACCCTTCTACTGATATAAATGACGACAACAGGACAGACTGGAACTTGAGATACTGTGAAATAAGTAATACTGATTGTTCAGATGACGAATAACTTTTCCTGTTTTTATTTTCATTTTCTTGTTTTGTTTGGTGGTATTTGGATTGCTTGCACATGTCAAGCGTGGTCTCATTGTATTTAGCATTGTTTTCTCATTTTCAGAATGTTTCTTCTGTTTGACTAAATTTGTAATATTTGTAAGCTGCATATCAACGCAGCTAATATTATATATGCCCATAAACTTTTAATATCATCCTACGTTCGACCTAAACAAGAATAAACTTCGTAATTTAACGTTACTCTGCAACGCAACACTTTGTTTATAAACACAAGGTAATTAATAATTATCGAAAAATATTCACTTTTTGCGGCCCTCTTCACTTTTTTCCGGCATGCCGGTTTAGGAACCAGAAAAAGGAGACAGGAAATTTGGTGAACCTCAGATTTTCCGGCATGCCGGTAAAAGCGCGTCTATACGGTATGCTTGTTGCTGACGGGAATTTTTCCGTCAGCGAATTGATGAAACAAGTTTATGCTGTAACGGGTATTCCATCGGAGGAACCCGCGTTTCAAGTATTACAGAGGCGTTCAAGTTCAGAATGGCGTTTGCTCTGCAAAAAAGAAGCAATTGCTGATCGCGTCGTAGACGTGGACAAGATCAAAATGGGCAACACCACCGTCCACTTTTATCATGCAGATCCTGGACACCTGAACATCACAGGGTGTGTCTCCGTTACTCTCGACTGCATATATCAAAAACTATATGTCGGGGTTCGGCGAAGTGCGTAGCATCTCTCGTCCTGAACACCCGGATACGCCCCGTCTCCAGACTGGAGATCTAGTCTTTGATATGTGTTTAAAGAGGGATATTCCTGACTCACTTCTAATTCATGGGGACCGGGTTTCCGTGTTTTACAAGGGTCAGAGGCAATGCTGCTGGTATTGCAAAAGACCATCACACGTCAGGAGGGATTGTCCCCTCCTGAAGAAGTGCGACTCGTGTTCCAAGAGGGTCGGCAGATATCACTGTTGCCCAGCGAAACCTTGGAGCACGCCAGCATCATCTTCTCCAGCGCCTCAGCAGTCACCGAAGACAACATCGTAGGTTCAGGAGGAGCCAAGGACTACATACGCCATCAACTCCATCCCGTCCAGCTTGGAGTGGTACAGCAATGCCCCCTCCTCTTCCTTCGGGCGAACCACCTGTGATGTTGCCCCCTCCTCCACCTCCACCAGTCATCGAGGAGGGCCTGAAATCTCTGCAGCCATCTATGGATATCGTCATGCAGGGTGACTGCAGCTCGACGGAGAAGGTGTCCTCTGCCCTACTGGATTGTGATATCTCTTTAGAGAAGGATGAATTTCCTCCTCTTCCTCCCCCATCCTTTCCGTCGTCACAACCAGTAGAGACAGTGGGTCCACTTTCCCATGGGGGAATGTCATCTTCGGCTCCAGGGTCCAGTTTGTCCACGTTGTCTACGACAAAAAGTGGGCAGCCATCGACCACCAGCCCACGAAGAAAGAAGTCTCGCAGAAGCAGCAGAAGGGACGAGACAAGATCCTCATCATCTGGGAGAGACAGTAGCTCGAGTCAGCGGCATGAATCGTCGCATCGAGCTCGTTCACCCATTCAAAGGACCACAAAGACTCACTCTACATCTTCGAGAACTTCGTCACCTTTGGATACGAGTCAACGATAGCCATCTAACTCCTCAGCAATTATTTTATTTAAATCATTTCTCTGAACGTTTGTTCCCTTGGTTCGGTGTTCAAGCAGTCGGTGATTTCAACGTTTATTGCCCTGTACAGGCCTGACATCCTGTTGTTGCAAGAGGTCAAACTGGCTCCCTCGCAACAAGACTATAATCTTATCAATTTACGTACAGCCTACCCGGATGGACAGTTTTTTTATAAACTCCTTTTCCCCTGTTAAGTCGTGGGGTTGTTACCATCATTTTAACCCCTCCATACAGGTGGAAGAAAGTATGGATGACTGCGATTACAGGGTGATTGCGTTGAACATTATAACAACCAATGTGAAATTCCGACTGCTTAATATATACGCTCCATGCGATCCAGCAGAGAAAAAAGAATTCTTCAGTGATATTGAAGGGTTTTGTGTACTTCGTTACCGGTGGTGGTGGCCGGGGATTTTAATTGTCATCCGGATGATAATATATTTTCATCCAGATATGTGTTCCATCTCTGTCAGCAAAACGCGTTATTCGACCTCTGGACTAAACCTCCACAAAGGATCTCAGCCGGGTATACCTTCCATCGAGGACCCACAATCTCATCTCGTCTAGACTTATTTCTGGTGGATAGTGCTTTTGCTGACTCGTCCGGATCGATGTCAGTAATTCCGTGCGCTTTTTCGGACCATAGTGCCATCTTATGGTCATGGAATCCCCCGGCGACATTTTCCACGATAAGATATTCTTCAGACAAGAACTGGTTTATGAACATTTCTCTGCTGGATAACAACGAATATAAGGGAATGTTCGTTCAATTCATCGAAAAACATCTCCGTTTTTTGTCTCCAACGCTTGCTTCGTGGCTTGGCCTTAAAAATAAGATCCGGCGATTCTTCCAAAGGATTCGTATAGATGCCGCTAGACGTAGACGGCGTTATCTCCTCACATTGCAAAACGTTTTGGTACTTCTTCGGAACTCAACCCCGATTGAAGACTTCTATGAGGATATTCGCCAGATTAAGAGCGAAATTAATATGCGCTGATGTTACGGAAAGCTGCTGGTGCTGCGCTCCGAGCAAAAATCACGTGGGCGTCCGACATTCGCAGTATGGCATCGGCAGTTTTCTCTGAGGAGAAACGGCGTGCGGAGAAAAAAAATGTCGACGATTAATTGTGGAAAGTGGTGAGGTGAAGGCTGATTCTGACATTTTTTCAGCCTTCTACTCTCATTTTTCAATGTTTTTTAATAATCCGGTTGATCCGTCGCCAGCCACGGAGTATTGGGTAGACGCATTAAAACCTTTTGCTGAGGAAGTGGATGGCTTCATCTCTCGCCCTTTTACCGAAGACGAAGTTTTAAGGTTTCTGTCGGCTGGGAATCGTCATTCATCGAGCCCAGGTATGGATGGCATTCCATACTCCTTCTACTCAGCCACATGGAAATACTTAGGACCTTTCCTGGTGCGGGTCTTCAATTCCATCCTGAAAGATCCCTCCTCTATTGTACCTGAATTTACTATCGGGAAGATCATTCTGCTTCCCAAAGGCCCGGTTTCAGAACTCGTAACTGAGTGGAGACCAATAACCTTGCTTAATACAGATTATAAGGTCTTCACTGGAGTGTTTCAACACCGCCTCAAGTTATATGCTGACGAGTTCTGTGACCCGGGGCAATCCTGCTCGATTCCATCACGCAGAATGACAGATAATTTACTTACCATCAATTGTATTATGGAAGAGGCTCGTGCCCGTAAACAGACTCTAGCTATTCTCAGTTTGGACCAGGAAAAGGCCTTTGACAAGGTGAATCACCAATTTTTATTCAAGGTGTTTCGCAGACTTCGTCTTCGGTCCTTTGCTGCTTGCATCTCAGCACTATATTCTTCGGCTACATCATGATCAATGGGCTCATTTCTGCCACCTTTCCCTTGTTGAAGGCCGTTAGGCAGGGGGTGTCCATTATTTTCTCTCCTATACGTCTTTTATCTTGAGCCATTGCTGCAACATCTTAATCGCCACACGGGCATAAGGGGATATCAGCTTTCAATTGCATCAATCAACATCAAGACGTTGGCGTACGCTGATGACATTGTTTTATTTGCTTCGGATGCATATTCTCTGGAGGTCTACAAAGTGTCTTTCGACTGTTTTAGTAAATCAACAGGGAGTACCATCAATCTCCTTAAGTCGAAGTGTATTGCGATTGGGAAGTGGTCAACAGATTTGCTGAGTGCCTTCCCAATATCATGATGTAGCCAGATTACGGTTCTGGGATATGTTTTTTCCTTTCTGCCGTCTGTGGACTCCAGCCACTGGCAACAAGCGATAGAGAAATGTTTAAAACCGCCTTGAAAAAAATTTTCGATTCACCACCTCCATGTTTGTTAAGGTGCGTTTTATTAAGACTCATATACTTCCTCTAATATCATCTAAATGCTTATTCACTCTGCCTACGTATAAAGACTTACAAAAAATTCGTAGATCAATTATGGACTGTGTGTGGGGATATAAAGGTAAGTGTCACCCAATAAAAGCGGATATTCTCTTTACCTCCTTTGAAAGAGGGGGTTTGGGTCTTCCCGATGTCAAGAGATATCTTACTGCGGCCAGAATGGCCGCTTTGTATCTCCCGCCTGGCCTTTGTATTCCTACATCTGAACTTCTTCTTCAGAGTGAATAGGCTAATAGTGCCATCCTCGTTGCCAGTGACTATTTGTTCTCACTTCCCGGACTTTTATAGACTTTGTTTACAAGATTTTAAGACTTTTTTTTTACCTGGTTTGCGTCAATTGGACCCACAGGACTGGGGAGGATTGCGCCCCTCCTGGTTTTATCAGCAGTCGGATCGGCGTACAGTGCCAGATATCATCCGTTTACATCCTGCGTACTCATGGACAGCGATCCTTAAGAACATTCAAGACCTCGCCTTTGAAAAAACGGTTTTTAATTATCAATGGCGGTTGCTGCATCATGGGTATTACACACTCCAACGCCTTCATCAGTGGGGAGTGGCTGGATCTGCAGGTTGAGTTCCCTGAATCGATAATTCATGTTTGTTTTTTTTTTAGTGTTCATTCGCCCAAACCATCTGGGGCCGCCTAAAACATCATTTTGGCTTGACGAGATTCTCATACCAGTTTGTGCGGTTCCTAGTGGATGATTCCACCAACGAACCGCTAAAAAGGACTTGGCCGTCACCATAGCCTTTCTCGTAAAAGAGATTTGGTTAGCAAGATGGGAAAGAGCAACAGGTGGAGTTCCATCTATTGCAGGTGCATGGAAGAAATGTGCAAAACATCTACGTTCCTTTCTGCTCCTGGAATGGTTTCGGCTGGGTCCTCTTGCGTTCAAGAGGCGCTACACGTCATCGAAGCGTCTGTGTGTTGTCAAGAGAGGGCTGCAAGGAAATTACGTCTATTACTTCACGTTTCCTTCAGTCGTCTGACGACCCTTTAATGGGCGAACGAACCTCTTTTTGAGACGTTTAAATAAGTAGCGCAGTCCTATAGGACTGCTTGATTTCTTATAGCATGCGCGTCTGATATCCTGACTTAAGATCATCATAAGAGTATCCGCTGGAGTAGCCATCATCTTTGCTCCAGCTCCAACAGCACGGAAGACCGACTGGACCAACCCATGGACACGGCTCTGGACGAAGGAAGGGGAACATAGACTGAGAACTGGAAGACGTAAGAAACATAAAATTTCTGAGTCAGTTAATGTTATATCTATTCGTAGCCATAAGTGCCCCGTGATGGATATTCCCCCAGCCGAGCCGAGGGTGAAAGAAGGTCCCCCTGTATGTGAATTATCGTCAGCCTCCGAGTGCAAGAGAACGAGAAGGCGTCAGCCGTCGTCCCGCCCCAGATGCTGTCGCAACCGACTTCTTACGCCGAACGAAGAGGTATCTCATCCAAGGAAAAGATCGTCTCGCCCGCCCGCCAAATCGGAGGATAGCCGTCGAGGTGTCCCGAGGTTAAAGGAGGACATCGCTTCCCGAGCAAAGACTGAAGATCTTTGTTCAACGAATATTTACCTCAAGCCCGACACACAAACGACACGAACGTCGTCCGCCCCTGAGACGTCCGACTATTTGGTAGGTAAAGAAGAGGCCCCCGTAGACCTGACGGACCAAGTAGCTGATATTATTGACGACGTGCGCTCTCCGATACACGCCGTGCCCACTTCATTAGGCCACGACTTCGACATTCAACTACGCCCACAAACCGAACACGACGTTCTCCCGTGGAGACTGGATACAGTGGAAGTGATTCTGCCCATTCCCAATTTAGCCGGCATTAGCGTTGGGCGCCCACGCGATTGTCCGCGCTTGGACGTAGAAGCAGCTTCCTCTGGTAATAGTGGTATCCATTTAAGATTTGTAGGCTATAGTGTTGCGAATTCGTTTGATAGAAATTCTTACCTGTCTCGTCATACCACTAATCCATTGTTCTATTTCACACAGTCACTCCTCCACGGTCGACTTACCCTGAGTGGTTGCCGCTGTCTGAGTTTGCGGTTTCCAGTGTGACCAGTTGCCCGCCCAAGTGGACCGACCTACCTCACAAGCACTACTTCCAGGTCCCGACTTTGCTCGTCCTGTATACATGGTGAGCTGCGAGGAGACGAGCCTCTTATCCCCGACGTCTGCAGCTACCGACTTGGACTGATAGACAAAAGCTCACCTTTTTATTATTGTCATTATTTGTTCGGCAATCAGCCGCTATATGTATCGTAATTGTTCGATTCAATTAAATATACTTTAACTCATTCATCACCTTGTCCCGCTCTGTTCTTTCATAAAAATCCTTGACACCTACAATGTCCTTCCACCTTCCAATTAATGCCTCAGTTGATTTCGGCCTGTTTAACTTAGCAACAATTTCTGCTGGACTCTCCACTAATATACCATCCCACAATTGCACACTTATTGAATTCCGACAATACTGCATCATGCGCCGAGTCTTTTACAATGGTATACTGCATAACTATAGCTGGTTTAATCACATGATCGCCGTGCGAGTCCATTAATCTACTGTAAGGGTGGTCAATTACCTTTTGGTAGATAGTGTATTATAGATATTCGATACCAAACAAAAGAGAAGAATTTCGTCCGCATATCGAAATTTCGTTTCGGTTTGGTTCCAGCAACAGAGACAAACCGGTTCGAACCAGTTTCATTTGCTCCAGCCTTAATGCAATTCACAATAGCTTACATTTTTAATTGTTCGGAGTAATTTTATATTTTTTCTTATTATTTCTTCCATAACTGCACATAATCTACTGTTGCTAAAGGCACATTTCTGTTTGTCTGTCTGTCTGTCTGTCTATAGCAGAGGTCACATACTCAAACGCAGCTAGGAGGCTGTATATTAAATGCATGTGGTAGTTAATCACGTGACATTTTACAATCAGAGTATCTTTAATTAGCGATGGAATGCAGAATTAGACTGGATGCGCCCAATGGAAACGCGAGTATAAATTGTGTTACACGGCCATTTTAATAAAAGAACTGTTAAAAAAGGTCGAAGACGGTGCCTTTGCAAGTCGTCAGTATGCGAGCCCTCTCTATATACAGGGTGTAACGTAATTCAGGGACAATAAGTACGTAGCGTGATCCTTTGCATGATTACAAACTTAAAGTTCCTTATGCAAAATGTTCAAAACTCAAATGTTAAGGGTCTAAACATCACGCGAAGTTTGCTGAAAACCTGTCGAAAACGTCATTTAATCTCAACAATTGCCGCCGATTTAATTGTAACAACACCCCCTGTAACGCCACGTAACGCCGCCTTGACACCAAGTTCTCAACGTCATACCAACGTGACCAGAAGAGGACTGACTTGGCAAATGGCGCCATATACAAACCATCGTAATTATTAATTATATTCTGTTTATTATATTAACTCAAATTCTGATAAAAATTTCTGTTAATTTTAGAATTGTTTAAAAATTATATCATTTTTAATTGTTACAAATGTCAATTTCAATTTTTATTCTTTAGCTGAAATTTTATTCTTTAGCTGAAATTAAATAAATTGCTATTTTTTTTATTCATTAAACTTTGTGAATTCTTATTTACAAAAATCAATATAATATTTCCATGATTTCTATTTAAAAATCGAGCTGGTGTATTTACTCCATTACATGAGCTGCCGACGACAACCCTCTTCTAATGGCGTCAGAAAGTTGGTGTCAAGGCTTCGTTTTAGGGGGTGTTATTGTAATCGCCCCTTTGAATTTAATGAACTACTGGTGCGGAAGGTTCATAAATGACGTAACGACGCAATTTAAATTTTGAGTTTTCGACATTTTCGATAAGGAACTTTAAGTTTATAATCATGCAAAGAATCACGCTAGGTACTTATTGTCTCTCGTAAGCGGCAACTCCAAACTTTTTATTCATTTAGACTCAGCTGCCTGCGTAGGAGGCAATAGGAGAATTCAGAAGTCTGATGTGTACTCAATTTCCATAAAATTCATTTCAAAAGTTAGTTTGCCTGCAGCTCTATGGGCTTTGCCTGTGTAAGGAGTTATGAATGCCACTGTTTGTTGTGATCGCCTCTGATGCCCGAGTACGCGGGTTCGATCCCGGCCGAGGACGACGAGGATTTTTCAGGGGGAAATCCTGAGATCACGCACTTCCTTCGGAAGGGAAGTAAAGCCGTTGGTCCCGTGTAGTCGTTTGCCGGCTGCACGTTAAAGAACCCTTGCGAGGCAAAATTTGCGGCCCCTATAACGCCGTCTTGAAATGACCATAGCAGTTGAAAAGGTTTGGTTTGGTTTGTTTGGTATTAACGTCCTTTTCAACTGCTATGGGCGTTATAGGGGTCGCAAATTTTGCCTCGCAAGGGTTCTTTAACGTGCAGCCGGCAAACGACTACACGGGACCAACGGCTTTACTTCCCTTCCGAAGGAAGTGCGTGATCTCAGGATTTTCCCCCTGAAAAAATCCTCGTCGTCCTCGGCCGGGGTCGAACCCGCGTCCTCGGGCATCAGAGGCGATCACGCAACCCCTGAGCCACCGAGGCCGATCAGTTGAAAAGGACGTTAATACCAATCAAACCAAACCAACCAACCACTGTTTGTTTTGCCATCGGTTAAGTTTGGGAGTATTTTTTTTTGCGATTGAGTCTCCAGGAATATTTTTGAAACCGACTCCCAAGTGTTTACCGTTGTCCTGACTACTATTAAGAGAGAGAATACTTGGGAAGCTTTCTTTGTACCATTTGCTTACAATTTCATATCTGTCAGTTCTCTGGGAGAAAAGATAACCCTTAAGATAACCCACAACTCATTCTTTTCCAACATTTCCAAGTTTGAAGAGCTAGTTAGCTTCTCCTTGTAATCTTATTTCTCGCCAGGTCTAGTGTTTTGGGGTCATCAGTGACCCCAACATGGTAGTTGTGTAACCCTTTTTTCGTCTATTAAATATCTTAAACTACATTTGCACAATAATATAATGACTAAATACTGGAGATTAAATTAGGGAACTTTAATAAGGCTGAAAAACGAAAGGAAAAAGCGCTACGTTTTATTTGCCAAAAAGGGATCGTGGTCCCTGGTTCGAACCCTAGTAGCGGAATTTTTTCTTCGTTTTTCAATTTTAATATGACAAGAGACATTTATAAATCACAAAAGACCTTTCTTCCATTGAAATTGTTGATTTGAAGGTTTACAAAATTAGTTCAATAAAATAGCATCGTCAATTCTTTATTTCACTCTGAAGAGACCAATGAAAGGGCAAGTGTTTCGACGTTCTCAAGTGAAAACTCTACAAGTGGGTTCAAGAATTTTACAGGTTTTTTGCATTGGAAGAGAACCTCGTTCTGCTAAAAGAAAACTTGCCAAAAAGACAAAAATGCCATATTTGTTCAAATAACAAAGACCAGAAACATAATAAACAATCGAGTCACTTCAATGTGATGTCAGCGCTAAATAACCAATCGCAGAAGACACTAAATAAATCAGAGACCTTCAATAGAGAGACATGCCATTTCATAATTTTCCCATAGAAAATGTAATATGTTGTTAATAGGCGCCCTCTGAACTTCTCCAATGAAACAATCAGGCCATGAATGACGCAAGTAGTAACAACGAGGCAAGGCGTTATTGACGTCACAGTAAATCACGGTCTATAGATATACATTTAAATTTAAAATGAATTTAGTCTCCTTATAATGGGGAAAATCGTGAAATAATAAAAACAAAATTAAAATTAAAGTCACCAATCTTGAAGAAACTTGGGAGATGAAAGAAAACTCAAGGATGTAGTCTATTGAAGATGTTGTTGATGGTAGAAATAAAACCAGTTTACGCATTTTGTCAGAATTTGTTTTGGATAGCCATTTTTTTCCCATTTTTTCCAAAACATATTTATTTGTTTATGAATATTGATGGGAGAGCAGAGGTAGTATGTTCATTTTGTGGTGGTAAGGTTGATAAGAGTTATAGTTGATGGTTATGGTACCTTGAGTGGGTTTTTCATATAAATCAAATATCATCCTGTTATTGTGGCGAGTGATTAAAAGATCTAGGAAAATGAGCTGGTTATTATTTATTGCGGTTGTAGTGAATTGGAGATCATTTGCAATCTAATTCCTTCTTCCAATTATTGGTCTCTGAAATAAATGAGGCAATAAATGACATGTCATCAGCAGTTTGGGTGAGTTACTTGCACTTGAAAGGCATTTCAATTGTTACAATTGTTGCTTGCAGAAATAGAGCGATTTATCAGACGTACAAACAAGGATGGCAGCATTTCAGAACTGAGGAGTTTGTGAACTGTTCGCATGCTGCTGTTGTAAAAGTGTACCGCGCTTGACAAAATGGCACTATAGAACATAAGCGACTTGGAAAATGTGATGCTCTACCAGCCACAGATGAAAGAGGTAAACGGCGGCTGAGGCGGTGAGTTCGGGCGAATCAAGTACTGCAGTGGAGCAACTAAATGCTCAAATGAACCGGAGGGCTACCGCAATTGTGTCCAGAACAAAGTTGCTGCGTATGGGGCTCCGCAACAGACGGATGGTGATAGCACCTAGGCTAACGAGTGTTCATCGCGGAAGAGGCTGAAATTTCCACGGCAGTACCGACACTGAGCATCCACTGATTGGTGAAAGGTTGCCTTTTTATATGAATCAGGTCTTATGCTCCATCGGACGGATGGACGCTGGCGCATACGATGAGACCCGTCAGAAAACAAACACCCTTCAACCACTGTGGACGGTAGACGGAGGTAGCGTTATGTTATGGGGAATGTTTCAATGGCATTCTCTGGCATGCTTGTGGATGGCAATGCGAATCAATTTAATACGATCCTTGCTGACCTATACATGGACATTGTTTTACCTGGGCATGATGGCATCTTCCAACATGACAATGCGACATCTCATATAACTGGAATTGTACGTGAGTAGTTAGAAGAGAACGAGAAAAACTTTACTTCTCTGGCCCACTAATTCCCCGGACTTAAACCTAATCGAGCATCTATGGGACTACCTCGATCGGTTATTCGCTCCATGGATACTCCATCTCCCACCCTCCAACAGCTGTCAACTGAACTGCAGTCAGCATGGTTCAATATCCCTGTGAACACTATCTAGCACCTCAATGAGTCGCTCCTAGCCTGTCTAGCCACTGTCCGAGCTGCACATGGTGGTTATTCCAGATATTCAACAGGTGCTCGCATTAATGTGACTCGACTGTTTACCTCACATGTTACCAGGTGTTTTCAACAGCTGCAAGATTATCTGTGAAACGTATACTTATTAGAAAACAGGTTAGCTTGGTTTTACTCACTAAGACTTTTTTTTAATAAGAAATTACCCCTTCTGTTTTGAGAGGTATATGTAGACATGACATTACCGGTATTTTTATTTCAGACTAGCTGATATACCCGGTGTTGCTCAGGCTCTTTTTTGATGAAAGTTTGCAATATCTGAATGGGAATATACAGTAAAATTCATATAGAAAAACCGAAAATAAAATCTATTAAAATGTTCCTAATGGATGGCCCTCTAACAGTCCTCCCCGGTTCGTGTTGAAATGTTGTATTTAGCTGAGCGAGTTTACCATATTGCCGAAGAAACAATGTGTGGAATAATGTGTATGGCTACGAAAGTGGGAGGAAATAGAATGAAAATGAAACAATATTTTGATCTGACGTTTTTTCAGCCCTGGCTATGGCTGTAGTTCTTCTATTTTATCTGACCTGACCTTTAAAAATTCATTTGTTTATCTAAAAATTCAACAATACCAAAATTCTCTTCTTGGATGGCGATGGATGTACATGATCGTTTGTATCTGTGTATTCTGCAATTCCAACAATTGATAAACTGTTAGGAAATAAAGAAATTAAACTGGAGCAAACTGCAAGCATCAGGTAAATGATATTAATTAGAAAAATGGATGGAAAAATTCTGCGACTTGGATTCGAACCAGGAACCGCGATTGTCATGGTCGACACCTCTACTAATTGGGCTATCGCAGACACGTGGGGGTGGCCGTGGCCTGGTTGTCTCGTCGGTTGGCATGCCAATCGATGGAGTTCAGCAACTTCAGGCGCGGCCAGCTGCTGGTTGGGTGACGGCCTGGGCTTGAGGGCCACCGCTGGCGGGACAGCTATTTGGGGCGCGGCTGTTGGGGGACTTTGGTCTGACCCATTTGCCGATTGACCATAGCTGGTGTTCCAGCAGTTGGTGACAGCCTCTGGTTCGTTTATCCCCAGCAGCTATTCCATCATGAAACCCCCCGTGCTTCGGAGGGCACGTTAAGCCGTCGGTCCCGACTGCTACTGTCATCTCGTAGTAGTCGTTATTAATGGGATGGCGCAAAACTCCCTCGTAGGAGTAGGTGCCGCAGATTATCGCTTGCAATAATCTACCCTCTGTACCAGATAAGATCGCAGACACGTGAACAGCCATGCTGTCACTAAGTGTCTTAAAGACAACCAAGTAACCTTTACTGGTGTTTGCTCCAGTTTAATTTCTTTATTTCTTATTGTGTGTTCTTTAAACTTTCTGATGGTTTGGATAGAAAAAATTCACGAAATTTCATGTAGACAGTGACATTCTTCTTGCTTTGAAGATCAAATTTGCAAATTCCATCAAAATTGGAAATTAAACTAAAGATTTATATAAGAAAGAATACACACATGGACCTATCTGTCCGCTATGCATTTCAAAATGGCTAGACCAATCTTGATGAAATTTTTCATGGTAATTCCGATGGACCCTGGGAAGGTTTTAGGTAAGTCATGGTGGAGATATCGCGCTTCATGGATAGCACACTCTACAATTTGTTACCTCCCTCCCTAAAAGAGGTTAATATAGTTAATTATGTAGTGCCACACCAGTAAATGTGTTAACAAATTTTCAGTCCCCCTCCCCCCCCCCCTTGGGGGTTGGTTTCCCCTATTCTTATTTTTTTAAACCACCCCTGTATTACAGGAAACAAAACAAAAAAAATATTCAAATCGGTCAAGCCGTTTTTGAGTTTTAGCGAGACTAACGAACAGCAATTGATTTATTAGAGCGAAGCGTTAGCGAAAATCAAAATTCTGTTATCAGGCGAAAATCAAAATTCTTTGTGCGCATAAAACTTTTGAACCAGAGAACATAGACAAATGAAATTTTGCACACAGGTGGACAATTTTAAAAATCGGTTCAGCCATCGAGGAATAATCACCATTTAGCTGTTCCCATTGAAACGCATTGAAAAAAATGTAAACAAACAATTGCACGCGCTAATAGATTTTTCAACATAGAAAATATGGCGAAGCCCTTCGCAAATTTTTTTCTGCACCATCGATTTTTGAGACCATT
Organism: Rhysida immarginata; assembly: GCA_023313115.1. Classification (NCBI taxonomy): domain Eukaryota; kingdom Metazoa; phylum Arthropoda; class Chilopoda; order Scolopendromorpha; family Scolopendridae; genus Rhysida; species Rhysida immarginata. The sequence continues at coordinate 26,487 of JAHWFO010023308.1, forward strand.
TTATCGAGTTCTTAGAACTTTTATCATCTGTTTTTTAGAGCGAAGCGTTAGCGAAGCTCTGTTAACAGTCGACAAGTGTAATTCGATGACCGCATAAAACTTTTGACACGTAATAGTCACAACAATGAAAATTTGCACGTGCATGAGCATGGCCATGGTGATGGTCAAGAAAAAATAATTTTTCAAATCCGACCTACCGTCGAGGAATAATCACCTTTCATTGCATTCTTGAATATTGAATCTACATTTTGACGTATATATTGTTATTCTAAGTGCTGTAATCATAGCGTAATCACAATATCTTTTTTCCATAGAAGCCCATTATAAAATTACTACAACACTTAGTCATTTTTCGTGAATTGCATTATCTGCAATTGAAAAGTAGGTTAAATATTATAGTTTTTCCCAAGATTTGAACAAGATTTGCTGTAAACGCTATCAATTCATAAATAGCATTCGAATCAAATCAAAAAAGGATAACGTGAACGAGCACAATGCCTACATGTTGAGATCACTTGGAACCCCAGTAACAAGGATCAATGCAATGCACAATAACGCAACAACAGCTCTGGCCAGTTCTGTCTTCCCAATTATGTCTCTCCGTTGGATGTCAAATTATGCTTACACGGAATCTTTGGACAGGCAAAGGCCTCTGTAACGGTGCGGTCGGTGTGGTTGTCGACATTATCTACTCGCCAACTGAAACTCGCAACCACTTGAATGAACTGCCGATGTGCATTCTCGTCAAATTCGCAACCTATACTGGACCAACATTAACCAATGAAGCAGTTCCCATTTTACCGGTCGCCGTTGGCTTCAAAAAAGGAGAAGTATCTTGTACGTGTAAGCAATTTCCGCTTAAGTTAGCCTATGCAATCACCAGACACAAAGCACAAGGAATCACTGTTGATAAAGCAGTCATAGACATTGGTGATTCAGAATTTGGACTTGGCTTATCGTACGTGGCATTTTCACGAGTGAAGACCATCAACGGTTTATTGATCGAACCGGCATTTGCAAAGCCGCGGTTGATTAATATCAATAACCATGCATCGTGGAAGGTTAGGCGTGAAGAACTTGCCAAATTACGCAGTTTAAAATGAAATTGTTTCAACAATAAAAATTAATATCAATTTAAAGAATTTAGTTAGTCATTTTCTTAACAATCAATAACGGTTCGCTCTAAATTATTGGTCAAGAAAGCGCTCCGCGAATCGCAGTCCGCCCTAGTATATATATATATAGATTACCTTCATAGATGAATTCAGAGAATTAAGGAACTTTGTCTACAGCCTCATCAACATCTTTCACCAACATGTAATTGTTTCAATAGAATTGTATTCAGTCAAAGAGCGTGGAATCATGTCCTGAATGTGGTTGTTCATATTGACAGTACCAGTTTAGCAGCAAGGATTGCTCTCTCACACAATCAGTTGAGATCTTTATAATTTTTTAATATTCAGGTTGAATTTTAAGTACACCGATAAACGGCAGGGAACGGTTCCTGTAAATGGAGCTAAAAAGGTCATATCAAAATGTGTCCAGAAATGCAATGTTGCCACGATAGAAGGCACGATGGAGCGCATTATTCGCCAACACCTCAACATCTTCCCCAGATGTTTGAGTTTTATTTTATTCTTAAGTTAATCATCTGCATTATCCACATAAGATTTTTAGACAATTTAGTTATATATACATTTATTTATTTGTTTATTTATTTATTACATTTTATAATTATCCTCCTTGAATCATTAAGGCAAGCATCGTAGCTGACGAAAACCACCCTGGCAGTGAAAAGTCACCTGATCCTCTTAGTGGAAGCGACAATGTAACCTTCATTGTTTCTAACAAACAAAAAAATGCTGATTGCTAAAATCCAAGATCGAAATGAAGATTACACTGTTGCTTGGACTAAGATGATCAGGTGACTTTTCACTGCCTGAGCCTGTCTTTTTCGTCGTCATGTATTAATTTCATCAACCATTGTTGA